>JAYESA010000008.1:25922716-26162716 GCA_036927795.1 Iris macrosiphon | reverse complement strand
AAAATTCTATCACCAGTCACAACATTTCCTAAGAAATCTACCTTGTCCTGGAAGAACTCACACTTGGACAGCTTCCCATACAGCTTCTCCTTCCTCAGCACATCCAACACAATCCGTAAATGCTCCTCGTGCTCCTCCGGTGTCTTCGAGTATATGAGTATGTCATCGATGAACACCACCACGAACTTGTCAAGGTACTGGTGGAACACCTTTTTCATTAAATTCATAAATACCACTGGGGCATTAATTAACCCAAACGGCATCACCATAAACTCATGCTGGCCATACCAAGTTCTAAAAGCAGTCTTAGGTATGTCCTCCGTCTTTATTTTCATCTGGTGGTAGCCTGATCTCAAATCTATCTTGGAAAATACCTTGGCGCCACTCAACTGATCGAACAGGTCATCAATCCGTCCCAACGGGTATTTATTCTTGATAGTGAGATTATTCAATGCCCTATAATCAATACACATGCGCACTGATCCATCATTCTTTGGTACAAACAATACCGGGGCACCCCGTGATGAAGAACTCGATCTGATAAATCTATTATCCTATAACTCGTTCACCTGCTTCTTTAGCTCGACCAGCTTGCTGTTGTTTACTCTATAATCATGCTGTAAAATTGGTTCTACACCTGGCATCAAGTCTATAAAAAATTTAATATCTCGATCTGGCGGCAATCCTGGCAATTTCTCAGGAAACACATCCAAGAACTCTGCTATAAACGGATGTGGCAACTCCTTGTCTTCCACCATAGCTCCACAGATAATGTCTTTTCCCTGTTCTGCAGCTCCTCTAGCAAACTCAAACTCTGGCTCTCCTGGCAAGCTAAACAAAACTCTACCTCCTCTACAATCTATACTAGCATGGTGCCTACTCAACCAATCCATCCCGAATACAATATCGTAGCTTAAATTGACATTACAAGTAGACACGTACTCAGCTCCAAGCCTCCCAGTGTAACTCTTCGATCCTTGCAAATATCATTAACTAGGATAATGCCTCCCCCGGTCATGATCTTGCAAGTCTTAAGAAAAGACTCAGCTACCAAATGATGCTTAAAGAGCAAAAAAACAGATACAAAACTATGGGAAGCGCCACTATCAAACAAAGCTAAAGCTGGAATAGAATTAAGAAGAACAGAACATGCGATGATATCTCCGGTGGGCTCGACCTCCTCGACTGTCATAACGAACGCTCGTCCCTGACGTGCACCTCCATGATGTTAGTGTTGGGCATAATGTTGCTGCTAGGTCAGAAGCGGCGATCCCCTCGGCTGTACAGCAGGTGGCCTCATCTGTGTCCTCGGAGCTGGAACTGCTCCCTGAACTGCACTACGAGGATTAGAAGGACACTCTCTCAGCTGATGCCCCTCGGTACCACAATATAAAAAACTTCCAACCTCTTCCTGCAAACTTCCCAGATGTGGCCGGGCTTTTTGCAGAAGTGGCAGGAAGCTTGCTGTAAGTGTCTATATTATTGCGGTGCCTGGTAAAATGGTGCCCTAGCTGGAGTCTGGTGCTGATGTGGCTGCTAAAAAGGCCAGGACTAGAAATAAGGACGCTTAACAGTCACTATGCTGCTGTTAGCCCCCAGAAAAGAATTGCGATTTCTCTTGGGTTAACCCAACTCCCGCTCAACCTTGTGTGCCTCTGCAAGTATCTCCGAATAGGTTTCACAGAAAGACAGAATAAGGATCTTTACTTCCTAGTTTAGACCCTCGCAAAAATGAATAGCTCGAACCTCTGGCTCCCTCACCAAATACTCCATAAATCGGCTCAACCTACCAAACTCTGTGGCGTATTCCTTCATAGACATGCTCTCCTGAATAAGGCTCTCAAACTGCCTCCCCAAGTCTAACATGTCTGCCAGAGCAAAAAAAAATTTCTTGAAGAGGTCCTTGAACACCTTCCAAGACTGTCCTGCATCAGCAAGAAGTGGCCCATTCCTGAACCAAGTACGGGCAATGTCGAACGGCTAAAGTCCTACTGCCACAACCTTCAGATCCTCAGAAAGACGGGACACCCTCATGAGACGCTCAATATCCTTGAGCCAATCATCAGCGTAGATGATGCCCCCCGTCCCCTTGAAAATCCTAGGCTCCAGCTTCTTGAAGTCCTGAATGTTGCCTGGCCGAAACTGGGTAACCTGCGGAGCGACCTGCTGCTGGACCGGAACTCCTCTCTCTACTATGGTAAGAGCAAGCTGATGAGCACTCTCAATGCCCTACCGCCAGATGTCAGTCTGTCTCTGGTGTGCCTCGGACTGAACTCTCTGTTACTCCAATATCTCACAAAATAGTGTGAACATCTATGTCACATCTGTCGGCACGAAAGGTGGAGGTAGAAGTCCCTCAGATACAGTCGGAACAGTCCTATGAGTTGGAGGTGGACCCCCGAATGCAGCTGATACGCCAATCACCGGAGAAGTGACAGGTGCAGGCCCTCGGAAAGTCACAAATCTCTCAGAAGCTGCTATCCCCTGCTGTTATCTAGTCTTAGGCGGCATCCTGAGGCAAAGCGAAAGAAAAGAATCAATATGGCACATGATATAAGACATTCAAAAAAAGGACAGTTAAAGATCAAATATCAATATCAAGGAAGATTAGTTAAAATAAATTAATAGAGTTTTCCTAGATGTGATTAAGTATTCTCAGCCAATAACCTACATCCTATATACTAAAACAGTCTCGTAATAGCACTTAATTCAGAGCACCACTACGAATCGCACTAATTACGACCTCGAAGACCTGCATGGGCCACCACTAAAAATGTATCATGACTCGCACCCAGTATAGGGATGCAAGTAGTGAACAACGCCCAGCCTACGCCACAACATCGGTGGTAGAACGTTGTTTGGGTAAACTATCTATCAATATAATATGCCACCAATAATATGAATATACTCAATCACAGATCTAAGATGGAAATAACACGAATATGATAAAAGAATAGAATAGTCACAAATACAACTCATGAGACAAATAATAATATCAAATGAGTCAGAGAAAACTAATATAATGCTGGAGATAAATCCAGTACAAAAGAAAACTAATCATCTAAGCTATGAGTCATGGATCATTTGTCTCAGTCAGGATGAGACCCTCTTCAGCCAAGGTGTCTGGCTCTAAGCCAACCACGTCCTGAGGCCCGTAGTGAGTGGGGTACCACTCCTTAGTGTCATCTGGGAAAAATATATCCAGTCAGAAAAGGAGCAGAGTACATCTCTAACAGCAGTTCTAATAAATGATATAAACTATGTAACAGTAATTAGATGTGAATATACAAGATACAATATATAGATATAAGAGATATACAATAAATAAATACTGGAAATAAATACAAAAATGAATAATATGGCAATGAACAAGAATACTAATGACTAAGTGAGTGAGTATCAGCTTTAACATGTGATCGACTTGGAAACTTGCACAAGAATAAAGGCCTAGTTAATTATACATGCGGTGTATGACCAATACTCACAAGAAACAAGATATGCACAAGGATGGTATATTCATATATCTACACTAAATACTTCTCGCTCTCGACTGGTATAGTAGATCCAACCATGGTATGTTATGATACGTGATTCTTCAGGAAGGTAGCAAGTCTCCCCAAGAATCAGTATATGTACATGTACAAGAAAATAAGGCTTGCACAACATATACTATACATACTAAGGAATAACATATCATGACGAGATCCGGGTATACCAATCCGTGTAACCATCGTATCAAGAAATTAAGAATATCTACACTAGATACAAGAGACATAGAGGATATCATAAATGAGAAACTATCAGAGAATGTACTCGCCTGAAATCTGGTGAACAGTATCACAGATGTCCGATACGATGCCTCAAAGACCTAAATATAGAATATTATATCAATACAAGATTTTGGAATAAAAATAAGTTAAACTAGTCAACATCTAAGTCATAAAGCCATTTCTAAGTCAAAACAGTCAAACTAGGTCAACTCTAAGTCAAACTTGGTCAAACTAAGCTATTTCTAGGTTGTATGAGTCTATCTCTAGGATATTGGATCTATACACTAATGTAACTAGGCCACACTAGCTATACTAGGATACTAGAAAACCAATAGGATACTGTATCGCAAGATACCCAACTCAGTTAGATATGAAACATCATAATATGTATATACAATCAATAATATCAATAATATCTTGGCTTTGAACCAATGCGGTATCGCACCACTACACCCCTATCTTGGTACTCAAATCCAATACCTTGAGTATCGACCCAATACCTTAACATTTACCTTATCAATTCTAGTATACATGAACTACCCAACTCCTAACTATATACTAATGTGTATTTACTAATACACAACTACTATATTAACCACTAACTATTAATACATATATACATATACACATACCTGCATACATCTACGTATATCACTAACTATCTAACTACTACTAATAACAAGATAACTACTAACTATTTACTAAACTAACTAATAAAACTAACTACCAATTAAACTGGCTAACCAACAAGCTAACTAGTAACTTAACTAGATAACTATCAAACTAACTAAACTACTAGTTAACTAACTAAACTAATAAATAATAACAATAACTAATTAGCTAGGAATTTACCTACTGATTCATGATGATACCCTGCTGTTCACTGATTTGTTGCACTGCACAGTTGCTACATATTGGTGTATCTACTGATACACTGGAGTTGCTGTTGTACGAAGCTGCTCGAAGCTGCTGCTGCTGTTGGAGCTAAACTGCTGCACTGCCTGTAGTGGCTGCTGCTATGCACTACACGATGCTACAGGCTTGCTGCTGCTGCACTGCAGTAATGGCTGCTGCAACTCGCTGCACTTCTTGCCTCACTGTATGCTGATGCAGCTGTTATGCATCGAGTCAATGCTTTCTGTGGCTGCAACTGATGCTAGTTCCCAGTTGTTGATTCACTAATGCACTGCCTCGATCCCCCTCACACACATCCACACAACCACACACTCAACCACCTATAAGCACAAACACTTATATATACATATATATATAGATACATCTATATATATACATAGATATATACTTATCAATATATATATATATATATATATAAACAAACATATGTAAACATACACACATACATATATACCCCTCTCTAAGTTTATATATATATAAACACCAACATACATATTTATTTATATATATATATCTCACAACTCACCTACATATACATAACTATGCATACACATAAGTATATACATATATAAACATACATCTATACATATCCATATCTATATATATACACATGCATATTTATACATATATAAAGACCAACATACACACACACACACACACACACACACACACACACACACACATATATATATATATATATATATACATATATATATATATATATATATATATATATATATATATATATATATATATAACAATGCAAATTAAATCTAAAAATACAAAGAAACAAACACGTGGAGTGCATCGCACCCGTATCACACTAGATCAATGATACGCTTGCGATACGAGTCCACCACACAACCAAACGTACCCTAAAGGACACGAGCAAGTCTAAAATACTATATATGAATAATACGAAGAGTTAATTATATATCTACGTGTCTGTGTCAAAATATGATATGCACAAACCCCCGTGTCAGAAGAAAATTTCCAAATTAATCTGTATCTCCAAATTATTGGGATACGGCCTACACGTATCCAATTATGAATATGTCACTAGCCACACACAATCAAATACATTAATTTAGTCTAATTGATCAATTAACAAACACAACATATGTCAATCTCAGAATTTTCTCAAAATTGACGCAAAACACACTATAACTTTTTCCATAGGCCTCCTATGAACCTAATTAAAATTCCTATGGGTAGCCTTAGCATATGGTATAGTTCCTAATAATTAAAACACAGATTTAGAGTCTAAATAAAGAGGAAAAACTGAATTGTACCTATTCGGAGATGAATTTCTAATAAAACTTCCAAAATAGATGAAATAAGCCTTCAACTTGTACATCCTTGCTCCTCCTTGTAGATCCTTGCTTCCTCCTTATAGTTTATTGATCTACTAGCCTCTAATAGTGATTAGGGAAGGAATTGGGAAGAAATTTGGGAGAAATTTGATGTGGGAAGGAAGAAATTAATAAGAGAAAATTCTAGATCTAGATTTGAAGTAAAAATGAGGAGAGAGAAATTTTTCTCCTAAACTTATATGGCCGGCCACTTAACCCCCTCCCCAAGTTTCTATGCAATGACTAAATACCCCTTGGGGCCTCTCATGAAGAAATAATTAAGGAGGAAAGGTTTTAGTCTAATAGGTTTAATTTAATTAATCATCCTCCTAATGAATGGGCTTATTATTGGGCTCAATTCTAACTAAATTTAAATGTTGGTCCATGGATCTAATCTAAACTAGTTAGGTCTACTAACACAGGTCCAAAATAATAAACTAACATCTAACAATAATTAAATAATATAATAAATAATTATACAATATGCATATTATTTAGTTAATTATAAAATGACCAAAATATCATTTCCTAGAAAATATGGTAGTGACACCAATGCAGATAGACGCGTGACCGAAGCCTGATCGAGCAAGCATCCTTTTCTCTTGGTATTCTTTATTTGGTGAGTGGTTTTATTCCTTCTTCTCTACTCCTTCATGCCAATAAACAATAATGTTCTCTTATAACATTGCTAAGTCCAATGATCGATACAGCCACGAATGCCACAAGTTTTATACCACTATTATAAATTAATAGAATTGCATTGATCAGAGGGAAGTTCAATTATGTAATACTGTAGAAGCATAGAAAAGATGCAGCCAAGCGACCGACGTTCATGCGCCCCCAAATAAAAACTCAACAGATGGATCGCTCGGGCACCATACAGCTAAGAAAAAGAACGTACATGCGCTCCAAACAAGCTTCCTGACAACTGACCGTAAGTCGACCTGACATGATATCCTGACAGCAAAGATGGCGCCTGACACAGAATCCTGACAAAAAAGATTTTTCTAATTGCCTTGAAGGACGAGAACACGCTAAGAGATAGAAGTCCCAAGGATAGTGCAGAGCCACGTGGACAACCCGACAAATAGAACCCATGTGACTCTAGCCCACACATCCCAGACTCCATGCGGTCCATGCATCCCAGACTCCTTGCGTCCTAGACTCCATGCGACCCATGTGACTCTGGCCCATGCGTTCCAGACTCCATACGGTCCTTGCGTCTCTGGCCCCGTGCGTTCCAGACTTCGTGCATCCTGTGCATTTTTGGCCACATGTGCCCCAGATTCTACTACGACTAAGTCTTGCTTTTACAACTGAGTGGTCCTCTCTAACCATATAGCGGCCACGCATCCATTTGACCAAGTCGCGCCTACAACAGTTGAGAACTGCTCAGATACTCAGCAAACAATAAAATCCCAACAAATATCCATGTGACAGCTGAAGCCCGATCTTGTGCATAGTTGTAACTCCTTCCTGTTATGAGAAGACCTGTGGCAACCCCCAACCTCCATGCGGCCCAAAATCTATGCTGCCACTAAACGACTATAAATAGCAGAGTACTTCCCCCATACAAAAGGCTGGCTGGCTATCTGCTAATCAACACTCAATATAGAGAGAAGAGCTTTCTCATCGGATCGTCCACAGAGTAAAGAGAGTTGCTATACTCCTAACTCTCTATCGTTACCCCCCAGAAAATAAATTTGTACTTAGATTCTCTCCTATAACTCTTCTTTGTACTTTTATAGTTTGTTAAATCAAATCCATTTCTCTCAGTTCTCGTTATTGATATAAAATGGCAAATACGGTAGTGACTCTGCTAGGGACTTCCTTCTCCTCTGTTGAAAAGTAGGTGATGCAGTCCGATGCAGCCAAGCTCGGCTCGATACAATAGATGTTGGTGATCCACTTCGACCAGTAAGTGTTCGAGGACATGCTCTCCAAGGACAGCGTGAGTCCTTCTCTGAGGCAAGCAAATCCCAAGAAGACCCGCAGGACGTGGGCAGCAAAGGACTATGCGCCTCACCCAACTGCAGAGCAGGAGCTCCCCGTCTCTTTTCCAGCCGCAAGGACCGCACATCATGCGTCCACTGTCTATGCAGCAGCCTCTTCCAGCCAAAAGGGTGCTCCCGACTCGAATACCCGCATAATGTAGGTGGCTAAGGCCGCTGTGCCCCACCCAGCTGCAGAGCAGACGCTTCCAGCCTCTCACTCTGTTGCCCATGACGGTCGTCGGACGAACACCCATAACGTCCACAACTATGCGACATCCCAAGCTGACGTAGAGGCTGCTCAATACCCAGACTCTGGCAGAGAAAAATACTACGATGCCAGACGTACTGGTACTGAGGCAGTTTCTAGGCGGCCAAAGGGGAGGCGGTATAAGACTGCCCATGCGGCATTAACTCACAACCGCAGATGGCAGGCCGCATCCGGTCCTAATAGCAACAGAACCTCAGTTTTTGACCGTATCTTATGCGGCAAAGATTCTATGCGACCCACTGAGAATGGTAAAAACCCAAAATTGGACTCTTCATACTACTCACCTGTCGTAGCTAAGCTGAAGAAATCCAGGGCAGTGCGATCACGTCAAGCTCAAGCAACTGCTCATACGATCGACCGCCAATAGGCATCGCTAGTTATTACGTGAGCCTCTGAAGGAAAGTTATACAAGACTGACCCATGAGTCCAGCCCACAGGGACCAATGGACAGGGTCAGTCTCAAAAGTCTTCCACCAGTTTATCGGGTCAAATTCGTGTACGAACTCCAGGCCAGGGAGCAAACACAGTACCTGCGCATCCGTGTCCACGGGATACCCGAACTCACAAAGAGGATACAAAGGTAAAATACCCTTCACATGATTTGCGTAATATGATTACTTATAAATACAAAGCAAGGGAAATAACTGCAGCATGCAACGTGCCCTATCCGAGGCACAGCTACGTCAATATCATTATCAACTGTTGCTGCAATAAAGCAGCAGTACTCACAAACAGGCAGTCAGTCTTCCAGTGACTACACCGAAAAGCACCTACTCGACAATAACCTGGAGATCAGGTGCAAGTATCAGAGGAGGGAGAGTTGCCCTTTGTCTCATGCTACTCAACTAAAAAGCTTCCCGCCACCAAGGGAATAAAGCAGTCAAACACCTCCAGTTTGGCGCTCTCTACCACAGCAACGCGAAGGCAATTACCCGGAGGGCGGACAACGGCACCTATGGAAGGCGTCTTCCAAGATACCCGCTCAAGGAAGAAGCTATCAGCCCCTGGGGGTAGTTTTTCTCAGAACCTCTAAGGGTGGCCCAAGCTGGGGGTAGTGTCCCCCTGGACGTATGTAATAACCCGACATTCCAAGGAGACAATAATTCTCAAGAAAAGGACTCTGAGATCCTGGAGGGTAGATACTCCTACCAAGATGACACAATCTGCAGCGCTGGGGGTAGTATCCCCTCCGAATTCGAGGAAGATACAATGGCTCCTGCCCTCCTTTAAGACTACTCACTACAAGGGTATGAGACAGGGAGCACGGCATCCACTGCCCCTTCTATTTTTTCTCGTGTTAGGATAGTGTACATGGCCGAAGACGACCATGAAGGCCCCAGTGACTAGCAGCGCCTCGAGATGCTCGAAGCCACGATGCATATAATGAGTGCATCAATATAAGCCTTGACCCAGACAATGTTGGAGATCAAGACAAAAATGGCCTCCCAGCCAGCAAGGGCCTCCGGGCAAGTAAACCTGGACCTCGGGACCAATGTGGATTCAAATACGATCGCTCCACCCACAGGAGGTGATCCTCTCCTACTTGGCCCGTCGGCGCCTTCAGCAGGAGATAAAATTAAGGAAGCAAGGAGGAGGTCCGAGAACTTCGGGATCGCCTAGACTCCATGAGCAATTGGGACTCACTCCGTTATCTTGGGTTGCGGCAACCATACCTGATAGAGTGGAGGGATATACCATATCCACCCAAGTACAAGCCCTTCAACATCAACATGTTTGATAGAAATTCCTTCCCTTCTCGCTTCATGAGCTACTTCGAGATCACCACGGGATACATACCCCACAGTGATGTTATCCTTACCAGGTTCTTCGTCGGATTATTGGCGGGGGTAGCTTTCGATTGGTTCTGCAGTCTCGAAGATAACTGTATCTCGTTATTCGATGACCTCAAGCGTCTATTCCTTAACAAATTCTATAAGACAGGAAATGATATGACGTTATCTTCTTTGATGGACGTCGCCAAAGGAAAGAAGAAACTGATGCGAAACTACATCAAGCGATTCGGACAGGCCGTATTAAGAATGCTTTCTGGCAATCCTGAGGCCACACTCATGGAGATATGTCAGAAGAACATGCTCCCGGCAGTCAGCCTTTAGATAGGCGAGAGCTAGTTCAAAGACTGGAGAACTTTCATTGTAAGTATCGTCAACGCTGAGAAAAAGCTCAAGGACCCTCTGTCACGCCCCAGTCCCAAAATACGTAGGACCAGGATACGTAGTCATGCCAGCCGTATGAATATGGCACTCCAATATATGGAAACCATAACACACGTACGCTGTAAAATGAATAACAATATCCACAAGTGGTAAACACATATGTCACAGGCATAACTAAATCTCATCCACATAAATCATAAATAGATAAATAACCAATACCTATACTAGATCTCAATGTAAAGTATCTAATGATGGAAGTCGGATGGAAACAAATCCACTACCGGACTAGAATGAAGAATAGACAAGATACATACAATATAAATACAACCTCTAACAATCACGAGGCTCGAAGAGAACTCCTCGGAACGTACGCAACCAGTCCGGATCCGCGCTCCTGCAAAACTCATGAACAGATACACCTGGCAGAGAACCAGGTCCTCAGAGGGACATAACAAGAATACTTAAACACATGCCATAAAGTAAATACTGTGAAAACTCAAGGGGTGACCTAACCATCTAAGTGAAATGCACTTTGAGGACAACTTGAGTATATGGGAAGGTGTAGGCTAGACATATGCTGACGTAATTCACCAGTCGTGGCAACCGGCTAGTATATGCCACATATGCCCCCATAGGAGGGCGCTCAGTAATAACGTCCATCTCCGAAGAGCATGGCATCTGTATAATATAACGTCCATATCACCCCGAAGAGTGTGGCATCAGTATAGTATATATCGTCCATATCACCCCGAAGAGTGTGGCATCAGTGTAGTATATATCGTCCATATCACTCCGTCGAGTGTGGCATCAGTATAAAGGAAGTGGGGTGTCCCATACGCCTACAAGTTGTCCTCCCCGCCCAATGATCTAAGCATGTTGTATCCACAACACGCGTCATAGTCTATCACTAGAACAGTAGCCCATCCTTACAACCAAACAAGGACAAGGATCGGGCCATTGTATCATGACAGTCTATGCTCCACCTACTAATAACTGCTAAGTCTTCTAACATGCATCACTATTAGCAGTTATACCCTATCCGTCGCACGCCTACACGTACAGGTGGCCAACCACATACGTAGGACCGTGCCCTACATGAGACTCACAACACGTGTACGAAAATGTGTCAAGGCCTGGGAGTCATACCAATAACTCCACACTTTAGGTGGGTCCACTAGACACTAGGTCAGACACTATCCTAACGTCAACACCTCCGTTGACTGCACCCGAGTCTCTCTCGGATGCGCACAAT
Organism: Iris macrosiphon; assembly: GCA_036927795.1. Classification (NCBI taxonomy): domain Eukaryota; kingdom Viridiplantae; phylum Streptophyta; class Magnoliopsida; order Asparagales; family Iridaceae; genus Iris; species Iris macrosiphon. The sequence continues at coordinate 26,150,991 of JAYESA010000008.1, read as the reverse complement.
TAAATAATAAATATGCAGCTAATAATACAGAATTTAAACAGTATAACAAAGGCAAGGTATACTTGCCTGGCAGGCGGCTGTGTAGTCTCAATAACCAGCTCCGGAAGTCGCGTAGAACCAATCCAATAGATCCTCGGGGTCAGCGTGCGCAGGTACGAAAATCAGGGGTGACTGCTGCGGTCGTCGGGCAAGGGTGACGGTCCCCTGCATAGTGCCCTTGATTGGCTGAGAACCAAGTTGAGTTGATGGTTGTTGGCTCTGAACCTGCATTTGTCTCCTAACTACATCCAATGGGTAGGTAAGAGTCTGTCCAAAAAGACCCGCTAAGGCCCCACAAGAGAGACGCAAGGTAACAGACTTTCGGTAATCTTCAGGAACACGGCTCTTCAGCTCTTCATATATGTAAAACTTAAGTCCAGCATAAGGAAGGATGCTAATAAGTATCGGACCTACTCCACGGTACAGAGAACGAACTCCACCTTCCATATAAACACACTTAAAAACATCTCTAATTCCACTATAAGCAGGCTGTGCAGAGTAGCTCCTTAAACCATTCCCCAATCTACTCGTACTTGATACCTGATATGCAAGTTTTGTTCGAGCCAAATCTAAGGGATAAGTACACAAAACAGCAGTCCCACCAGCTGCAGAACCAGCTAAAGATCTATAAAAGGTCCTGTTCCTAAAAAGGAATAATTGTTTAATATCCAGCAACGATATTGCTCGTACGTCATGAAGTGTAATGCTGCATAAGGAACAATCCGAAGCACGCTAGCACCATTTCCTTTGTAAAATCCTAAGATGCCTTCATGTTGCTTCAACTTCACCAGAGATTGAAATATTCCAAGAGATTTAAACCCTTCAGTTCTTGTCTGCATCAGAATCTTGACCCGCTCGAGCGGAGCCACGGCCGTCTTCGAGAATGCCCCTGCCGCGCCGCCGGCGATCAGCTCCTTGACATAAACCGGCAGCAGGTCAACCAGGCTCACGTCAACATCAGCCGCAGAGGCCGCCGACGAAAGCGTCGTCGATCCCTGCGAAGAACCCATCCCAAAGCCCTCAGAACAAACCCCCGCCTGCAACTTGGCAAACTCCTTATCCCATCGATCTCTCGAGAAGCAGAATCTGAAGAAGTTGCGTCGGGTCCGGGTTCGTGATCGGCCTAAGCCAATGCCAAGAAACTGGCAGGGTTCCTTCGCATACGAGTCGAAATCGGAGAGGAGATGATACATCAACAGAAAGGACCGACCGGGGGATTGAGAATCGACCGGGGATCGAAAACCCTAGGATCGACGAGAGGTGGTGGTGGACATCATTATTCCCATGGATCAAGGACGAATTCGCCGATTCCCGTTAGGGTTAGGGTTTGGGGAGAGAAGAAAGCGATGGGAATGATGGTGATGAAGAAGAAGAAGAAGACCAAAATCGAAATTTTGGAGATTTGTTCTTGGGGTCTTCTCCTTCGATCGGCTTCTTCTCTCGCTCTCTCCCTCTAAACTATTTGGGCGTCAGAATAAAGAGGGGGTGGTGAACAGTACATGGGAGATGGAAATCGGCTGAATTAGAATTTAGGTTTTTTGGTAAAAAGTAAGGGGAAAGGGATTATATAATGTATGGACAATAGGGTTGGCTTGAGGTTGACCTAGAAATTTGATTTTGGTCAATATCTTCTTGGGTTGGGCCTTGGGCTCACATGAGGGTGTTTGGGAGGCTAGGATTTGCATTAATTAAATGCAAGGGATAGAATTAATATACGGGACGATGTGCGCGCGTTGCACATGCTAAAAATTAGGGGAAAAATTCCAGTGAAGGGGAAAGTTGGGCTTCTTCACGTAATGTCCAATGATGGGGACACCTCGATGCGTTTTTGCATAAAAGTGCCCAACAATTAGGGAATTTGCACAAAGACGAAAATTAGATTTAATTTAATTGAATGCGCACGATGTTCTGGAATTAATTAGGAGTACCTAGGAATAGAATTAGGTCGGACACAAGTGTCTGGGCATAGGGGATACAGTGTAGAATATTAATAAAATTTGGGTTGTACAAAATGGTCAAGATTATGTCTCCAATTCCGATTGGAACGCACAAGGGTACAGAGTTGGAATTTATTCTAGAATTTGGAAATAACGTCCGCGACGTTTATTGTGCGATTAAAATGTCGCACCGGAAAGCATGATTATAAATTATACAGAGGTCAGAATAGATGGTGGTCGAGTCTAGGACAGTGTTGTGAAATTTGCAGACAGACAATAGCCAGTGTACTACTCCAATTAACGAGGCAACGGTAAGGTGCGCTACGCGATAAAATAATGTACAGTTAAATCAGTGTCGTGTTCTAAATTCTAATTGGGTTTCAAACTAGCCATAATTCCACCATATAAGCCAAGTAAACCTAATTTTGGGAGAGGGGGTTTACAACCTACCCAACTTAAAATAATTTCGTCCTCGAAATTAAAATAAGGCATAATTGGTTTAACTCCTTCACATACCTAAGGCAAGTTAATCGTGACATCTTTGTGATAATTAAAATTCTAATCCATCCTTCGTAATTATTTCAAAATTAAGATGGTCTCTGTTCAAATCAAAATTCAACCTATCGTACTTCCTCATCAACATCCAAATTTATTTTCAATCCATATAACATCTTCGCATATCAAAATTTATATCGCGATCTCCGATTACAAAAAAAAAATCTTTTTTTTAGAAATGATTCTAATCAAAATTTTCCTCCTATTTTACAGCTTATGAACCTTTGTATTTTTCCAATTTAAATTCACTTTATATCCTCAATAGTTCAAATAGGTAATCCTACAATCAAAAATTTCTTTTTAATTTAATCCTCAAATTTGAGATTTAATCCGTCCATGTCCATGTCCATGTCCATGTTTAGAGTTCTATTTATTTTTCCTCGAGGTTTAAATCGTTGATTCAACCTTCAATACTCTAAATTCAAATCATGTGCTAAAAATTGAAATTTATTGATCCTCATCTTCTTACTTATTCGTCCAAAGTTCTTTAAAAATTAAAAATGACTTGAACCCTTTAATCGAGTTTTTGCTCGATCACAGTCTAAAGAAATTCCTCTCAAGCTGATAAATGCAACTGCTACCCAACTTAGAGTTTACCCATCTATCACATAAGGCTCTTACATTTTAAGAAATCTCATTCCTCAAAATTTTTTTTTTTTCTTAATCATGCTACTCAATCTTTAAAAGTTTTAACACCAAACATATTACATGTGCTATGCCCTTGGTTATAAAACAATCACCAAATAAGGTAATTGGCCTATAGGGTATATCTAATACTATCTGTGTATCAACTTATGCTAGGCACGAGGTTTCGTCTTTCTGAAATAAGGGAAGACAGAGAACAACAATAAGGAGTTCAAGGAGAGGTAATAGATTAGAAGTATGGGGATCAAGGCGTTTAAAGAATTCAACGGGAATTGTCAAGGCAGTTGTGGATTAAAATCCTATTTTGGGTAATTCCTATTCACATACTTGCATCGGTACAGTTATGTAATGAATACGATATGCTCAGACATATCTAGAGGGCAAGTATATTTCGTCTACTAATCACTATATATCTCAATCCACATAAAATAGTTATGCGAAGGGCGAACCAAGCGCACCATGGTTGATCAGACCGTAGTACTCTGATTCTGAAATGTATTAGTGTACGCGTCCAATAATACATATGTCATGAACAAGCTTGATAAAAGACTAAGCTTGCAAAACTAGGCTTTAACAGCAGCATAAGTCGAGGTAGTATAAAAATATAAGTACGCTAGATTATGATGAAGGAGGCACAAAAAAATAATTTAAGCTCACAAACCAAACAAGATACAAAATTTAGACTCTACAATCTCTACAGTTGTCATGCTACTCCTTATCTAAGCCGCTAGTCGACCAAATAGGGGTACGGGTCTCAAATTTCTACAGTCTGAATAAACGTTATCTTCTCATACAGTCTACAGTTTATGTCATTCAGTTACTCTACATTAATGAAGCAAGAGGACTAGGTATTACTATGTTGTGGGGCACACTACCCAACTTAAAATATTAACTAATATTGTGATAGCCTTAAGGAGATCCGGCAAAATAATAAGGTTCTGGTAAATAATGTACGATTCTTATTGGGCTATACGGGAAACGGATCTTAGTACTTATTTGGGTCTCCTATTGTATCATGCAAGTAATGGCCATCTTAAGTCTTTATCATATAGCTCATAGAATACAGATGTCATTAGTAAGAATGGAAGACTAGTTAATGACTTTTAAGAGGAAAGGGAAATACAACTCGTATCGGGTTACGGATACGAATTATGCGATTTAAAACTAAGAATAATTATATCACAATCTAAAGGGAACAACTCAACTATCAAATTCTAACTACCACGCACAAAATTCAAAGTTCAAATTACCAAACTATAACCCTAGCAAACTATATATCCTAACATAGAATAAGATCACTTGGCCTTCAATCATAAGAGTTATGCGGCACGAGTTGAGAGATGAAGAAGAGAAGAACGTAATTTAGTCGTCGCACAGATAACGAGTATCAGGGTTGCAAAGGAACAAGATAGGAAATTACCATAGAGGGACTCTAGATAACATCATGGTTTTCTAAGGGAAGGTGGTGAGCAAATCTTCATATTTGAGGTATGATCAAGAAGAATGTCATACTCGTTGCTCTGGGCTTCCCGAGGTACTGTCTGCTAATATCACGTCAAGAATCTACATCCTAACACTATCTCACTAGGCACATTAGGTTCAGTCCCTACATTCGATCTCAGATTTCTATTGGTTCCTTAATACTAGGGTCAGACATTAGGGTCACATCTCTAACTAGCTCTAGTAATGCCTATACTACTCTTAAGTCATTTATAATATACCGAGGGGTAATGGTACATTAATCTATAGGCAAGGGTTCTAGGGTTTCATTAGATGTTCTAAACTTAGTGATGTGTCAACACTCTAGCTATATTCTAAAAAAAGGGAGGTTACTCTACTTATTATCTAACAACAGGGACTTCTATATTCTAGGAGAAGTCTACACTCAAGGAACTAAGGGAAAAGCACATGAACCAAGCAAGATGCAATTTTTCAATCGGAATTGATTGGAAGGAGGATGAGTCATAGTCAGTTGTGGATGAGATCCTATACTCTAATCCTAGGTGCAGGCTTGCTCGGTACAGTAACGTAACCAAGACAATATGCTCTGACCTGCATGGGCCACCACAAAAATATGTCATGCCCCAGTCCCAAAATACGTAGGACCAGGATACGTAGTCCTGCCAGCCGTATGAATATGGCACTCCAATATATGGAAACCATAACACACGTACGCTGTAAAATGAATAACAATATCCACAAGTGGTAAACACATATGTCATAGGCATAACTAAATCTCATCCACATAAATCATAAATAGATAAATAACCAATACCTATACTAGATCTCAATGTAAAGTATCTAATGATGGAAGTCGGATGAAAACAAATCTACTACCGGACTAGAATGAAGAATAGACAAGATACATACAATATAAATACAACCTCTAACAATCACGAGGCTCGAAGAGAACTCCTCGGAACGTACGCAACCAGTCCGGATCCGCGCTCCTGTAATACTCATGAACAGATACACCTGGCAGAGAACCAGGTCCTTAGAGGGACATAACAAGAATACTTAAACACATGCCATAAAGTAAATACTGTGAAAACTCAAGGGGTGACCTAACCATCTAAGTGAAATGCACTTTGAGGACAACTTGAGTATATGGGAAGGTGTAGGCTAGACATATGCTGACGTAATTCACCAGTCGTGGCAACCGGCTAGTATATGCCACATATGCCCCCATAGGAGGGCGCTCAGTAATAACGTCCATCTCCGAAGAGCATGGCATCTGTATAATATAACGTCCATATCACCCCGAAGAGTGTGGCATCAGTATAGTATATATCGTCCATATCACCCCGAAGAGTGTGGCATCAGTATAGTATATATCGTCCATATCACTCCGTCGAGTGTGGCATCAGTGTAAAGGAAGTGGGGTGTCCCATACGCCTACAAGTTGTCCTCCCCGCCCAATGATCTAAGCATGTTGTATCCACAACACGCATCATAGTCTATCACTAGAACAGTAGCCCATCCTTACAACCAAACAAGGACAAGGATCGGGCCATTGTATCATGACAGTCTATGCTCCACCTACTAATAACTGCTAAGTCTTCTAACATGCATCACTATTAGCAGTTATACCCTATCCGTCGCACGCCTACACGTACAAGAGGCCAACCACATACGCAGGACCGTGCCCTACATGAGACTCACAACACGTGTACGAAAATGTGTCAAGGCCTGGGAGTTGACCTAGGTTTTTTGGTAAAAAGTAAGGGGAAAGGGATTATATAATGTATGGACAATAGGGTTGGCTTGAGGTTGACCTAGAAATTTGATTTTGGTTAATATCTTCTTAGGTTGGGCCTTGGGCTCACATGAGGGTGTTTGGGAGGCTAGGATTTGCATTAATTAAATGCAAGGGATAGAATTAATATACGGGACGATGTGCGCGCGTTGCACATGCTAAAAATTAGGGGGGAAATTCCAGTGAAGGGGAAAGTTGGGCTTCTTCACGTAATATCCAATGATGGGGACACCTCGATGCATTTTTGCATAAAAGTGCCCAACAATTGGGGAATTTGCACAAAGACGAAAATTAGATTTAATTTAATTGAATGCGCACGATGTTCTAGAATTAATTAGGAGTACCTAGGAATAGAATTAGGTCAGACACAAGTGTCTGGGCATAGGGGATACAGTGTAGAATATTAATAAAATTTGGGTTGTACAAAATGGTCAAGATTATGTCTCCAATTTCGATTGGAACGCACAAGGGTACAGAGTTGGAATTTATTCTAGAATTTGGAAATAACGTCCGTGACATTTATTGTGCGATTAAAATGTCGCACCGGAAAGCATGATTATAAATTATACAGAGGTCAGAATATATGGTGGTCGAGTCTAGGACAGTATTGTGAAATTTGCAGACAGACAATAGCCAGTGTACTACTCCAATTAACGAGGCAATGGTAAGGTGCGCTACGCGATAAAATAATGTACAGTTAAATCAGTGTCGTGTTCTAAATTCTAATTGGGTTTCAAACTAGCCATAATTCTACCATATAAGCCAAGTAAACCTAATTTTGGGAGAGGGGGTTTACACCCTCGACACTTGGGGATCCATATCCCTACTGTTGAGGAAAATGGTAAGCATCCCAGCAACAACAAAAACAATAATAGCATAAATAGCAGTCATGATGGAAAGGGAAACAGGATATGGTCGCTACCTTGACCAAGAAGCCTGAGCAAAAGCAGGCAGAGCCTCCAAAACCTAGGGAGACTTACTCCTTCGAAGATGCTGATGTCAAACACAACTTTGACATGCTGATGCAGGGAGGCAAAATCCGGCTCCCTGACCTTAGACATCATCCTGAGGCGGCGGAGATTGCCAATCCAAAGTATTGTCACTTTTACCGCTACATCCATAACCCGACGCAGGAGTGCTATACTCTGAAGCGGTACATCCAATGTCTGATAGACACCAAGTCTGGCAACTTCCTATCGACGGAAGCCCAAAATAGAGTAATTTTGGTCCCTAAGGCAGCCATAAAAGTGGTCAACCTTCCACCAGCTCGAGACCAGACGGCCGAGCTAATATCTCTTACCACACCACGCGGGAAGGTCATGTGGGTCCATCCCGACCTCGTGCCAGACTTGACGCAGTCGGCGATATGCTCTACCCCCAAATCCAAAGGTAGAAAATCTAAGACCAGTTATATAGTTTCCTCCTCGGCTGAAGAGCTGGTAGCAAGTGTAACAAGGTCAGGCACAATATACCAACAGATGTACGATGATATGCCCCCGGTTGTCGTGCCTACCACCATTATTCCCGGGCCATCTCAGCCCCCACCGGTGGACAGGTCTAAATAAAAGGAGACGCGCTTCGATAAACCGTTACGTAGGGATGCACCACAAGGGATGGAAAGTCCCTATAATTTCGATATCTTAGCACAATTAGCCCACACTCCAGCAAAATTGTCATAATTTGAGCTTTTGCGGCTCTCTAAAGATACTCGGGCTATCCTGAGTGAGGCACTGTGGAACGTCGATGTCTACCTAACACAAGTCAAGTCGCCAACCGAAGATCCTGCCGCTTGTCCATATTGTAACAACGTCATGTATGTGATACCCAATATCGTCTTCTCGTAACAGGATATGTTGATCAAGAATAATAGGCATGATCGACCCCTATACTACACTGGGTATATCGGCGATATAATGGTGGACCGAATTAATATTGACCCAGGATCGTCGATCAGCATCATCCTGATAAGTTTATTTCGAACCCTAGGGATCCCGATGCATCGTCTGGCGGCCACCAATACCGCTATCAGTGGATTCAACAAGGGGAGAAGCTATCCTTTGGGTAAAATCTGCCTAAAATGTTAGATTAGTGACTTAAAAATAGAGGTCACCTGCTACGTCATAGACATAGATACATCTTATTGGGGCATCCGTGGATACATGAACATCGGATCGTGCCATCCACCAGAAGGACCATGGAATAACTCTAAAGGAGGTGAATAGAGTGCAGTGAAATAATCTACCCAATTTAAGATTATCAGAATGAAGGCAGTTGCTAACTAACAGTGTTTATAAAGACAATAAAGAAAAGCGGTAAAGTAGAGAGAGAAAGCAAACACAAATACCAAGATGTATACTAGTTTCCCTCTGAGAGGACTAGCCCAGTCCCGAAAACTCAAGCTCGAAGTTTTCTCCATTTTTCTCCACTATAATCACAAATAGTGAATCACAAGCTTTGATTCAAATGCTTGCCACTTCTTTACACTACGAGGTTTGATCCAAAGTCTCGCAACTTCACAGCTTAGAGGAAGAGATTAACTGACTGAACAAAGCTCTTTACAACTCAGAAGACTTTTAGACCGAGATCGCACTTGGCAATAGAACGACTAGGGAGTTGCTCTTTGAGATAGAAAAGTTAAGGCTTTAGGGGTTTGCTCATAATAGGATAGAAGACTTAAGAATGGTTGAGTGAGTAAGAATAAAGAATTCCAATCCTATTTATAGGGTATAGGCAAACAGAATTCGGTCAGAGTTTGATCAGGGTTTAATTCAAATTTTTAACCATTGGGCCAAAAAATTAGGATCTATTGAACTGATTAATTTTATACCAAAAGGGTAACCGAGTTCGGTCTGAGTTCAGCACGAGTTTGACCCGAGTTTGATCTCTTAGTATGGTAGACTTTGTAAATGAATGTGGCCTGATTTGGTGGATAGGTTCTTTGGTTCATTTGAATGGACTAGGTATTTGGGTATAGGTATTTGGGATTTTCCAGTGCGACTCAACTTATATCAGTTCTAGACTCAAATAAATAAAAAATTATATTTGAATAGACAAAATATAGACGACATGTAATAGCAGTGTTGAGGCTTCAGATCGCTATATATCAATACATGGTTTAGTTAACTATCAAAATCAAGTTGACTGAGACCGGATGGGCCAACAATCTTCTCCATTTTGATAATTAATAAACTATGAATGATACTGCAAATCTTTGATATGTAAGGCTCCCATGTAACTGTGGAGCAGTTGATATGCTGAAGACAATGTCTGTCAAGTATCGTCTTGTATGCTAGTATCATGTATGTCTTTCTTCCCCGCTGTTATTTGATCAAAATGGCATGATCCCCCAAAATCGGTGAGATGACAAGAAAAATAAGAGAGTAAAGTTTATACAGGGTAATATATAATAACAAAACAAATTTCATTAAACTTTTATTCATTTGAAAGAAAATATATAAAAGTGGATGTGTAATAGAAATATCATAGTAGAACATCTATAAGTAAATATTTGAAAATTATTGAGTAACTAGTTGTCATTTTTATCATCTTCATCATCCGGTACAACTATTCTGTTTGGATCAAAGAATGCATCATCTGGATCCAAATGTCGCTGAACATAAGGGTAATCAATATGAAATCCTTGTTGATTTGGATTTCGTAGAATCGAAAAAGGTTCGGCTGGGTGCTTCGATAGGGTGTACTGGATGTCTATCAAAGTGCTGCCAAGAGCCTGAGTTTGAAGAGTTTGGCGATGATTAGTAGCACGATTGCGTATATCTTCTTGGTGGAAGTGATCACACAATAGATTGAAAATAGACTCTAAGATTTACGGTTGTTCATCAACAGGAGGAACGGAATCAACATGATGAGTGTTAGAGTTTGATAATGAGTTATAAGGTAGAAGCATAGTTGGCTCAATTCTCTGAATTCTATTGAGGTATAAAGGTTCCTCAAGATTTGGACAAGTATCCAAAGGAATGTCGAAATAGCTGAAAATGGTTGGCAAATACATGGCGTATAGTAGTGGACGCTCTTTCTTGCGACATTAGACCATTTAAGATAAGATGGTCTATGGAATATTAAAATTAATGTCAAAATACAAGTGATATAAGGCTAACATTTCTCTAAGAGACCTTATCAAAGTAAGTCTTCTTAGGTAGAAAAGTTAAAAAGATAATACGATGCATTTCAAAGAAGTGTTCATTCAAATATCTAGCATAAAATTTACCATATGGACATTCAAGAGGGTGACAAAGGATATTCTTGAAAGAATCTAGGGTTAAGTCATGATAGAATTAAACTTGTGTGATGTTGACTAAGGATTATCCATCAGCGGGAATGCATAGGATTTTACCCAAGTTATTTGCATCAAATTTAATTGGAATGCCATAAACTCTAGATGAAATAGTATCATGTTCATATGTTAAGTTATAATAGAATATTTGAATAACATTGGTATAAATTTTGGTACGGATTATAACCTATTCTTCAAGTTAAAGTTTTTGAAGAGTAGGCAGATAGTCTGTGTGTTGAGAAGTAAAATCAATAGGATGCCCAAAACAGATATGTCTCTTGGAGAAGTCATTAAACCAATCATTTAAAATTTTGAGGCCCCGAAAGGTAAAACCGTCGAATTCTCCTATGTTTGGCATAATAGGACAGAAAAGAGAGTCGAAAAAGAAATCTTATTTTTTTAAGGGCCATTTGGAGATGATGTAAGAGGAAAAGAAAAGATTTATTTGTGAAAGAGGAATAATTTTCGTTGGTCTGAATGAATAAGCAACAAAATGATCTATAAATATAGTAGCAAAAATCTAAATTAGGAAGAGAATTAAATAACATAGCATATTCTGGAATTAAACTAACCGAGTTCGATCCGAGCTCGGCCCAAGTTCGGTCCGAATTCTATTGACATTTATTTCCATAATCTCAATGTAACTTTAATCGATATTATGCCTTTCTTGCTTGATATAAATACAGAATAATAATTGTTAAACTTAAATCATATGTTTTCAAGAGTTTAAATCATCTTGGAGTAGTTGTAGAGGCCGAATCCCAGCTAGAGGTGGTCCGAAGATACTTAAATACCGTGTCGCTTAAGGTTATTTATACCTTTTTGACAGAAGGGTCCTTTCGGCTTGTATCCCAAATTTTTAAAACTTTTGAAAAGTGTGACAAAAAATTTGTAAAGCATCTTATGATTCTTATATTTTATCAGAATCTAAAATACCTAATTCTCGACGGATAAAGTTAAATCGATCTTCAGCTAAAGGTTTAGTAAAGATGTCTGCTAGTTGATGTTTCGTATCTACATACTCTAAACAAATATCTCCATATTGATGATCCCTTAGAAAATAATGACAAATTTCTATGTGCTTAGTGCGTGAGTGGCATACTAGAATTTTGGTGAGATTAATGGTGCTAGTGTTATCACAAAAAATAGGAATGGTCTTATAGTGCAGATTAAAGTCTTCTTCATCCATAAAATTTGAGCACAACAACATCCTACGGTGATATATTCTGCCTCAGTTGTTGATAATGCAACAAAATTTTGGTTCTTCCTAAACCATGAGATTAGAGACTTTCCTAAAAAATGACACGTGCCGCTGGTGCTTTTCGATCGACTTTGTGTCCAGCAAAATCAGCATCCGAGTAACCAACAAGGTTAAAGGACGTGGTTTTGGGATGCCATAAGCCTGCCGACAAAGTCCCTGTAATGTATCAAAAAATACGCTTAACTTCGCACGAATGTGATTCCTTCGGATTAGCCTGATATCTAGCACAAAGACATACTGCAAACATAATATCAGGGCGACTAGCAGTTAGATATAACAAACAACCAATCATACATTGATACTTACGTATGTCTGTTGGTTTACTGCTTTTATCAAGGTCAAGCTTTGTGGATATTGTCATTGGAGTTCCAATAGGCTTTACATTGTCCATGTCGAACTTTTTGAGCAAATCCTTTGTGTACTTAGCCTGATGGATAAAGGTTTCTTGTGAATCTTGTTTGATTTATAATCCTAGGAAGAAAGTTACTTCTCCCATCATGCTCATCTCAAATTAACTCTACATACACTTAGTAAACTCGTTACATAGCATCTCATTAGTAGATCCAAATATGATATCATTAATATATATTTGCACTAATAAAAGAGAATCAACAAAAAATTTTATAAAAAGGATAGTATCATTTTTTCCTTTTGAAAAACCGTTTCCAAGTAGAAAGAGGCTAAGACATTCATACCAAGCATGAGGGGCTTGTTTGAGTCCGTATAGAGCCTTTCGTAACTTGAATACATGGTCAGGGTGTTTAAAATCTTCAAAACCAGGGGGTTGTTTAACAAAAATATCTTTTTTGATAACACCATTTAGAAAAGTATTTTTAACATCCATTTAAAAAAGTTTAAAGTTATAAAAACTAGCAAAAGCACAAAGCATTCGGATAGATTCAAGTCTAGCAACAGGAGCATAAGTCTCATTGTAGTCGATACCTTCCTCTTGGTTGTATCCTTGAGCTACAAGACGTGCTTTATTACGTGTAACTGAACCATCCTCATTTAATTTAGAAAATTTATTTAGTACCAATAATCGGATAATCATTAGGTTTAGGAACAAGTTCACTTGATTGCGTTCAAATTGGTTGAGTTTCTCTTGCATAGCAGAACTCCAAAATTCATCAGCAAAAGCTTCATCAGTATTTTTAAGTTTTATTTGAGAAATAAAAGCAACATTCGCAATGATATCTCTATTTGAGGAACGTGTACTTACACCTTTCAATACATCACCTATTATCAAGTCCTCGGGATGATATGTGGAGAACTTTAGTCTCCTTGGCAGACTTTTTGGATGACTTGTATTGTTTGTATCTTCTAATGTCTTGTTGGTAGCAGGTTGACTACCTTCATCGTCGCTTTCGTTTACAGCTTGAGTGTTATGTTCATCAAATGTAACATTGATTGGTTCTTCAACAGTCAATGAGGTTTTGTTGAATACTTTGAATCCTTTACTTTTGGCGGCATAACCTAAAAAAATACCTTTATCGGCCTTGGAGTCAAATTTTCCTAGATTATCTTTTGTATTAAGAATAAAATATTTACAGACAAAAACTTTAAAGTAACTAATTGTGGGGATTCTACCAAACCAAAGTTCATAGGGGATTTTCTTCGATATAGGTCAAAGAAGCACCCTATTCAAAATATGGCATGAAGTAGTTACAGCTTCAGCCCAAAAGTATTTCGGAAGGTTATACTGATTTAACATGACTCTAGCCATATCGCCAAGAGTTCTATTCTTCCGCTCTACAACACCATTTTGTTATGGAGTTCTAGGAAAAGAAAATTTATGAGAAAATCCATTTTTATTGCAAAATCTTTTAAAATTACTATTTTTGAATTCACCTCCATGATTACTTCGGATACGAGTAATCATGAAACCTTTTTTGTTTTGAACTTTTGTGCAAAAAGTGACAAATTCAGAAAATGCTTCATTTTTATTTGCAAAAAAATAAACCCATGTGTATCTAAAAAATTATCAACAATAACATACGCATTGTAGCGCCCCGTTCTCCCGATGCGGAGAGCGCGGCTAAGAAACACAAGACGGTATCGTTCGATCGGGATAGATTGAATTAAGAACTCGTCCTCGTTATGGATTTATTTCTTCGGAATCGATTCCCATATTCAGTGGACTGCGCCCCCGGGATCGGCTTAGCGGCAGAGTCAGGAGGGACCTCTCCGCTGCTATCTTTTATTGCCTCGGTTTTTGATGTCGCTTGTTGCTTTCGTGCTTTGAGTGGGTTTTGGGATTTGCTTGTTTTCCTTGAACGGTTTCGATGGTTTTCATTGTTTTCGTTCATAGACTTGCACTTCTATTCCGAGAATGGAAAGAGAGGAAGAAGTATTAATCGAGCTGTTCGTGTGCAGGTGAACGAGCAGTAGGCGGCTTGCGAACGGAGTCGTGAAGCGCCTCTTTCCTTCTTCTTCCAAAATCTAAGTGAGTGGCTACCAACCCGATTAGCTAGCTCTGCTTCCAACCTCACTCCTTCGCCCCGATCAAACGATACCAAATAATAATAAAAGAAACCAAGATAAAAGAGAATAACTTGGTTATTATGCTTGTCAACAAACTTATGAACGGTTATCATCCTGTATGCTAGTTCGTCTATAACTGTTTTATGAATCGTGCTAAGTATGGAAATGTATGCTTGTTATGAAATAAACTGTCAGGATGACTATGCAAAACTGTTATGCTATGGAACAAATTCTATGAGTATTCTCGATCACGGACGACTTGTGCACAAGGTATGTTATGAGTTCCGCGGACGATCACCGGGGCACCAGGATCGATCCGATCCGGACGGAACGTATGTATAGTCGTATGTTATCCGGCAAGTGTTATGCAGCGGGGCTCGCCACCCGCGTTGCACGTCACTTTGCCTTGAGACTATAACCCGTCCCTTCGTGGCATCGAAGCCAGTGATCCTATGTATATTTAAACCTGTTGCATACTAACTTGTGTCTTCGTTTCAGGGAAGGCATGGTAAGTATTGTACAGGTAATTCAGACGGTCAGGTAAAATCCACCGAACGGTGGCACGTTCATTACAGTAAATTCAATATGCTGCTTACTTGTAAATGAACTAAGGCAAGATAGAAACCAACCAAATATGCATGCTTCACTAAACAACGTGTTGATTGGTATAGTCAGGCTAGCTCGCCTTCACCAGCATGTTTCGATATGCTGACCCTCGTTGAAACAGGTTCTCCGCACCAAGGCGAACCTAGCGAGGAGCCGAAGTCGTCTACCCGATCCAGTCCAACTGTTGGCGCATCTTCACCGCGCCCCCGAAGCATTTTGGAGTCAGGAGCCTGCAACTCTTCATACACAAATGCAGCTCCGTGGCAAGGCGATCCTCCAGCCTGGAGGTCTTTATCGTTTTGAGTTTATAAAAGGATGTAATGCAAAGGACTGCTATCTCATTTTGAGTCAACCCTTTTGTAAGCCGTTCGGCATATTAGCTGACTCGTTCAAGAGTTTGTAATAGATGTTCATTATCAATAAAGAGAACTTTTCTATGTTTTAAATCTGTGTTTCAATTTATCTGCGTACTCTGAATTATGTGCTCGCTATGCAAATCATTAAAAGCCTTGTGCGGGCGCAACTCCAGGCCCGCACGGCGGTCACGACTCGGGGGACGCCTCGGGGCGTGACATAGTGGTATCAGAGCACAGATTCAAGGTTCCTTAGACTTCGTGTTGGAAAAGTTCCTTTAACGATCAAATTCCTGTGCGAACTCTTGAACTCGCTAGGCCAAAATGAGATACGTTCAGGCAATAAGTCCATAATACATTATGATCCTAATGTAATTTACCTTCTTTTGAAGGAATGGATCCAGCGCAATCTGCAGCGCAGCCACCGATCGAAACACAAGAGAGCAGTTCGGGCAATTCGGGAAGCTCTCGAAGCCAAAGAGGCATGTCTCAAGTCGACCCGCTTGAGCGGGTAATGCAAATGTTAGAATCGCAACGACAACGAGACGATGCTCGCCAAGCTAAGCTCGAGAGTAATCTAGAGACCCGATTCTCAGTCCAACAGAAGCAGGTCGATACCCTGCATCAGATCGTTCAGACTTTGGCTGCCAACTATTCTGCCGCAACAACAGCAACGACTCCGGTGGAACAGCCCGTGCTTGAAGTGGAGACGCCTCAAATCCCAAGGCCGAGGGACGTGACTGCCTTCAACTTGGGCCATTTCAAGAAAGTCTGCAACACCCCGTTCAATGGGACTGAGGACCCAGTGGTAGCTCTAGATTGGCTAGCAGAACTTGAAGATCACTTCACTCTGCTAGAGGTCCCCGAAGATAGGGCGTCGCCTGCGCGCAACTGTAGCTCCGCCTCAACGCACACGATTGGTGGGACGTGCATCGATGATCTCTCCAACTTGATCACGGAGAGGAGGCGATCTCGTGGACGACCTTTCGTGCCGCGTTTGAAGAGGAGTATATACCCCCTCCAGTGCAACGTAAGATGGAAAATGACTTCGTGCAACTGAGGCAAGGCAGGATGACAGTTAAGGAGTATTCCGCCGAATTCAACCGACTCTCCAAATTCGCTAGGGCCTATTTACCTGATGCAGCGAGTCGAGCTAGAAGGTTTGAAGGTGGTCTCCGTCCTGCCATCCATTCGCACGTAGCCGTTCCTCAGTATCGGACAATGCGTGAAGTCATGAATCACGCCTTATCTCTCGAACCACAATATCCTCACGTTTCTGTCGGCGCTGTGCATACATCCAGTCACAAACGCCAAAGCGACGATGGGGGAAATAATGCTGCAAAACGACATAACGACGGTGGTCACCACAAAGGGAACCAGAGACCATACTGTGATTTTTGTAGAAGACGTGGGCACACTACTGATAGATGTTACAGCAGAAAAGGTCTATGCTTCAACTGTGGCGGGCAAGGCCACGTAGCTCGGGATTGTCCACTCCCCTCTAAGCTCCTGCCTCAACCCAATAACCCCTAACGGTTGGTTCTATTCTTAAGTTTCGGGACGAAACTTCCAATTGGTTGGGTAGGATGTAGCGCCCCGTTCTCCCGATGCGGAGAGCGCGGCTAAGAAACACAAGACGGTATCGTTCGATCGGGATAGATTGAATTAAGAACTCGTCCTCGTTATGGATTTGTTTCTTCGGAATCGATTCCCATATTCAGTGGACTGCGCCCCCGGGATCGGCTTAGCGGCAGAGTCAGGAGGGACCTCTCCGCTGCTATCTTTTATTGCCTCGGTTTTCGATGTCGCTTGTTGCTTTCGTGCTTTGAGTGGGTTTTAGGATTTGCTTGTTTTCCTTGAACGGTTTCGATGGTTTTCATTGTTTTCTTTCATAGACTTGCACTTCTATTCCGAGAATGGAAAGAGAGGAAGAAGTATTAATCGAGCTGTTCGTGTGCAGGTGAACGAGCAGTAGGCGGCTTGCGAACGGAGTCGTGAAGTGCCTCTTTCCTTCTTCTTCCAAAATCTAAGTGAGTGGCTACCAACCCGATTAGCTAGCTCTGCTTCCAGCCTCACTCCTTCGCCCCGATCAAACGATACCAAATAATAATAAAAGAAACCAAGATAAAAGAGAATAACTTGGTTATTATGCTTGTCAACAAACTTATGAACGGTTATCATCCTGTATGCTAGTTCGTCTATAACTGTTTTATGAATCGTGCTAAGTATGGAAATGTATGCTTGTTATGAAATAAACTGTCAGGATGACTATGCAAAACTGTTATGCTATGGAACAAATTCTATGAGTATTCTCGATCACGGACGACTTGTGCACAAGGTATGTTATGAGTTCCGCGGACGATCACCGGGGCACCGGGATCGATCCGATCCGGACGGAACGTATGTATAGTCGTATGTTATCCGGCAAGTGTTATGCAGCGGGGCTCGCCACCCGCGTTGCACGTCACTTTGCCTTGAGACTATAACCCGTCCCTTCGTGGCATCGAAGCCAGTGATCCTATGTATATTTAAACCTGTTGCATACTAACTTGTGTCTTCGTTTCAGGGAAGGCATGGTAAGTATTGTACAGGTAATTCAGACGGTCAGGTAAAATCCACCGAACGGTGGCACGTTCATTACAGTAAATTCAATATGCTGCTTACTTGTAAATGAACTAAGGCAAGATAGAAACCAACCAAATATGCATGCTTCACTAAACAACGTATTGATTGGTATAGTCAGGCTAGCTCGTCTTCACCAGCATGTTTCGATATGCTGACCCTCGTTGAAACAGGTTCTCCGCACCAAGGCGAACCGAGCGAGGAGCCGAAGTCGTCTACCCGATCCAGTCTAACTGTTGGCGCATCTTCACCGCGCCCCCGAAGCATTTTGGAGTCAGGAGCCTGCAACTCTTCATACACAAATGCAGCTCCGTGGCAAGGCGATCCTCCAGCCTGGAGGTCTTTATCGTTTTGAGTTTATAAAAGGATGTAATGCAAAGGACTGCTATCTCATTTTGAGTCAACCCTTTTGTAAGCCGTTCGGCATATTAGCTGACTCGTTCAAGAGTTTGTAATAGATGTTCATTATCAATAAAGAGAACTTTTCTATGTTTCAAATCTGTGTTTCAATTTATCTGCGTACTCTGAATTATGTGCTCGCTATGCAAATCATTAAAAGCCTTGTGCGGGCGCAACTCCAGGCCCGCACGGCGGTCACGACTCGGGGGACGCCTCGGGGCGTGACACGCATAAAGCTTACCGCCAAGACTGGCGACTCTACTGGGTCCAAACAAGTCCATATGCAAGAGTTGGAGAGGTCTAGAGGTACTTACAAAGTTGGTTAATTTAAAAGAAGATTTAGTAGCTTTATTATTTTCATAGCCAGCACATACCATATCTTTCTTGAAAGTAATCTCTGGCAAGCCTCTTACGAGTTTCTTTGTAGATAGTCTTGCAATAGTGTTCGTATTTGCGAGTCCTAGACGCATATGCCATAGGCAGCTGTCATCTTTGTTGGTTTATAGACATTTGCCTACATTGTCAATGTTTTTTGTAAGATAGAAAATATATATATTATCTTTCCTGATCCCTTCAAAGATAACCTTACCAGTGGTTCTTTCATAAATAGAACATTTATTTTTAACAAATTTAATACCATAACCATGGTCAGCTAGATAACTGATGCTGAGTAGGTTGTGTTTTAATTCTATTACTAAACAAATATCTTTTATGACAGGATAGGGAGGAACACCTATATTATCATTACCAATAATGTATCCTCTGAGGTTATTGTCGAAGGAGACATAACCTTCTTTCTTCATCGATAGCGTTGCAAATAGGTTAGCATCACCAGTCATATGTTGTGAGCAACCACTATCGAGAATCCACTTGCTTCTAGCATGAGAGGGTTGGTCCACCTACAAAATAAGTTGTAGATGTAACCCTTGGTACCCATTTCCTTGAGGGTCCTGCTGTGTTAGTTTTGGTACCCATGTATAAATATTCATATCTACTAATTTTCTTGTTCTACAGAATCTAGATATATGTCCTTTCTTACCACAGTAGTGACATGTAGCTGTGTGATTGATGCTTGGTGCAGCATGATAGATATGATTGTGTGAAGTAGTTCTTTGTGGTATATGTGGATAAAATGCATGATTGTGTAGGATATTTCTTTGTGGTCTTCTATAATAGAATGCATGATTGTGTGAAATATTTTTTTGTGGTCTTCTATAATAGAATACATGATTGTGTTTGGTTCTATGTGCATGATGATTGCATAAACTGTTATGCATGTAGGTAGGAGCATAACTATGAGTGTTCTTTTATCTTTGCTATGTGTCTCGTGTTAGGTTGGGTGAAGGTTTGTTCGACCAATTTACCCAATCTAATTTCTAACTTTTTAGAGGTAGCATATGCTTCATCATATTTAGCAGTAAGAGTATTTATTCTACATGCATCAATGAAATACTTCTTCTTTTCAGATTCGAGTTCTTCCTTAAGTTTAGCTTCTCTTGAGATCTCTTGTCAAGACTGGCAAGTGCCTCGTAGAGGTTAAGCTTAAGTCTAAAATTCTCGTCTGAATCATTTGAGGTATCCTTTACTTCACTTAGTAGAGATGTTAGTCTCTCTATTTCAGTTTGACATTCTTGAATATCTTTCTTAGCATGCTTGTACTTATTTTTAGGTTTCTTAAAATTATCAAGCAGATCACTAAAAGTATTACCTAGTTCATCAAAAGTAAAATCATCATAAGAGTTGGTATCTGTTACCTGATCAGCTAATACCATGAAGTATAGGTTTGCTGTTTCTCGAAGATTTTCTTCTTCAGATTCACTAGCTTCACTTTCGTGCCAAATACTAGTGTTTGCATATTTTGGTGATGATGTTCTTCTGGATGAGTAATTATGACAATTTTTTCTTAGGGTTGGACAATCTTTCTTTATATACCATGTCTTCTTACAGTTGTAGCATATAGGCTCTTCATCATTGTTGTCAGTTGGCTCCTTCTTCTTTGATTTCTCAAGCTTTAGAAATTTTTTAAAGTTTCTAGTATTCAGGGCAACTTTCTTATCTTGAGACTCATTGTCGTCGGAGTTATAATTGGTGATATTTTTGTGATATGCCTTTAGAGCAATTATCTTCTCCTTGGGAGTGGGCTCTTCAAATTTCTTGAGATCCAGCTCATGAGTCATCAGCTTGCACATGAGCGTCTCGAGGGTCATCATGGTAAGATTATTCCCTTCAATGATTATCGTAGCCTTGGGATTCCAGTTCTTAGTGAGTCCCCTGAGTACCTTGTGAATCTTCTCGTGATTGTTGTACTCATTGCTGAGTGATAATAGAGGGTTGACGATGTCGAGGAATCTCATGAACATTTGAGTAATTGTCTTATTTTGCTTCATCTTGAATGCTTCATACTTTTGTGCTAGATGACTTATTTTTGATTCCTTCACTTGGGCGGTTACTTCATGAGTGACCTCAAAAAGTTTTTATACTTCGTGCGAAGTTTCGCAAGTGGAGACCCTGTTAAATTTAATTCTGTCTACACCACAAAATTGAGCGTTAATAGCTTTAGCATCAAGACTAGCTTATTTCTTTTCGGTGTCGGTATACTAATCATGAGACTACTCTACAAGGTTACCATCTATGACTATTCTGGGTGGCTTCTTGTATCCTTCTACTACTACAGCCCAAAGGTCAAAATTAAGTGACTTTAGGCAGCAGCTTATATATGTCTTCCAGTATGTGTAGTTAGTACCATCAAATAAGGGTGGTCTATTTATGGAGTGGCCTTCACCATTGTTGGTGTGGATAGATCTAATAGTTGCCATAAGTCTCTTAAGATGTTAAGCCAAATATCAAGAGAACTAGCTCTGATACCAATTGAAGGACCATGGGGCAACTCTAGAGGGGGGTGAATAAAGTGCAGCAGAATAATCTACCCAATTTAAGATTATCATAATGAAGGCAGTTGCTAACTAACAGTATATATATAAAGACTGTAAAGTAAAGCAGTAAAGTAGAGAGAAAGCAAACGCAAACACCAAGATGTATACTAGTTTTTCTCTGAGTGGACTAGTCCAGTCCCGAGAACTCAAGCTCAGAGTTTTCTCCACTATAATCACCAATAGTGAATCACAAGCTTTGATCCGAAGGCTTGCCACTTCTTTACACCACGAGATTTGATCCGAAGTCTCACAACTTTACAGTTTAGAGAGAGAGAGAGTAACTGATCGAACAAATCTTTTTACAAATCAGAAGACTTCTAAACTGAGATTGCACTTGGCACTAGGAAGGCTAGAGAGTTGCTCTTTGAGATGGAAAAGTTAAGGCTTTAGGGGTTTGCTCACAATAGGATAGAAGACTTAAGAATGGTTGAGTGAGTAAGAATGAAGAATTCTAATCCTATTTATAGGGTATAGGCAAACAGAATTCGGTCAGATTTTGGCCAGGGTTTAATTCAAATTTTCAACTGTTGGGCCAAGAAATCAGGAGATATTGTCACTACTACATTTCTAGAGTAGGGGCATTGATGTTATTTGCAATATCTTTAAATATATATTGTGTTGCAGTTACATGATATGTATATATATTATATTATATTTAATAATGATGTGGGTTAGTGGACTAGACTTGATGAGACCATGGACTTTACATTAGACTAGACTTTGAACCCACTAGAATAATCTTTATTTTTTAAAATTAGAATCTAGTTAGGCCCCCTCACTTGGAACTAAACCCCATAATTAAATAACTCTTCATGACTATCCATAGGGGCATTGAGGACCTTATGCATTGCAACCTTAAACCCTAGGTGTGGTCGGCCCTATAAGTAGAGAGGGAGCCTCACTTAAGGTCATTCATAGCTCATGAAAAAACCCTAGAAATAGCTCCCCAAAATCCTTTTCTTTCTTAACCAAAATTTAAAATTTTAAACCTCAAATTTCCCTCATTTTTCTCTCATCTAAGAGGCCTAGAAGCTTAGGTCACAAGGAGCCTTGGAGAAGAAGAAGTTTGCATTGAAAATTCATCTCCTAATAGGTAAAAATCTGAAATATCTTCTTTAAATTTTGTTTTTGTTATTTGTTGGCCATTAGGAGCCCACCATGGTTTAGGAGTAGCCATAAGGGGATAGCATGAATCTTTATTGGTTTTCATGATGCTTTCTCTATGATGTTGTATGTAAATTTGGGGTTTTGGGTTTTAAGGATGTATTTTTCCCTATTTTCATAACACTAATCATACTATATATATATATATATATTGGATATGTAAATGTGTTATTAGTTGTATGATTGGGAGTTTTGGCAAGAGGTTGGGTTGTGTATCATGAGTATCCTAGATTAGTGCACCCTAGGTGATTATTTAAATGTGTAAGTGTGTAAGTGCTTATTAGGGTAGTTGTGTGTTGAATTAATATTGTGACTGCTATTGGAACTCAAATTGATGAGCAGCTGTGTCGGGTTCCCTGTGTGCCTCATAGTGGAGAACCAGTTGGATGGTGAGAGGGATTTTCGGTGCAGTAGCAAGTAGTAAGGTAGGAAATATCAAGCTATGTCCGATAGCAACAATGTGCTAGGACTGCAGGCATTTGAGCGATGCCTACACTATTTGTTCAAGTGCAGAATCTATAGGATCTTGAGGCTCAAGTGGCATCTGAGAGCAGTCATGTTTCTTGGTTGTTGTTAGCAGCAAGTATTGGAGGTCTGGAGGTTATGGGATGGAGTTGGTGTTGACAGTGGTTATGATGTTGGTGTTGGTGTTCAGACATGAGTAAGTGTGTAGTGAGGTATTGATTGTTAATGGGTAGTATAAATATAAGTATTAGAACATTTAGTGTAAGTATTTAAATAAGCATGTGAGTATGAGGTAAGAAGTATCAGTGAGTAGTGTCACACTTGGATGTGTGTGTGAATGATTAAATTACGCAATTGTTCACTAAGAACTGAGTGTTAAGTGTGTAGCAATGATTGTTGGCACTACAAGCCTAACTGCACAAGGGTTAAATCGAGATCAGTTTTTGGGGTGAGGAGAGTGTGCACGATGTGCAACTGGGGCTTTCAGTCATGTGTAGTAGTTGGGGATGTTCAGTTGCATCAAGTGACTGATACTTGATGGTATCAGTCACTGAATGTTGATGCATCAGTGTATCAGATGTACGTATTAGGTACAGTACCTGAATATATCAGTTATGGGTGCACTTTGAGTTCAATTAAGAGTATCAGATGTATGAGTATATTGCAGGTGTGTGTATAGTGGGGAATAACTTGGTGTGTCAGTGTATGCATCTGATCAACAAGCTATGATATTTTAGTTTGTAGGTTAGATGTTAGAGTATTAGGTTATGATACTACTGCAGGGTATAATGGAGTACTATTTCGGGTTGGGGATAGCAGTATCAGTTGCAGTAAGCAACTACAGTAGGAAGTATCGATCCTAGTGGGCAACACATTGCCATCAAGTGTGTTGAACAGCAGTAGCAACTTAGTGGATATTGGTTTTAGGAGTGGTTTGCAGCAGAGATTAGGTAGGGAGTTGTGGGTTGTAGGCTGGATTGTGGTATTGGGGTAGACTGAGGTAAACCAGTAACACTGTGTGTTGTGTTGTACCTTGTCATGTGTGTTTGGTGTTAGCTATGTTATGGGAGGAAGTTAGTTGCAGTTCAAGGGAGAAGTCAAGAGCAATGGGGTATTGTTCCAGTATTGTGTGGGAGTTTATGACAAGTGTATTGGTAACTGAGTATAGGTATCAGTGGGTTACTAGGAGAGTTGAGTGAAGGTAATGTGAACACATCAATTAAGAATAATATAGAGCAGTTTTGAGTATTAGTTTTGTGGGAAATCAATGATACCAATTGGTGTCAAGTGTAGGTGTTGAGGGTTAGTTAAGATATATAGATATTTGGGGGTAATAATATTTAGCCTTAAGTTAGGATTGAGTTATGGTTGGTTAATACCTAGTAGTTTTAGGTATATGTTAAGGTTCTAGCACTAGGACACCAGGTGATTAGAGTATAGTGTTGGTATTGAACCATATTGGCAGTCAAGGTAATTACTTGAAACCAATAAGAATATGTCAATAGTATATAGTATAATTAGTATACTACTATTATTAGCATTAGCTAGTATTAACTAGATTAGTAACCTATTAAGTAGTATGGACTTAGTTGAACCTAGAAAACTAGAAATAACCTAGTAATCACTCTAGATGCTAGAAATAACATAGAAGCATGCATTTTTACTCATTTACCCCTTAATACACCAAATTGACTTGAAACTCATCCATAGGGTTGTGCGACATCAACTTGGACATCGATCCTCATTCCTTGCTCAGGACCACAGGCAAGTACATTCTCTGACAGTTTTTATTATATTAAATATTACTATGATTCTAGTTATAGTGTATACTTGATTCCGACACAGTAGATACACGGGCTAGTATCATAGACACCTGTCATGAGGAGTCATGATTAGAATCCATCGTACTAGCTGGGGACAAGGAAATATTAGCAAGATTATGTGATCATACCCTACTTTACATGAATCATAGCTTACCCCACATATCACATAGGGTATAGCCTGACCATTTACATGTATTATAGCTTGTTATATATGATTAGCCTGACTAATTCTCGCATTATAGCTGACCAGATGGTTAGCCTGACCTCACATGTATCATAGCTAATCATATATAACAAGCCTGATCTAGTCCCAAGCCGATCACATAGCAAACTGATATTTTATAATACTTAGCTAAAATTTTGATTCTTTGATTCCAGTTCACTCATTTCTAGTATTCACATATATCTGTTCATTGTTTATTAGATCCATATGCTGATTATATGTTTCTTCAGTATTTCTTATTTTTTAGTATTTTTTTATTATGTATTTCCTTACACTATCTTATATTTTTATCAATATAATTGAAAATGTTGTTTAGTGTTTGTACTTCGCTCCAATCCTGACTGGATAATATTTTCATAGAATTTTGAGGATTTTTGTCCTACCCACTATGGTCCAGGAGTAGATGGAGACTATATTTCGGAGATTCCAGAGGAGCCACTCTCTTTAGAGGAGACACCAGCCGCAGTCGTTTAGACAGCTTTTTAGCCTAGTTATCTATGTATTAAATTGTTCTAAACTTGAGACTTGAGTTGTATTATGTTGAGACTTTTTATGTTAGGATAACTAGACTCTAGATTATTATTATTATTTGACTTGTGTGCTAGACTTATATCAGAACTTCCTTATCTTTTATATCTTATCGTGTTATTTACTTTCCTATAGTTATTATAATTGAGTATCTTATGATTTGATGATCAAATGCATATTCATTATCCTCCTTATGGAGTTGAGATCATTGATAGATTATTTTGTGAGTTGTGATTAGTAATATTGAGACCAAGACAGCGTTCTACCGCCGATGCTGTGATATAGGCTGGATGTACCCATGTCTCATGCCCAAATTCTAGGGGCGGGTCATGATATATTTTAGTGGTAGCCCATGCAGGTCTGTCGAGACTCTAGAAGAGTAAGATTAGGTCGCAACTAGTGTAGTATCGTGGTAGTGCTCAGACTTATAGTACTATTACGAGCATGAGATAGGGTATAGATGAGAATATGCTCAATCACAACTAGAAATTTTTTAATTTTATATTGTTATTCTGAATAATTGCTTCCTTTAAATTGTATTTTCCTTCTTTGATGATATCATATTTGTTGCCATAATTGATTCTTTTTGGTCTGTCTTCGGGATGCCACCGAAGACTAGGTCGTTGAGATTAGGACCCGCAACTTCCGAGAGGTTTGCCACCTCTCGACCTGACACCCAAACAGCTTGAGTTGCTCCTCCTACTTCACCTGTTCATGTAGGAGTTTTTGAAGTTTTTTGGGGTCCTCCTCCCCCACCTGTTCAGAGGGTTGTCCAGGTTGTTACGGAGCACCTTCCCCCACCACCGATTCCGTTTCCAGGAGGTGTGCCGGTTGACGGAGCACAGATGTTCGCATTGATCCAGGGCATGGTGGATGCTCAGAGGACGTCGACAGAGGCTCAGCGAGTTCAGGCTAAGGCACAGAGGGTGCAGGCAGAGGTGCAACAAGCACAAACTGAGCTGATGAGGGATAGCATGGAGAATGCTCATCAGGTGGCTCTCCAGGCCGTGGAGAGAGTCGCACAGTAGCATCCTGGCCAGCAGCAGCAGCAGCAGCAGAGGCCAGGCACTATAGTGAACTTCAAGAGGATGATACCTCGGGAGTTTAAGGGCATTGAGGGGATACTCTACGCTAATGACTGGCTGGAAGACATAAAGAAGAACTTGCGCTTGGCTCAAATTTTGGAGAGTCTGCAGATCGAGGCCGCGGTAACCAAATGTTCGATATCGCGTTGACTTGGTATCGTACGGAGCTGAGACTTACTACTAGAGGACTTACTTGAGAGGCTTTCAAGGAGATTTTCAAGGAGAAGTTCTTTCTCGATGTAGCCCTAGGGGCCTTGGAGATTCAGTTCTATGACTTGGTCCAAGTGAATATGTCGGTCCACGAGTACACCACAGAGTTTTGCCGCTTGAGTTATTTCGCACCATCAATGATTCGGGACCCGGGAGACCAAGCCCAGAAGTTCATGAAGGGGCTGATAAGAGAGATCAAGTCTTGTACTTCTAGATGTTGCACTGCTACCTTTGAGGGCATTATGATGGATGCCCAGATTGCTGATAATGATTTGTACCTAAGGCCTAAGAGAGGATACGATATTTTTGTAGGAGCGAGTGGTAGCGTGGGACCGGCCAAGTGTCCCCATATTCAGCAGCAATAGAGGCTGTATCAGCACCAGCAGCACCAGGCACCAGCTCAAGGACACATCTAGTAGCAGCCCCAAAGGCAGATCCAGCCCGTTTTCTAGTATAGTTACTGCGGGAAGGCGGAACACAAGGGAGACATATGCAGAAAGAGGCTGGATACATGTTTATCTTGTGGATCGTCAGCGCACCAGTTGAGATACCGTCCATATATTCAGACTCGTCCAGGTCAGGGTAGAGCAGCCGCTTAGAGGGGACCTGCCTGAGTACCTACTGTACCAAGAGGCCAGCAGAGGGGACCTCCACTTCCGCCATAGCAGTAGAGGTTTGCCCAGCACCAACAACAGCATAGAGGTGCACCCTAGGGATGAGCGTATTCCATGACGGTCGAGGAGGCTGAGCCAACAGGAGACGTGATATCAGGTTCAATTATTCTCGATTCTATTCCAGCACTTATATTATTCGATTCTGGCACTTCCCATAGTTTTGTATCTGTATCTTATGCTCTTAAGCATCATTTAGAGGCAGAATACTTAGATAAGACTTAAAAGTTCACGACTGGCAGAGGCAATATACTAGTCAGTAATTTTTGCAAGGACCGGAGAGTTTTATTGGGAAGCCGATAGTTGAGCGTATGCTTACTAGTAATGCCACTTCTGGGATACGATATTGTACTCGGAATGGATTGGTTGAGTAGGCACCATGCTACTATAGATTGTCGGGAGGCAGAATGATATTTTGACCGCCAGGAGAGCCAGAGTTTGAGGTCGCCAGAGGAGCAGTAGAGCAGAACAGGGGCACCTATTGTGGAGCCAAGATGGAGGAAGAGGAGTTGCCACATCCTTTGATAGCAAAATTTCTAGATGTCTTTCCAGAGGAGTTACCAGGTTTGTTGTAAATCCCCTGATTTTTCAAGAATTTTAAATTTGGATTTTCACAATTTTTTGGAATTTTTCTGGGATTTTTTCGTAATTAAAATTCAGGGTTTTAATTATTAAATAATTTTTAATTGATAATAAATTATATTAAAATATTATGAAAATAATATTTTTGTGTATAAAATAAAAAACTGGACTTAGGGTAATTTTTCTGGAATTTATTGGGCCACGGACCTATTTTTAAACACCTAAAAACTGTTTTAATTTATTTTAATTATTATTATTTAATTATTTATTTATTTAACTAATTAAACCCCGGCCCAAACCTAACCCTAGGCCCAGCCCACCCATGGGCTATCGGGTCGGGTCGGGTCCACCCGCACCCGCCCGCGAACCCGGCCCGACTACCCCTTCTCTCCCACGTCCCCCGCGTTCTCCGGCGGCCGCCCGAGTCTCCCGCCGCCCTCCGCGCGCCCCGCCGGCCACGACCCTCGCGCCCCGCGCCTGACCAGCCCACGACCCCGACCTCCCCGCCTCGGCTCCGCCTCCCCCGCCACGACCCGCTCCCCTCCGCCCTATATAAACCCCCCCCCCCCCCGATCGATCTCCGCCATAGCCACCACTCCCGCCACCACGCCGCTCTGCCTCGCCGCGCCACCTCCTCCCCTCGCCGTGCCCCTCCCTCGCCTCGCCGCGCTGCCCCCGGCCCTCTCCTCCTCCTTCCTCCTTCCCCCAGCAGCCCGCAACCACAGCAGCTCCCGCCGCCTCCGGCCGCCGTGCCCGCGCCGCCGCCTCCGCCCAGCTTCGCCGGCGCCGCCCCAGCCCCCTCCGACCGGCCTCCCCCGCCGCAGAGCCGCCCATCTCCGGCCAGAACCCTAACCCTAGAGTTGGGTTCGAGGCGGACACGGCCCTTTGCGTCGTGTCGGACACAGTGAATTTCGGGTTTTTTGGACCTTGTTGAGGTACACGTATCTCCCTGCTCGTTTACCCGTTTTTAATTCCGTTAGTTGCGTCGCGACCCCTGCGTGACCCTCTCGGTGCCCGTGCAACCCGCTCGGGGCATCGCGTCCTGTGGCGATCGCGAACCGCAATCCAAAAACAGAAAAATAACGCCCCAATTTACCCCGGAACTGGGTACGTCCCGCCAAACGGGATGACTTGGTCGGGCGCGGTCTTCACAGATACGTGCGCGTCGTCGATACGGACGTGTGGGATTTTGCAGAAGCTGATTCGGATGTGCGTCCACACCGGAATCAGTGCGTATCCGCGGACAACGCCCCGTATCTGACTTTTCTGAATCGCGTCCTAACTTTGTGTACACATGTCGGATTGAAACAAAATTTGCGCCATCGGACTCGTAGCGATACGCTGGTCCTGTGACCCAAGTTTGGTTCGATTCTGAGAACGTTGACAAAATTGCGTGTCGTGGGCCCCACAGGCCCCGCTCGACGGGCGATTTTGTGATCGGCTCATCGGAATCCAATTTTGAAAGTTCCATTGGGTTCGTATCATCGTTCCTGACCTGTTGACACTAAGTTTGGTAAATTTGGAGACCTTTGACCCTGATACATTTTTTGGTGCAAAGCGGGCCCACATGTGGACCCCGTTTTGACCCGAAATTGCCATTTTTGCCCTTGTCTCCAAATTGGACTCAAGGACAGACGTTTCTAGCTGATTGATATTTTCTGGATCTGATGGTGATGTTTGTTTCAGCAACCAGAGTACCGCCTGCAATTCCAGCTGAAGTCAGAGCCACAATTGGAACCGGAACCACAGGCAAGTGTACCTTGCCAAACCCTGCAGCTTGCTACTTATTTTCCTTGACTTGTTTATTCATCAGTGGGCAATTAAAGCTTGCCAATTCGCAGTGATGACTGTTATAGTACTTTACTTGAGTTCTTGTAGACTTCATATATAATCTTGTTTAAACTGTTTAACCCAGGACCGAGTGACTTCACTTAGCGTCCGATTACCAGTCAGGTGCCAACCCCGTACGCGGAGTTGTGTAACATCACATAGAGATGGAAATCGAGACCCGATAATTCTCGTACTTGTCTTATCAAGTACAACATAGCCCAGGACACTTGACACTATTTATGAGACAGAATCTTCCTGAGATATTCATGGTGATTCTGTGTAGGATTCAGGTTTTATGACATAGACATCATATTCATAGACATTGGATTCATAGCTATCAGACTTGCTGCATTAGTTATAATCGTGCGTGACATGGACATGAGGCATCGTGGACATGAGACGTGGGATTACATCGGGTGGGGAGAGACACACAGGCTACAGGCTGATCTCATATATATATAACATAGTATATTTCATAGTATAATTCATAGTTATTGCTGCTACCGGCTCCCCGACACAGAGCTTGTAGTGGCTTCAGCCTGAGTTCTAGTGATGCTCTCAACTTGCATATCACATAAGTTGGTTACATAGCTTACCCTCTTGTTTATTTATTTGCTGCACTGCATTTATTTTGGCTTGTATTTTCTGTACCTTGCTGTCCCCTGAGGACCTGGATCCAGATTATGTCCCCAGGAATTGCTGAAGAGATCTACCCAGAGGTGTACGGAACAGGAGCACTTCTCGGAACAGAATAGGAACCTGAGGACGAGATCGTGGCAGAAGACTTCTCCTGAGTACCGGCTTCATATACTCAGTATTTCTATTTCCAGTTGATTTATTTCCTGTCTATTTGCATTGATGTACCAGACATATTCTCGGATTGTTCCCCGAGACACTTATTTGAGATTTGCTTATTTATTCTATTGCATTATTTCTGGCATTTAATCTGTGATTATCTATTGTGGATGAGATTAGAATAACCTGGGACTTGTAATAATTGTTCTATTTCCTGTTAGACTACAGCTTAAGCATGTCCTGATGGATCCATTAAATTGGGTTGTCCATCGGTGCGTGTTGCTGGCCATTGCCACGTGTCCAGTCCCTCGGCATTTTGGGACTGGGGCGTGACATAATTTTTTTGGTGGCCCATGCAGTTCTTCGACTAAATTGTTCGGTTTCAACTTAGGGACCGAACAGGCCTGCAATAAAAATAGGATAAGTTTTAGGGTCTCATCCACTTGCTTGAATCGTTCTTGATATCTATAATCGACTTCAAAAAAAAAATAACTGCATCCTGCCTTGATTCTTCTGTACGCTTCTTATCGTTTATTTTTGGATGCAGGGCAATGGAGTCACAAGAGTGTGACGATACTCCCGCAGGAACACCACCAGTTGCAGCCGTCATCTATGACGACAAAGTGACACCAGTCGGTGGAGTTCCATCAACTTAACAGAGCCATCAGACAGGTCAAACTACCTCCAGATTTCGGCGTGATGACATCCCGCCTCCACTGTAGTTCGTTCCACCAATGCTCGTACTCCCACAAGGACAACCGATTGACGGGCAGCAGATATTCCAAATGATCTATGCGATGATGCAGGCCCAGCAACAAGTTCAACACGAGGCTCAGCGTCACGAGGCTGACTTCTTGAGGAACAGTATAGTAATTGCACTGGAGCAGGCCAACCTACCAGCTCGACGGCCATCAACGGGCTCTATCACTGACTTTCGCCAACTAAAGCCCCGCACTTTTTCTAGCAAGGAAGAGCCCACAGAAATTCATGAATGGCTCACCAACATTCAGCATCAACTAGAAGCAGCAGAGCTACCACGGGAACGTTGGATGACTGTCGTCAGAATGCAATTAACGGACAATGCTCATCACTGGTGGCTATCCGAGGAGACACGGCTCGGACCAGACCGAGTTACTTGGTAGGAGTTCTCCAGACTCTTCCAGGAGATGTACATTTCGACCATCGCACGATCAGAACTTCGGGACAAGTTCAATCGCCTCACTCAGGATGCTATGATGGTGGAAGAGTACAACGCTGAATTCATTCGTCTGAGCCGCTTCGCCCCAACCCTGATCCCGACAGAAGAAGAGAAGGCTGAGAAGTTCTTCGACGGACTGAACTTCGATCTGCAGAGACTCATCGGATCCGTCGCACCTACCTC
This sequence comes from Iris macrosiphon, assembly GCA_036927795.1. NCBI lineage: Eukaryota > Viridiplantae > Streptophyta > Magnoliopsida > Asparagales > Iridaceae > Iris > Iris macrosiphon. The sequence continues at coordinate 26,118,853 of JAYESA010000008.1, read as the reverse complement.
CTACTCGGACGTTCTCGCTGCAGCCCGACGCATAGAACGCGTCACCAGGAGAGAGTCTCACCTCAAGCGGCCAATCCCATCAGTACCAGACAGAGCACCACCGGGAGAATCTGCAAAAAGATCTCACACGAACCAGCTACCCAGGGCAGCTTCGCAGATCCTTCCTACATGTCACTACTGCGACAAGATAGGCCATGTCGAGAAGGACTGCAAACGCAAGCTGGGATTATGCTTGATTTGCGGAACCAATCAACACATAGCCAAGGACTGTCCTCAGCATCGAGATGGAGCACCAAGGGCAAACCAACCAGCTTTACCAGCACCTAGGCCACCTCTGGCTCCTCAGACAGCACTCTTCCAGCAGGCCCAGCAGCAGTAGAGGAATCCACCACAAGGATGTGGACAAGCTTACGCGATGACTTTAGAGGACGCGCAGACTCTTGGAGTAGCTAATGCGCGTAAGTGATTCGTAGTATCCGTTTCTAGAATTGTTTTAGCTCGTGCCCGTTGTTTCGTGACCTCAGCCCCAACCTAGTAATTTGCAACTTGTTAATAATAACCTAGTTTTCAAAAATTGTAGTCTCCTTGCTTAAACTAGATTTCTTTTCTCTGGAAAGTGCATAACTTCCATTCTTAGGGAAACGGTATTTCCCTAAGTATCTTGTGATGTGTTTCGAACGATACTTACAATCGTGTCATCTCTGCTGACCGGTTATTCTTTGATTGTGAGGACACAATCCTCTTAAGGGGGTAGATTGTAAACCCCCTGATTTTTCAAGAATTTTAAATTTGGATTTTCACAATTTTCTGGAATATTTCTGGGATTTTTCCGTAATTAAAATTCAGGGTTTTAATTATTAAATGATTTTTAATTAATAATAAATTATATTAAAATATTATGAAAATAATGTTTTTGTGTGTAAAATGAAAAACTGGACTTAGGGTAATTTTTCTGGAATTTATTGGGCCCCAGACCTATTTTTAAACACCTAAAAACTATTTTTATTTATTTTAATTATTATTATTTATTTAATTATTTATTTAACTAATTAAACCCCGGCCCAAACCTAACCCTAGGCCCAGCCCACCCATGGGCTATCGGGTCGGGTCGGGTCGGGTCCACCCGCACCCGCCCGCGAACCCGGCACGACTACCCCTTCTCCCCCACGTCCCCCGCATTCTCCGGCGGCCGCCCGAGTCTCCCGCCGCCCTTCGCGCGCCCCGCCGGCCATGACCCCCGCGCCCCGCGCCTGACCAGCCCACGACCCCGACCTCCCCGCCTCGGCTCCGCCTCCCCCGCCACGACCAGCTCCCCTCCGCCCTATATAAACCCCCCCCCCCGATCGACCTCCGCCATAGCCACCACTCCCGCCACCACGCCGCTCCGCCTCGCCGCTCCACCGCCTCCCCTCGCAGTGCCCCTCCCTCGCCTCGCCGCGCTGCCCCCGGCCGTCTCCTCCTTCCTCCTTCCCCCAGCGGCCCGCAGCCACAGCAGCTCCCGCCGCCTAGGCCACCGTGCCCGGGCCGCCACCTCCGCCCAGCCTCGCCGGCGCCGCCCCAGCCCCCTCCGGCCGGCCTCTCCCGCCGCAGAGCCACCCATCTCCGGCCAGAACCCTAACCTTAGGGTTGGGTTCGACGCGGACACGGCCCTTTGCATCGTGTCGGACACAGTGAATTTCGGGTTTTTCGGACCTTGTTCAGGTACGCGTATCTCCCTGCTCGTTTACCAGTTTTCGATTCCGTCAGTTGCGTTGCGACCCCTGCGTGACCCTCTCGGTGCCCGTGCAACCCGCTCGGGGCATCGCGTCCTGTGGCGATCGCGAACCGCGATCCAAAAATAGAAAAATAACGCCCCAATTTTCCCCGGAACTGGGTACGCCCCGCCAAACGGGATGACTTGATCGCGCGCGGTCTTCACAGATACGTGCGCGTCGTCGATACGGACGTGTGGGATTTTGCAGAAGCTGATTCGGATGTGTGTGCACACCGGAATCAGTGCGTATCCGCGGACAACGCCCCGTATCTGACTTTTCTGAATTGTGACCTAACTTTGTGTACACACATCGGATTGAAACAAAACTTATGCCATCGGACTCGTAGCGATACGCTGGTCCTGTGACCCAAGTTTGGTTCAATTCTGAGAACGTTGACGAAATCGCGTGTCGTGGGCCCCACAGGCCCCGCTCGACGGGCAATTTTGTGATCGGCTCATCGGAATCCAATTCTGGAAGTTTCGTTGGGTTCGTATCATCGTTCCTGACCTGTTGACACTAAGTTTGGTAAATTTGGAGACCTTTGACCCTGATACGTTTTTCGGTGCAAAGCGGGCCCACATGTGGACCCCGTTTTGATCCGAAATTGTCATTTTTGCCCTTGTCTCCAAATTGGACTCAAGGACAGGCGTTTCTAGCTGATTGATATTTTCTGGATCTGATGGTGATGTTTGTTTCAGCAACCGAAGTACCGCCTGCAATTCCAGCTGAAGTCAGAGCCACAATTGGAACCGGAACCACAGGCTAGTGTACCTTGCCAAACCCTGCAGCTTGCTACTTATTTTCCTTGACTTGTTTATTCATCAGTGGGCAATTAAAGCTTGCCAATTCGCAGTGATGACTGTTATAGTACTTTACTTGAGTTCTTGTAGACTTCATATATAATCTTGTTTAAACTGTTTAACCCAGGACCGAGTGACTTCACTTAGCGTCCGATTACCAGTCAGGTGCCAACCCCGTACGCGGAGTTGTGTAACGTCACATAGAGATAGAAATTGAGACCCGATAATTCTCGTACTTGTCTTATCAAGTATAACATAGCCCAGGACACTTGACACTATTCATGAGACAGAATCTTCCTGAGATATTCATGGTAATTCTGTGTAGGATTCAGGTTTTATGACATAGACATCATATTCATAGACATTGGATTCATAGCTATCAGACTTGCTGCATTAGTTATAATCGTGCGTGACATGGACATGAGGCATCGTGGACATGAGACGTGGGATTACATCGGGTGGGGAGAGACACACAGGCTACAGGCTGATCTCATATATATATAACATAGTATATTTTATAGTATAATTCATAGTTATTGCTGCTACCGGCTCCCCGAAACAGAGCTTGTAGTGGCTTCAGCCTGAGTTCTAGTGATGCTCTCAACTTGCATATCACATAAGTTGGTTACATAGCTTACCCTCTTGTTTATTTATCTGCTACACTGCATTTATTTTGGCTTGTATTTTCTGTACCTTGCTGTCCCCTGAGGACCTGGATCTGGATTATGTCCCCAGGAATAGCTGAAGAGATCTACCCCGAGGTGTACGGAACAGGAGCACTTCTCGGAACAGAACAGGAACCTGAGGACGAGATCGTGGCAGAAGACTTCTCCTGAGTACCCGGCTTCATATACTCAGTATTTCTATTTCCAGTTGATTTATTTCCTGTCTATTTGCATTGATGTAACAGACATATTCTCGGATTATTTCCCGAGACACTTATTTGAGATTTGCTTATTTATTCTATTGCATTATTTTTGGCATTTAATCTGTGATTATCTGTTGTGGATGAGATTAGAATAACCTAGGACTTGTAATAATTGTTCTATTCCTGTTAGACTACAGCTTAAGCATGCCCTGATGGATCCATTAAATTGGGTTGTCCATCGGTGCGTGCTGCTGGCCATTGCACGTGTCCAGTCCCTCGGTATTTTGGGACTGGGGCGTGACATTTGCCGCTAGATAGAGACGTTGAATTCTCTATAGACTTGGTGCCAGGCGCAGAGCCAATATCACAGCACGTCTATAGGGTCAACAATAGCGAACTAGCAGAACTGAAGAAGTAGGTTAAGGAGTTGCTGGACAAGGGCTTCATCAAATCTAGTTCACCACCATGGGGAGCTTCGATATTGTTCGTACCGAAGAAGGATGGGTCAGTATGCATGTGTATCAACTACAGGGCTCTGAACAACCTCACTATCAAGAACAAATATCCGTTATCGGGGATAGATGATCTCTTCGATCAGTTAAGCGGAGCAAAGGTATTCTCAAAGATAGACTTGCGGTCAAGCTACCACCAGGTAAAAATAAAGAGAGAAGACATTCTGAAGACAACTTTTCGGACTCGATATGGCCAGTTTGAGTTTATGGTAATTTCATTTGGATTTACTAATATACCGATAGTATTCATGAACCTGATGAACAAGGTATTCCACTAGTGCCTTGACAAGTTTGTAATGGTGTTCATCAATAAAATTCTTGTGTATTAGAAGACCTCAGAGGATCATGAGGAGCACCTGAAGATGGTTTTGGAGACTCTCAGGAAAGAGGACCTTTACGGGAAGATTTTAAAGTGTGAGTTCTTTCTTGACAAGGTTGAATTCCTTGGGTACGTGGTGACGGGTGATGGGATCTTAGTTAACCCGAAGAAGATCGAGGCCGTGGAGTTGTGGGCTACTCCCAGTTCAGTAGCTAAGATCAGGAGTTTCCTCGGACTAGCAGGTTACTACAGGAGGTTTATACAAGACTTCTCCAGGATTGTAGAGCCGATGACTAGGCTGACCAGGAAGGATGTGGATTTTGTTTAGACGAAGGATTGTCAGGCCGCATTTGATGAGCTGAAGAAGAGATTGACGATAGCTCCAGTTTTAATATTGCCATCGGACATAGGTGGATTCACTATCTACAGTGATGCTTTAGGGAAGGGTTTAGGTTGCATTCTCCAGTAGCATGGAAAGGTGATTGCCTATGCTTCCAGGCAATTATGTCCTCATGAAAAGAACTATCACATCCACGATTTAGAGTTGGCAGCGGTTATCTTTACTCTAAAGCTGTGAAAAAATACTATCTGTACGGAGAGCATGTGGAGATCTTCACAGACCACAAAAGCTTGAAATATGTATTTACGCAAAAAGAGCTGAATATGAGACAGAGGAGGTGGTTAGAGTTGATAAAAGACTTCGATATTTCATTATAGTACCACCCAGGAAAGGCTAATATAGTCGTCGATGCCTTGAGCAGGTATCCGATGGCTATGTACTTAACGACAGACAGACACTTATTGGCCGATCTTGAGAGCTTGGGAATTGAGGTATTAGTTCCCGATATTGAGATTCAGATATGGGGATTGCAGATACAGTCCAAGATGATAGACAGAAATAGGGCTAGGCAGTATGATGATGAGGCTTTGAGGAGTATCAGGGTACAGGTTCGGACCGGATTATCAGAGGACTTCACTATTGCTGATGATGGGTCATTACGGCACGGTACTTGGATATATGTGCCGAGCGGGGAGCTGTGCGAGGAGATTTTACAGGAGGCGCATCGCTCTTAGTACTCGATACATCCAGGTGCCAACAAGATGTATCGAGACCTGAGGGAGCATATATGGTGGTATGGTATAAAGCACGAGGTAGCATAGCACACTTTGTATCCCGATATTTAGTGTGCCAGCAGGTAAAGGCGGATCGACGGAGGCCAGGTGGATTGCTTCAGCCTTTACCCATCCCCAAGTGGAAGTAGGAGCACGTGACTATGGATTTTTTTTTGGGGCTTCCGCGTTCTCTAGGAGAAAAAAATGCAATTTGGGTCATCGTGGGCAGGTTGACCAAACAGTCCACTTCTTACCATTCAAAGTAGGTACATCGACGGAGAAGCTAGCAGAGATGTATGTGCGACAGATTTTTAGATTACATGGGGTTCCTGTGAGCATCATCTTGGATCCGGATAGTCATTTCACTTCCCACTTCTGGAGGAGTTTGCAAGCTAGCTTTGGCACTCAGCTCAAGTTCAGTACCGCATATCAACCCCAGACAGACGGGCAGTCTAAAAGGACTATTCTAACTCTCGAGAATATGCTACACACTTGTGTTCTAGATCTCAGAGGTTTTTGGTAGGATCATCTACACCTGGTAGAGTTTGCTTACAATAACAACTACGAGGCTAGTATTGAGATGTCACCATTCGAGGCCCTATATGGACGGAGGTGTCGCACACCATTATCTTAGGATAATGTCGGAGAGAAAGCCTTGTTGAGATCAGAATTGGTCGTGGATCCAGCGGAAAAGGTGAAACTCATCAGAGATAGACTTCGAGTGGTGCAGGATAGACAGCGGCATTGGGCCGACAGCCACCGTAGAACCTTGGAGTTTGAGGTATAGGTTTTGTTATATTTGCTTCTGATTACTTTGTTTTAGATTGCATATTAAGGCTATTTTTGTTCTAGGTAAGAGATTTGGTGTTCTTACAAATTTCTTTGACACGGGGCACGATTCACTTTGGTGGAGGCGGAAAGCTTAGTCCACGGTACATCGGACCTTTCGATATTCTTGCGAGGGTCGATGTAGTGGCCTACAGACTAGACTTGCCGTCTGCACTAGAGGGAGTACATGACGTGTTCCACGTGTCACAGCTGAGACTGTATGTGGCAGATCCTAATCACGTAGATCACTCGGAGATCGAGGTTGGTCCAACCCTCAGCTATCCTAAGCAGCCGGTAGAGATTTTGGATCGCAGAAAGAAGGTATTGCGGAACCAGACAATTCCTTTGGTTCGTGTTGCATGGAGACATTACTCTCCAGGTGAGTTAACCTGGGAGAGGAAGGACGAAATGCACGAGTAGTACCCATATCTCTTCGAGGCTTGAGGTATAGTTCTTATTTTTCTGATTGTGTTCTTTTGCTAGTTTAGTTCAATTTCGAGAACAAATTTTTTTTAGGAGGGTAGACTTGTCACTACTATATTTCTAGAGTAGGGGCATTAATGTCATTTATAATATCTTTATATATATTGTGTTGCAGTAACATGATATGTATATATATTATATTATATTTAATAATGATGTGGGTTAGTGGACTAGACTTGATAAGACCATGGACTTTATATTAGACTAGACATTGAACCCACTAGAATAATCCTTATTCTTTAGATTAGAATCTAGTTAGGCCCCCTCACTTGGAACTAAACTCCATAATTAAATAACTCTTCATGACCATCCATAGGGGCATTGAGGACCTTATGCATTGCAACCCTAAACCCTAGGTGTGGTCGGCCTTATAAGTAGAGAGGGAGCCTCCCTCAAGGTCATTCATAGCTCATAAAAAACCCTAGAAATAGCTACCCAAAATCCTTTCATTCCTCAACCAAATTTCAGAATTTTAAACCTTAAATCTCCCTCATTTTTCTCTCATCTAAGAGGCCTAGAAGCTTAGGTCACAAGGGGCCTTGGAGAAGAAGAAGTTTGCAATGGAAATCCATCTCTCAATAGGTAAAAATCTAAAATATCTCCTTTAAATTCTTTTTTTGTTATTTGTTGGCCATTAGGAGCCCACCCATGGTTTAGGGATAGCCATAAGGGGAGAGCAAGAGTCTCTATTGATTTTTATGATGATTTCTCCATGATATTGTATATAAATTTGGGATTTTGTGTTTTAAGGATGTATTTTTTCTCCTATTTTTCTAACACTAATCATAATATATATATATATATATATATATATATATATATATATATATATATATATATATATATATATATATATATATATATATATATTGGATATGCAGATGTGTTATTAGTTGTATGATTGGGAGTTTTGGCAAGAGGTTGGGTGGTGTATCATGAGTATCCTAGATTAGTGCACCCTAGGTGTTTGTTTAAATGTATAAGTGTGTAAGTGCTTATTGGGGTAGTTGTGTGTTGAATTAATATTGTGACTGCTATTGAAACTCAAATTGATAAGCAGCTGTGTTGGGTTCCCTGTGTGCCTTACAGTGGAGAACCAGTTGGATGGTGAGAGATTTTTGGTACAGTAGCAAGTAGTAAGGTGGAAACTATCAGGCTCTGTCCGATAGCAACAATGTGCTAGGACTGTAGGCATTTGAGCAATGCCTACACTATTTGTTCAGGTGCAAAATCTGTAGGATCTTGAGGCTCAGGTGGCATCTGAGAGCAGGCATATACCTTGGTTGCTGTTAGTAGCAAGTATTGGAGGTCTGGAGGTTATGGGGTAGAGTTGGTTTTGACAGTGGTTATGATGATGGTGTTGGTGTTCAGACATGAGTAAGAGTGTAGTGAGGTATTGATTGTTAATGGATAGTATAAATATAAGTATTAGAATATTTATTGTAAGTATTTATATGAGCATGTGAGTATGAGGTAAGAAGTATCAGTGAGTAGTGTCACACATGGATGTGTGTGTGAGTGAGTAAATTATGCAATTGTTCACTGAGAACTGAGTGTTAAGTGTGCAGCAGTGCTTGTTGGCACTACAAGCCTAACTGCACAAGGGTAAAATTGAGATCAGGTTTTGGGGAGAGAAGAGTGTGCACTGTGTGCAACTGGGGGTTTCAGTCATGTGCAGTAGTTTGGGATGTTCAGTTACATCAAGTAACTGATACTTGATGGTATCAGTCACTGAATACAGATGCATCAGAGTATCAGATGTACGTATTAGGTGCAGTACCTGAATGTATCAGTTATAGGTGCACTTAGAGTTCAGTTAGGAGTATCAGATGTATGGGTATGCTGCAGGTGTGTGTAGTAGGGGGGTAACTTGGTACGTCAGTGTCTGCATTTGATCGACAAGCTATGATATTTTAGTTTGCAGGTTAGATGTTGGAGTATTAGGTTATGATACTACTGCAGGGTACAATGAAGTACTCTTTCGGGTTAGGGATAGCAGTATCAGTTGCAGTAAATAACTACAGTAGGAAGTGTCGGTCCCAGTGGGCAACATATTGCCATTAAGTGTGTTAAACAGCAGTAGCAACTTAGTGGACATTGGTTTTAGGGGTTGTTTGAAGCATAGATTAGGTAGGGAGTTATGGGTTGCAGGATGGACTGTGGTGTTGGTATGGACTGAGGTAAATCAGTAACACAGTGTGCTATGTTGTTCCTTGTCATGTGTATTTGGTGTTGGCTATGTTATGGGAGGAAGTCAGTTGCAGTTCAAGGGAGAAGTCAAGAGCAGTAGGGTATTGTTCCAGTGTAGTGTGGGAGTTTATGACAAGTGTATTGGTAACTAAGTGTAGGTATCAGTGGGTTACTAGGAGAGTTGAGTGAAGGTAATGTGAAGACATCAATTAAGAATAATAGACTAGTTTTGAGTATTAGTTTTGTAGAAAATCACTGATACTAATTGGTGTCAAGTGTAGGTGATGAGGGTTAGTTAAGATATATAGATAGTTGGGGGTAATAGTATCTCGCCTTGAGTTAGGATTGAGTTATGGTTGAAGGTTAATACCTAGTAGTTTTGGGTATATGCTAAGGTTCTAGCACTAGGATACCAGGTGATTAGAGTATAGTGTTGGTATTGGACCATGTTGGCAGTCATGGTAATTACTTGATACCAATGAGAATATGTCAATAGTATATAGTATAATTAGTATACTACTAGTATTAGCATTAGCTAGTATTAACTAGATTAGTAACATATTAAGTAGTATGGATCTAGTTGAACCTAAAAACTAGAAATGACCTAGTAATCACTCTAGATGCTAGAAATAACTTAGAAGCATGCAATTTTACTCATTTACCCCTTAATACACCAAATTGACTTGAAACTCATCCATATGGTTGTGCGACATCAGCTTGGACATTGATCCTCATTTCTTGCTCAAGACCACAGGCGAGTACATTCTTTGACAGTTTTTATTATGTTGATTATTACTATGATTCTGGTTGTAGTGTATACTTAATTCCGACACAGTAGATACACAGGCTAGTATCATAGATACCTATCATAAGGAGTCATGATTGGAATCCATCATACTAGCTGGGGACGAAAAAATATTAGCAAGATTATGTGATCATACCCCACTTTACTTGAATCATAGCTCACCCCACATATCACGTAGGGTATAGCCTGACCATTTACATGCCTCATAGCCTGTTATATATGATTAGCCTAACTATTGCTCGCATCATAGCTAACCAGATGGTTAGCCTGACCTCACATGTATCATAGCCAATCATATATAATAAGCCTGATCTAGTCCCAAGCCAATCATATATAATTAGCCTGATCTAGTCCCAAGCCGATCATATAGCAAACTGATATTTCATAACACTTAGCTAGAATTTTGATTCTTTGATTCCAGTTCACTCATTTCTAGTATTCATATATATTTGTCCATTGCTAGTTAGATCCATATGTTGATTATATGTTTCTCCAGTATTCCTAATTTTTTAGTATTTCTTCATCATGTATTTCCTTACACTGTCTTATAGTTTTTGTCAATATAATTGAAATTGTTGTTTAGTGTTTGTGCTTCGCTCCAATCCTGACTGGATAATATTTTCAGAGGATCTTGAGGATTTTTATCCTACCTACTATAGTCCAGGAGTAGATGGAGACTACATTCCGGAGATTCCAGAGGAGCCACTCTCCTTAGAGGAGACACCACCCGCAGTCGTTTAGACAGCTTCTTAACCTAGTTATCTATGTATTGAATTGTTCTAAACTAGAGACTTGAGTTGTATTATGTTGAGACTTTTTATGTTGGGATAGCTAGACTCTAGATTATTATTTTTATTTGAGTTGTGTGCTTGACTTATATCAGAACTTCCTTATCTTTTACATCTTATCGTGCCATTTACTTTTCTATAGTTATTGTGATTGAGTATCTTATGATTTGATAATCAATGCATATTCATTGTACTCCTTATGGAGTTGAGATCATTGACAGGTTATTTTGTGAGTTATGATTAGTAGTATTAAGACCTAGACATTGTTATACCACCGATGTTGCGGTGTAGGCTGGACGTACCCACGGCTCATGCCCAAATTTTGGGTGCTGGTCGGGACAGCTATTGAACTGGTTGATTTTATACCAAAAGGGTAACCGAGTTCGGTCCGGGTTCGTCATGAGTTCGGCCCAAGTTCGGTCTCTTAGTATGGTAGACTTTGTAAATAAATTTGGCCTAATTTGATGGATAGGTTCTTTGGTTTATTTGAGTAGACTAGGTATCTGGTTATAGGTATTTAGGATTGTCGAGTGCGACTCAACTCACATCAGTCCTAGACTCAAATAAACTAAAGATTATATTTGAATAGACGAAATACAGACAACATATAATAGCAGTGTTGAGGCTTCAGATCATGACATATCAATGCATAGTTTAGTTAACTATCAAAATCAAGTTGACTAAGACAGGATGGGCCAACACCATCCTCCACCAGTGCCTAAAATATTTAGACGAACACGGTTTTGTAAAAACGGATTTTGTTGACGTCGATCCATTTAAGGGTATCGAGATCTACTACAATGACTTGATCCTCTATAAGAAAGTCCACCAAGATGAAGGTGGCAACGAGGTCAACGATGAAGCCGAGGCTACAACAGCACCCAAGAAGCCTATGAGAATCTGCCTCAAGGCTCGCACTCCAGATGCGGTCGTACCTCTCATCGTCAAATCGTACGGTAAGACACCTGATTCTCCGGTACCTTTGGCATTGCCAGAACCAATGGTCGTCCGCCTTTGCAGGCCGTATCGACCACCAAGAGAAGATTTTGCTTGATCTATGCCTTCCGATCCAATGGTCGTTCACCTTCATAGGCCTAGTCGACCACCAAAGGGAGACCCGACCACACCAGCGACTTTTGAACCTTTGGTGCTAAAATTACACAAAAAACCACCAAAGCCTTCACTTACGCTGGGGGTAGCCGATGAGAAGGATGAGCTAGAGGAATATATATCCGCCAAGGTCAACATCCCTTCCTGTAAAACTCCCTTCCTAAAAAATCGTATATAACCTTTATATTTATTAATTATTAATTAAATTGTAGTAATTAGGTCTAGATAGGAGAAATAGATTTTTAATAATTTTTATTTTAGGTGTTCGGGCACTTAGATGACTTATGAGACCATCAGGAATTTTTCGAAATTTATTCCATGTAGGAGACCCCTTAAGCTGTTGCTAGCCTAATGGTGTACATTATTCTAATCCATAAATTTTTTCTATGAGTATATATTATATATATATATACAAATATATATATATATGCATATATTAATAGGAAAAGAAAAGATTAAGAAAAAGAATTATTAGATAATGATTAAATAATAATAATATAATAGTAATACTAATATAATGTACTTCTTAGCAAAATAGTAGCAAACTACTACTTAGCAAATGCCAAAGGAACCACTTCAGCAACATTTGCTAACTCCCTCTGAGAACCGTCTAATAATAATAATAGTAATATTACTTAATACTTTACTCAGCAAGCCTTTTCTCAACCATCCAACAACTTAGCATTGCTTAAGACCCCTACCCGCCTCCAGCCTTCAACCCATTAGCAATTTGCTTCCAGCCCCGCCCATTGCATTAGCCTTCAGAGGCTTGCTCCCCACGTGGACCCGTCCCCTTCAGCCATTTGTTGTTAGCACTAGCAACCTTCCGCGGACCAAACCTATTCCCCCTCTTCCCTGTCTTATATATATATATATATATATATATATATATATATATATATATATATATATATATATATATATATATATATATAGTTATCTTTCAAAAACCTAACCTAAATCTCCAGACCTTCTCTTCCCATCTAGAGCCGTCACCGCAGCCAGAGAAGCCCCGCAAAGCCATCCAACCATCCCGACGACTCCGACCTCGCGCCCTGCAGAATCCCACTCGAGGCACCTTCGCTCTGGAGTGGTTTTTCGTCGACTCGTTCAACCAAACGCTGTTCCGTCTTCACCGGTATGCTCACCCCTTAACCCTCTTCCATAGTTGTATTATAGCCAATCTCGGAAAACGTGTGTCCCTAGGTGAAAAATAGCGTCCAAAGTGGGCGGAACAGACCCAATTCTGAAATCGCAGAAAACTGCGGTGACCACCTATATTGCCGAGTTCGTATCTCCCACCACAGAGATTTGAATTCGGTAATTCTTTTTTATAACTGTAGAACACTTGACCTAGTTTATTTTCTGTTAAATAACCCTATGCTATTAGTTGCTGTGGACATAGTTAAATTCGTCACAAAACTGCGCGCACCCACTTTTTCCAGATTTCTAAAAGTTGGAAAACGGAGCGCGCCCCGCCAAACGGGACCGCCCCGCCGTGTACCAAGTGTACCGCATGGTGCACGCAGCATAACTGGACACGTGAAAATTTGTGGAGACTGATTCGGACGCGTGTGCGCGCCGAAATCAGGCCGTATCCGCGGACACATCCCGTATCGCAACTTTTGTGGAACTCGCGCGTACTTTGTGCATGCTTGTCAGATTGCGACGAAACTTACGCCACTGGACTCATGGTAACGCGCTGGTCCTGTGACCCAATTTTCATGCAATTCTGAGACGGTTGACCAAATCGTCAATTGGCGGGCCCCACAGTTGACTTTTTGGACAAAATTTTGTTCGGCTCATCGGAATCCACATTTGGACATACTGTTGGGTTGGTATTGACATCTAGAGTTGTTTGACCTATAGTTTATCCCATTTAGAGACTGTTACCCTTGGCACGCTTTTCGGTGCAAAGTGGGCCACACGTGGACCCCACTTTTGCCCGAAATTACCGTTTTGCCCCTGTGTCCAAATTGGACGAAAGGGATGTGCTTTTTAGCTATTTTGCTCATTTCGAAAATATTGGTGATGTTTATTTCAGCATCCGGAGACGTTTGTTCGGAGTCCTTAGTTCCAGGATCCGTGTCCTTGACATTTGGGCGCGTACACTTTACAGATTTCTTGTCAGGCAAGTATACCTTGCCATTGTACTGTATTTACATTCCATATAAGGCATGCATATTTATTTTCTGTTTATTTATTTTATTTATTTTAACTGCTATATAAACTGCGCGTCCAAGGAAACTTGGGTGCAACGACGGTGTCGGCGTACTATATTTTTATTTATGTATATGCATTAGACCTACTTTATGAGACTACCCCATCTTCAAGAGGCATTTATGTTTTATTGGCCATGACACTATTCTTACACGAGTGTGAGTCACATGTAGGACACGGACTTGCGTACTCGGCTGGCCACTGGTACGTATAGGTCGTACGACGGATAGGGATAACTGCCAATAGAAACTTTGCATGCTAGTAGACCTGGCGGTTATTAGAGGTTTATCGTGTCATGGACATGACATGCTTAGAGCATTGGGTGGGGAGAATAACAAGTACCGCATTTGAGCTCCTTTGCACTTTTATCTATTGTGCGCCCGGATTCTCCGCCGGAGATACGGGTGGTGATGACCACTATATATTATATTATTATCAGGCGGACCTCCGGCGTTCGAAAGTCGTCGTGCCTTTTTAGGCCCCTGGATCTCCAATAGAGAACCATGCTAAATCCCAGTTTTTCAGCCAGATAGCTCACTTGTGGGGAAAGGTGTTCTTAACTGCATTCACATAGATGGTTAGGCGACCCCAATGGATGTTTATTTTTAGTACTTTATTGGCATGTACTTTTTGTATCTTGTTACGTCCCTCTGAGGACCTGGTCCCTTCCAGATATAGGTGATCAGGAGTACCCGCAGGAGTATGGACCTGGACCTGACGCTTCCTATCAGTCGGAGGCGATCTTACCTTCTGATTATATGTGATTCATTGTAGCTGTTTAGAGATTTTAGTTGCTATTCTTTTCGAGACATTTATTCTTATATTAGAGTTTATTCTCTTCTCTCTTTAGTAGTTTATTATAGTCGATTTGCAGTGAATTTGTTTCCACCCGACTATCACACTTTGAGATTACTATTTGAGACTGCTTCTTTGATATTCAGTTATTGATTTCCATTATTCTATTATTTGTGCTGTGGATGAGATATAGAACTGCGTGTAACTTGTTGTGACATATATTACCACAGTGGATTGGATATTCATGTACAGCGTACGTGTGTATATGTTTTTCATATATTGGAGTTCGTATACATACGGCTGGCGTGTTACGTATTCCTAGTCCTACGTATTTTGGGACTGGGGCATGACATATTTTTGTGGTGGCCCATGCAGGTCAAGAATATATTGTCTCGGTTACGTAACTGTACCGAACAAGCCTGCGTATAGGAATAGAGTATAAGGATCTCATCCATGTTTGATTGAAATTCATCCTTCCTATTTAATACTTGCATCCTGTTTGATTCCTGTACTTTTTCTAATCATTTCGTACATCAACTGCAGAGAGATGGATATGCAAAATGGATGTACTGCCGCCGATGGCGACGCAACTTCTGGAGTCAATGGTCAGACTCAAGAAGGGACCCCAACGATTCCTAGGCTTCCGGGGCCAGATGGACAGACTCACACTCCAGTTCCATCTGATCTTCCCGCTTCGCCTATTGGGAACCTTCCACCTGTCCCAGTACCGCAAGATGGTCAAGCACAGATGTTCCAATTCTTTCAGATGATGATACAGGAACAGAGGCAGCAGGCAGCCGAGCAGAGGCAGCAGGCAGCCGAGCAGAGGCAAGAATTTTTGGCAGCACTGGAGAGGATGGTTGCACATGCTACTGTACCAGCCCAAGCACTAGCTCCAGTACCTCGAGCTAGGGTTGGATCAGTAAAGTATTTTGTTCAGATGGGTGCAAGGCAGTACAAGGGCACTGAGAGCCCGGAGGAGACTACCAGCTGGATCACTCATACGCAGAAGCTACTGGAGGCATCGCAGTTACCTACGGACCTATGGATGATGGGTGTACGGACGCTTTTATATGGTAATGCTCATCACTGATGGGAATCCATGGAGCGCCAATTGGGTACTTACCAGACTTGGGAGCAGTTCTTGGAGTGCTTTGAGGGAAAGTACTTTCCGGACACTGTCAGGGACACCTTGTATGATCAGTTTCTTCACTTAGAGCAAGGGAACCGAACCGTGGACGAGTATGATGCCGAGTTTAGTCCACTCAGCAAATATGGCGCTGCTTTGATACCAAATGACTTGGCTAAGGCTAAGAGATTTCATCGAGGACTGACCCAGGAGCTACAACATTATACAAGCTCGCAGTCCCGAGTCTCTTACGCTGAACTACTGACAGAGGCCAGATTTCAGGAAACCATTAGAAGAGGAAATGGAGGTCAGCTGCGGACACAACAAGGATCAGCAGGGATACAGCAGGGACCGGCAAGGACACAGCAGGGAGGACCTATCAGACGTCCCTTAGCACAACAGCATCAGCAACACCGAGCAGCACCGTACCAGAATTAGGGGAAGCCTTATTGCAGTTATTGTGGAAGGAACGGACATATTTCGAGAGATTGTCAGACTCGCTTGGGTCAGTGTATGAGATGTGGCTCTGGACAGCACCTGGCGAGAGACTGCCCAATACAGCAGACACTTCCACCTCCAGCTCAGAGATTAGCGCTTCCAGCACCGAAGCCAGCCCAGCAGATGACCGGACCGGGAGCACCTCGACCCCCAACAGCAGGAGGATTTCAGAGAGGACCACCGCTACCCACTCAGGAGGAGCAGTATATGAGGACCGGACATGGACAGCCACAGAGGAACGGGCGAGCTTTTGCATTGGAGGTAGATGACCTGGATCATGAGGTGGATATCATAGCAGGTATTACCCTTGCTTTTACTTTTCCTGCGGTGACATTATTTGATACGGGAGCCACCCACTCATTCATATCATCTAGTTTTATTGCCAAACATAATATTGCTTCTACACCATTATCTAGTTGTGTTAGAATTCTTACCGGAGGAGGAGTTGTACCAGTTAGTCGAATTTGTAGATCGGGCCCTATAGTGATACGTGAAAGAGAGATGAATGCCCAACTCTTAGTCCTTCCTATGCCATCTTTTGATATTGTGCTTGGAATGGACTGGCTAAGCAAGTACCATACTTTCTTCGATTGCTTTGGAGGAAGCATTCTTTTTAAGGTACCAGGCCAGCCTAAACTTGAGTTTGCCCGAGGATCCACAGAAATCCTTGATGGTATGCAGCTCGCAATGGACGATGTTGTCTATCACCCTATTATTTTAGAGTTTCAAGACGTCTTTCCAGAGGATTTGCCAGGACTACCCCCAGACAGAGACGTAGAGTTTTTAATTGAACTAGCACCCGGAGCAGCACCTATAGCATCGCATGTTTACAGACTAGCGAAGAAGGAGATGGACGAGCTGAAGGCACAGTTAAAAGAGCAAGAGGAGAAAGGTTTCATCCGACCGAGTGCATCACCCTGGGGAGCACCAGTGTTGTTTGTACCCAAGAAGGATGGGTCAGTGCATATGTGCATTGACTACAGAGCCTTGAATGCAGTGACAGTGAAGAACAAATATCCATTGCCACGCATTGATGACCTGTTTGATCAACTCAGTGGAGCTAAGGTATTCTCGAAGATAGATTTGAGATCGGGATATCACCAAGTGAAGGTATGGAAGCAGGACATTCCGAAGACCGCATTCAGAACAAGATATGGGCACTACGAGTTTTTGGTCATGCCATTTGGTTTGACCAATGCTCCAGCGATCTTCATGGACTTGATGAATCGAGTCTTCCACCAGTACTTGGACCAGTTCGTGGTCGTCTTCATAGATGATATACTTGTCTATTCGAAGAGCCACGAGGAGCACGAGGAACACCTGCGAATTATTCTAGAGACTTTGAGGAGAGAGCAATTATATGCTAAACTCAGCAAATGTGAGTTCTTCTTGGACAGAGTTTTATTTTTTGGACATGTTGTTACAGGAGATGGTATTTCTATTGATCCAGAGAAGATCTCAGCAGTTGAGACATGGCCTGTTCCTAAATCAGCAGCAGAGGTGAGGAGTTTCCTTGGACTTGCGGGATATTACCGACGGTTCGTGGAAAACTTCTCAAGAATAGCGGCACCTATGACTCGTTTGACTTGTAAGGATCAAGAATTTATATGGACTGACGAGTGTCAAGCAGCCTTCGAAGAGTTGAAGAAGCGACTGACTACAGCACCAGTATTGACGATTCTGTCAGGATCAGGAGGATATGTGATCTACAGTGACGCATTAGAAAAAGCCTTAGGATGCGTATTGATGCAGCATGGCAAGGTGATTGCATATACATCTAGGCAGTTACGAGTACATGAGAAGAATTATCCGACTCATGACTTGGAACTTGCAGCCGTTATATTTGCCCTGAAGCTATGGAGACATTACTTATATGGGGAACGAGTCGAGATCTATACAGACCACAAAAGCCTCAAGTACGTCTTCACGCAGAAGGAGTTAAATATGAGGCAACGTCGATGGCTCGAGTTGATGAAAGATTTCGAGATAGAGCTACATTATCATCCAGGCAAGGCTAACGTGGTAGCAGACGTGTTAAGCCGGAAACCAACAGCTTACTTCTTGACAGCACAGAGGGAACTATTGGAGGACTTGCAAGAGCTTGGCATTGAAGTGATACTACCCGGAGCAGATGGGACACTAGCCAACTTGCAAGTACAATCATCATTGGTAGAGAGGATTAAGGCAGCTTTGCCTACAGATGCCAGATTCAGGAGACTAAAGGAAAGGACCGAGGCTGGAGAGCAGACCGGATTGTGCATTCATGAGGATGGGATATTACGATGTGGTGATCGTCTTTATGTTCCAAATAGAGAAATTCGACAGGAGCTGATGGCAGAGGCTCATAGTTCGATTTATTCTATTCATCCTGGAGGCACCAAGATGTATCGTGACTTACGACAACACTTTTGGTGGCATGGAATGAAGAGAGAGATAGCTCGCTTTGTAGCTAAATGTCTGGTATGTCAACAAGTGAAGGCGGAGCACCAGAGGACAGCAGGATTATTGCAACCACTTTCGATTCCAGAGTGGAAGTGGGAGCACATGACTATGGACTTCGTCACGAATTTTCCCAAGAGTCCAAGTGGGAGAGATGCAGTGTGGGTAATAGTGGACCGACTCACCAAGTCAGCCCATTTTATACCTTTTAGAGTGGGTCAGTCTATAGAAGCTTTAGCTGACTTATATATGAGGCAGATCATGAGATTGCACGGCATACCAGTCAGCATTGTATCAGATAGAGATTCACGCTTCACATCGCACTTTTGGAGGAGCATGCAGGAGAGTCTTGGTACTCGTCTGAAGTTCAGTACATCTTACCACCCGCAGACAGATGGACAGTCGGAGCATACTATTCAGACATTGGAAGATATGTTGAGGGCTTGCATGTTAGACTTTGGAGGATCATGGGAGGACCACCTACATCTTGTAGAGTTTTCTTACAATAATAGCTATCAAGCGAGTATTCAGATGGCTCCGTTTGAAGCATTGCATGAAAGAAAATATAGGTCTCCTGTGTGTTGGAGTGACGTGGGAGAACATCAGATTTTGGGACCCGAGTTGGTGGTCAACACTGTAGAGACAGTCAAGAAGATTCAGGGACACTTGCGAGCAGCGCAAGACAGGCAGAAGCAGTGGGCAGACCTTCATCTTCGTCCCTTGGAGTTCAAAAAGGGCGATCACGTCTTCTTGAGGATATCACCGACCAGAGGCACCATTCGATTGGGACGGTGCGGCAAGTTGAGTCCAAGGTATATTGGACCATTTGACGTGCTCAAGAGAGTTGGAGAGGTGGCATATCGACTTGCGCTACCACCTTCACTGGAGGGAGTACATGACGTATTCCATGTGTCGTAGCTCAGGCGATATGTGGCAGACAGCAGTCATGTTCTCGACCATTCAGAGATCACCATTGGGCCGAGCTTGTCTTACCAAGAGTAACCCGTGGGAATCCTTGATCGTCGAGAAAAAGTGTTGAGGAATCAGTCTATTCCCTTGGTTCGCGTAGCATGGAGGCATGGCGCGCCAGGAGAATCAACTTGGGAGCGCTAGGACGACATGCGCAAGCGATTTCCGAACCTATTCGCAGACCAAGGTATGCATTTACATTGTTAATTTATATCTTATACCATCCTTGCATTCTATCGTGGCTTAATTCTAATTTCGAGGACAAAATTTTTACAAGTTGGGTAGAATGTAAAACCCCCTTCCTAGAAAATTGTATATAGCCTTTATATTTATTAATTATTAATTAAATTGTAGTAATTAGGTCTAGATAAGAGAAATAGATTTTTAATAATTTTTATTTTAGGTGTTCGGGCACTTAGATGACTTATGAGACCATCAGGAATTTTTCGGAATTTATTCCATGTAGGAGACCCCTTAAGCTGTTGCTAGCCTAATTGTGTGCATTATTCTAATCCATAAATTTTTTCTATGAGTATATATATTATATATATATACAAATATATATATATATGCATATATTAATAGGAAAAGAAAAGATTAAGTAAAAGAATTATTAGATAATCATTAAATAATAATAATATAATAGTAATACTAATATAATGTACTTCTTAGCAAAATAGTAGCAAACTACTACTTAGCAAATGCCAAAGGAACCACTTCAGCAACATTTGCTAACTCCCTCTGAGAACCGTCTAATAATAATAATAGTAATATTACTTAATACTTTACTCAGCAAGCCTTTTCTCAACCATCCAGCAACTTAGCATTGCTTAAGACCCCTACCCGCCTCCAGCCTTCAACCCATTAGCAATTTGCTTCCAGCCCCGCCCATTGCATTAGCCTTCAGTGGCTTGCTCCCCACGTGGACCCGTCCCCTTCAGCCATTTGCTGTTAGCACTAGCAACCTTCCGCGGACCGAACCTATTCCCCCTCTTCCCTGTCATATATATATATATATATGTATATATATATATATATATATATATATATATATATATATATATATATATATATAGTTATATTTCAAAAACCCTAACCTAAATCTCCAGACCTCCTCTTCCCATCTAGAGCCGTCACCGCAGCCAGAGAAGCCCCGCCAAGCCATCCAACCATCCCGACGACTCCGACCTCGCGCCCTGCAGAATCTCACTCGAGGCACCTTCGCTCCGGAGTGGTTTTCCGTCGACTCGCTCAACCAAACGATGTTCCGTCTCTACCGGTTTGCTCACCCCTTAACCCTCTTCTATAGTTGTATTATAGCCAACCTCGAAAAACGTGTGCTCCTAGGTGAAAAACAGCGTCCAAAGTGGGCAGAACAGACCCAATTCTGAAATTGTAGAAAACTGCGGTGACCACCTATATTGCCGAGTTCGTATCTCCCACCACAGAGATCCGAATTTGGTGATTCTTTTTGATAAATCTAGAACACTTGATCTAGTTTATTTTCTGTTAATAATCCTATGCTATTAGTTGCTGTGGACATAGTTAAATTTGTCACAAAACTGTACGCACCTACTTTTTCCAGATTTCCAAAAGTTGGAAAACGGAGCGCGTCCCACCAAACGGGACCGCCCCGCCGTGTACCAAGTGTACCGCATGGTGCACGCAGCGTAACCGGATACGTGAAAATTCGTGGGGACTGATTCGGACGCGTGTACGCGCCGAAATCAGGCCGTATCCGCGGACACATCCCGTGTCGCAACTTTTATGGAACTCGTGCGTACTTTGTGCACGCTTGTCAGATTGCGACGAAACTTACGCCACTGGACTCGTGGTAACGCGCTGGTCCTGTGACCCAATTTTTATGCAATTCTGAGACGTTTGACCAAATTGCCAATTGGCGGGCCCCACAGTTGACTTTTTGGACAAAATTTTGTTCGGCTCATCGGAATCCACATTTGGACATACCGTTGGGTTCGTATTGACATCTAGAGTTGTTTGACCTATAGTTTGTCCCATTTAGAGACTATTACCCTCGGCATGCTTTTCGGTGCAAAGTGGGCCACACGAGGACCCCACTTTTGCTCGAAATTACCGTTTTGCCCATGTGTCCAAATTGGACGAAAGGGATATGCTTTTTAGCTATTTTGCTCATTCTGAAAATATTGGTGATATTTATTTCAGCATCCGGAAACGTTTGTTCGGAGTCCTTAGTTCCAGGTTCCGTGTCCTTGATATTTGGGCGCGTACACTTTACAGATTTCTTGCCAGGCAAGTATACCTTGCCATTGTACTGTATTTACATTCCATATGAGGCATGCATATTTATTTTCTATTTATTTAGTTTATTTATTTTAACTGCTATATAAACTGCGCGTCCAAGGAAACTTGGGTGCAACGACGGTGTCGTCGTACTATATTTTTATTTATGTATATGCATTAGACCTACTTTATGAGACTACCCTATCTTCATGAGGCATTTATATTTCATTGGCCATGACACTATTCTTACACAAGTGTGAGTCACATGTAGGACACGGACTTGCGTACTCGGCTGGCCACTGGTACGTATAGGTCGTACGACGGATAGGGATAACTGCCAATAGAAACTTTGCATGCTAGTAGACCTGGCGGTTATTAGAGGTTTATCGTGTTATGGATATGACATGCTTAGAGCATTGGGTGGGGAGAACAACAAGTACCGCATTTGAGCTCCTTTGCACTTTTATCTATTGTGCGCCCGGATTCTCCGCCGGAGATACGGGTGGTGATGACCACTATATATTATATTATTATCAGGCGGGCCTCCGGCGTTCGAAAGTCGTCGTGCCTTTTTAGGCCCCTGGATCTCCAATAGAGAACCATGCCAAATCCCAGTTTTTCAGCCAGATAGCTCACTTGTGGGAAAATGTGTTCTTAACTGCATTCACATAGATGGTTAGGCGACCCCAATGGATGTTTATTTCCAGTACTGTATTGGCATATGCTTTTTGTATCTTGTTACGTACCTCTGAGGACCTGGTCCCTTCCAGATATAGGTGAGCAAGAGTACCCGCAGGAGTATGGACCTGGACCTGACGCTTCCTATCAGTCGGAGGCGATCTTACCTTCTGATTATATGTGATTCATTGCAGCTGTTTAGAGATTTTAGTTGCTATTCTTTTCGAGATATTTATTCTTATATTAGAGTTTATTCTCTTCTCTCTTTAGTAGTTTATTATAGTCGATTTGCAGTGGATTTGTTTTCACCCGACTATCACACTTTGAGATTACTATTTGAGACTGCTTCTTTGATATTCAGTTATTGATTTCCATTATTCTATTATTTGTGCTGTGGATGAGATATAGAACTGCGTGTGACTTGTTGTGACATATATTACCACAATGGATTGGATATTCATGTACAGCGTACGTGTGTATATGGTTTCCATATATTGGAGTTCGTATACATACGGCTGGCGTGTTACGTATTCCTAGTCCTACGTATTTTGGGCTGGGGCGTGACACTTCCCCTGATGATGTAATCCCGCCGAAAGAGATACCTTATTTCCTCAATAAAAGACTATCTTTGAACTACTCGAAACGTATGCATATAAGTAAACTCTACTCCCTGGAGCACGGTCTAGGCCTTCATTTGCACACACAAGTGACCACTACCTGCACCGTGCACCAGCTTCGCTCTAGTCAAGATTCTTATTTCTTAGTCCCACCTAGGAAGAAGTAAGATAAGATCATCATCTTCAGCAGAGTGGAATGCCCCCGGTCCTTCATCCTAAAGGAAGTAGAACCAGAATCTGAGGTAGAAAGAATGCTACTCAACCGGTACAGCTCACAATCTTTACATTTTATCCAAAGGATGGGATACGACATGGAGGTCACTGAAGGATTAAACTATGGCAAAGGCAAAAGGTCGCCTTTATGACTTTTCTCTCCTGCGGGCAAGCCTGAGGATTACTATCATAAGACTAAGCATGGCTTAGGATATGTAATGCCTCCTACAACCCCTGAGGGCTCAGATAAAGAAGATGAAGAGCACTCTCACTCTTCAAAATTGTCAGCCTGTGACTCCGACGCCAGCATCGAAAATATGCTCAGACAAACACTGTCCTCCAACATGGTGTCTGTCGACCTTGAGGAAGACAATGAGGATCCACCCGAGCTCTTTGAGATGGAACCTTGGGCCCAACACCTGGGTTTATAATGGAAGATTCAATTTGAGCAGCGAGAACCTCCTTCCGAGGACGAAGTCATTCAAGTCAATCTAGGTGACGAGACCTCGCCAAACCCTATCTTCGTCAGCAAAAGTCTGTCCAACGAAGATCGAGAATCCTTATTACAACTCGTTAGGGAATACATCAATGTCTTTGCCTAGAGTTACGAAGATATGTCAGGACTAGACCCCTAAATCACGGTCTACAAACTCAATATTTGGCCAGACGTCAAACCAGTCAAGCAACATCAGCGACGATTCCAGCCAGAAGTGATGGATTCCATCGAAGTTGAAGTCAACAAGCTAATATCTAGTGGCTTCATCTGCGAGGAACAACACCCTGACTGGGTAGCCAAAATCGTTCCTGTCGTTAAGAAGAATGGGAAGATCCGAGTCTGTATCGACTTCCGTGATCTAAATACGACATGTCCCAAAGACGAATTCCCTCCTCCAATCACCGACATAATGATCGATAACACTTGTGGCTTTGAGCGTATGTCCTTCATGGATGGCTTCTCAGGCTACAACCAAATTAAGATATTTTTCGACAATGAGAAACATACGTTATTTCAGACCCCGATAGGCGTATACAGCTATACGATTATGCCTTTCGGCCTGAAGAACATGGATACTACATATCAGCGAGCTATGAGCACCATTTTCTGAGAGCATCTGTACAAGACGGTAGAATACTAACGTCGACGACATCGCCGTCAAGAGTCACTCCAAAGGTGATCACCTCCAAGATCTTAGGACTATTTTTGACTTAATACGCGCACATCGCCTCAAGATGAACCCTACCAAGTCCTTCCTGAGAGTCTCCAGCGATAAATTCTTGGTTTTCGTCATCACTTCCTGGGGTATTCACATAGATCCCGATAAGACCAAGGCCATCCTGGAGATGCACCCGTTGAGGAACCTCTAGGAACTCTACGGCCTCCAAGGGAGGTTGGCATACATCAGGAGGTTCATATCAAACATTTTTGGACATTGTCGGCCATTCACACAGCTCAAGAAAAAATATGTCTCCTTTGTTTGGAATAAAGAGTGCCAATGAGCGTTCGACAATATAAAAGAATACCTATCAAACCCTCTTGTGCTGGTGGCCCCTGGAAACCATTCCTGCTCTATATACGTACAATAGATTAATTTTTTGGTGCCCTGTTAGCCCAGAATAGTGATTCAGGTCACAAATAGGCCATATACTACCTCAGCCAGATGATGGTAGGCCCAGAGCATAGATATACTGTCGTTGAGAAAGAGTGCCTTTACTGGTATTCGCCATCCAGAAAACTCGACACTACGTGACTGGACAGACCATTCATGTAATCTCGAGAGTCAACCCCCTCCGGGTCCTTATGACCAAACCTGGGGAACTCAGTTCCCGCTTGGCTACCTGAAAAATACTATTATCTCCATATGATATGGTATTCGTCCCACGGAAGGCCGTCAAGGGTCAAAAATTGACCGACTTTCTGGCAGCCTACCCTGGGTCAGAAACCTCAAAGTTGTATGAAGAGATTCCAGACAAAGTGGTAGATGCCAACGTTACCTCACACAAAGTGGTTTGGCGAATGTTTTTTGACGGTGCTTCAAGAGCAGTGCCCAACGGCAACATCATCGCTATGGTCGTGTCACTACCATATTTTCTAGGAAAGGATAGTTTGGTCATTTCATAATTTATTTAATATTGTGCTTGATGAATAATTATTTATTGTATTATTTAATTATTGTTAGATGTTAGTTTATTATTTTGGACTTGTGTTAGTGGACCTAACTAGTTTAGATTAGATCCATGGACCAACATTTATAACTAGTTAGATTTGAGCCCAATTAGAAGCCCATTGATTAGGAGGATGATTAATTTAATTAAAACCATTAGACTAGAACCTTCTCTCCTAAACATTTCTTCATGAGAGGCCCCAAGGGGTATAATAGACATTACATAGTGACTTGGGGAGGGGGTCAAGTGGTCGGCCTATACAAAGAGGGGAGAAAAGTTTATCTCTCCTCTTTTCATTTCAAAACTAGATCTAGAATTTCCTTCAACCAAATTTCTTCATTCCCACATCAATTACCTACCAAATTTTATCTTATTTTCTTTCTTAATCACCATTAAAGACTAGTAGAGCAAGAATCTAGAAGGAGAAAGCAAGGATCTACAAAGAGGAGCAAGGATCTACAAGTTGAAAGCCAATTTTATCAAATTTGGAGGTTGCATTAGGAATCCATCTCTTAATAGGTACAATTCAGTTTTTTTCCTTTAATTAAGTTCCAAATCTGAGATTTAACCATAAGAAACTATCCCATATGCATAGGCTACCCATAGGAATTGAAATTGAGTTCATAGGAGGCCTATGGAGAAAGTTATGGTGCTTTTTATGTCAATTTTGGAAAATTTCGAGATTGACACTTGTTGTGTTTGTCAATTGGTCGTATAAACCAAATTGGCATGTGTTTGCTTGTTTGTGGCTAGTGTCGTGTCCACAATTGGATAGGTGTGGGTCATATCCCAATAATTTGGTGATACGTGTTGATTTGGGAGGGTTTTCTCCAACACGGGACTTTGTGCATGTCACATTTTGACACGGACACGTAGATATGTGTTTGACTTTTCCTATTGTTCATATATAGTAATTTAGACTTGCTCGTGTCCTTCGGGGTATGTTTGGTTGTGTGGTGGACTCATATCACAAGCGTATCACAGATTTTGTATGATACGGGTGCGATGCACTCCACGTGTTTGTTGTGTTGCATTCTAGAACCAATTTCCATTATTCTTAGCTATTGTAATAGATGCATTCATATATATATATATATATATATATATATATATATATATATATATATATATATATAGCTAATTGAATAGTATGATATATGTATATATGTAAGTGGAATATATATATATATATATATATATATATATATATATATATATATATATATATATATATATATATATATATATATATATGTATGGAATCTAGTAGTGTTTAGGTATTGTGTTCATATACGTATATATAGAAATGTGTATTTATATATATGTACTTATGTATATATGTGTGTATATATATACTTATATATATATATAGTTAAGAGGAGTGTTATATAGATAAATTGATCTACATGGGTATCAATATGTACATAGGTGTTATGTGGGTAAGTGGTTATATATATATATATATATATATATATATATATATATATATATATATATATATATGTAGAGGTTGTGTGTATATAAGAGAGGGGGACTCTGACACAAAATAGCGATGGAAACAACCACAATAGCAGCCAATAGCGACAGCAACAGTGACGGAAACAGCGACAGCAGCAGCCAACAGCGACAACAACAGCGACGAAAATAGTGACAGCAACAGCCAACAGCGACAGCAACCAGCGACAGTAGCAGCAAAACAGCGACAGCAGCAGCAGCAGCGCTTCAGCAGAGTCTACGAGCAGCAGCATCAACAGTGTGTATAGCTAGGTAGATGGGTAGTTAACTTGATAGTTAGTTAAATATGCATTGTTAGTTTGATAATTGGTAGATATGTAGCTATTTAGTGATAAGTATATATATATCTCTTATGCATTCTAGTTAGTTATATATATATATATATATATATATATATATATATATATATATATATATATATATATATATATATATATATATATATATATATATATATATATATATATGTGTGTGTGTGTGTGTGTGTGTGTGTGTGTGTGTGTGTGTGTGTGTTGTATGTTAGTAGTAGATATGTGTACATGTGTATACATATTAGTAGTTAGTGATTAGTTTGGTAGTTGGTATTTAATATTCATGTTAGTATATACTAGAAACTATATTGGGTTGATATATACATGTCTTAGTATATGTAGCTAGTGGGGTAGCTACTATATATTAGAATAACATTTACCTTGAGATACCAAGGTAAGTTTCAAGTTATTGAGGATATTCAAGGTATTTGGGTTCGAGTATCAAAATGGGTATTTAGTAGTACAATACCGAGTTGGTTCAAAACCAAGGTATCTATTTAGTAATTGTACTTAGGACTAGTATATATATATATATATATATATATATATATATATATATATATATATATATATATATATATATATATATATATATATATTATTGATTGAATATGCATATATGCTTTTTCCATGTCTCTTATTTGTGTATCCTGAGATACGGTATCTTAGTGTGTTCTTAGTATCTTAGATTTAGCTAGTGTGACCTAGTTTCATAATATATGGACCCAATACCCTAGAGATAGACTCATGCAACCTAAAAATAGGTAGTTTGACCAAGGTTGACTAGTTTGACTTAGAGTTGACCTATTTTGACTATTTTGACTTAGAAATGGCTCTTTGACCTAGATGTTGACTAGTTTAACTTATTTTCATTCTGAAACCTTGTATTGATGTTATATTCCCTATCTAGGTCTTCGAGGCACCGTACCAGACATCTATGAGACTATTCACCAGACTTTAGGCGAGTACATTCTCTGATAGTTTCTTATTTATGATATCCTCTGTGTTTATTGTATCTAGTGTAGATATAATTGATTTCTTGACACAATGGTTACACGGATTGGTATATCCGGATCTCGTCATGAGATATTATTTCGTGGTATATATGGTATATCTTGTGCAAGCCTTGTTTCCTTGTTTCTTGTACATGTACAGACACTGATTCTCGGGGAGACTACCTATCTTCCTAAAGAATCCCGTGCCATATCGTACCATGGTTGGATCCACTATACCAGTCGGGGTTGGGGAGTATGTAGTATAGATATGTGATCATACCCTCCTTGTATCAAGTCTTGTTCATTGAATAGTGTTAATCATACATCGCACGTATGATTAGCCAGGCTATATATATTGTATCAAGTTCCCAAGTCGATCACATGTTAAAGCTGGTACTCACTCACTTAGTCTTTAGTATTCTTGTTCATTTCCATATTGTTCATTCTTGTATTTATTTTCAGTATTTCCTTTATTGTATATCTCTTGTATCTATTACTACATCTTGTATATTCACATCTATTTAGTGTTATACAGTTTATATCATTGATTAGAACTGCTGTTAGAGATGTACTCTGCTCCTTTCCTGACTGGATATATTTTTCCCAGATGACACTGAGGAGTGGTACCCTACTCATTACGGGCCTCAGGATATTTTGGGCTTAGAGTCAGAGACCCTGGCTTAGGAGAAACTCATCCCGACTGAGACAGAGAACCCGGGACTTATAGTATCTTAGCTATTCTCTTGTACTAGATTTGTCTCCAACTTATTGTTTAGTATTTCTTCAGACTCATTGATGTTATTTTTTTAACTTATGAGTTGTATGGTGACTATTCTATTCTTTTATCATATTCGTGCTCATTTCCATCTTAGATCTGTGGTTGAGTATATTGATATTGTTGGTGGCATATTATATAGATAAGATAGATTACCCAAACAGCGTTCTACCGCCGATTCTGCGGCGTAGGCTGGGCATTATTTTTGACTTGTATCCTACACCAGGACATCGAGAGTGCTCATTAGCTTGCTCGTGCCGTAGTAGAGAGAGAAGTTTTGATCCAGCAGCAGGTTGCTCCTCAGGTTGCTCAGCTTCGGCCAGGCAACATTCAGGACTTCAAGAAGCTGGAGCATAGGGTCTTCAAGGGGACGGAGGGCATCGTCTATGTTGATGATTGGCTCGAGGACATTGAGCGTCTCATGAGGGTATCCCATCTTTCTGAGGATCTGAACGTTAAAGCTGTAGGACTTTAACTGTTCGACGTCGCCCGCACTTGGTTTAGGAATGAGCCAATTCTTGTTAACGCAGGACAGTCTTAGGAGGTGTTCAAGGACCTATTCAAAAAGAAGTTCTTCGCTCGGGTAGACAGGTTAGACTTGGGGAGGCAGTTTGAGAGCCTCATTCAGGAGAGCGTGTCTGTAGAGGAATACGCTGCAGAGTTTGACAGGTTAAGCCAATTTATGAAGTATTTGGTGAGAGAGCCGGAGGTTCGAGCTATTCGTTTTTAGGAGGGTCTAAACTGGGAAGTGAAGATCCTTATTCCATTTTTTATGAGACTTACTTGGAGATACTTATGGAGGCATGTAAGGTTGAGCGAGAGTTGGGTTTGAATCCCAAGAGAGATCGCGATTCTATTTTGGGGGCAAACAGCAGCACAGTATCTGCCAAACGTCCTCATTTCCAGTCCAGACCTTTTCAGCAGCCGCAGCCGCAGCAGCACCAGACTCCAGCTAGGGCACTGTTTCACCAAGAACCACAGCAGCAGAGACAGTTACAGCAAGCTCCTTGCCACTACTTCAAGAAGCTCAGCCACATCTGAAAAGTTTGTAGGAGGAGGTTGGGAGTTTATTTGTATTGTGGTACCGGAGGGCATCAGCTGAGGGGGTGTCCTTCCAATCCTCGTCGTGCAGTTCAGGGAGCAGCTCCAGCTCCAAGGGCACAGGCGAGACCACCTGTAGTACAGACGAGGGGACCATCGCTTCTAACCTAGCAGCAATGTTATATCCAGCATCAGCATCAGGGAGGTGTACGTCAGGGACGAGCGTTTGCTTTGACCGTCGAGGAGGATGAGCCCACCGAAGATGTTATCGCAGATTCTGTTCTTCTTGATTCCATTCCAGCTTTAGCTTTGTTTGATAGTGGTGCTTCCCATAGTTTTGTATCTATTTTTTTGGCTCTAAAGCATGGTTTGGTAGCTGAGTCTTTGCTTAGGACTTGCAAGATCATGACCGGGGGAGGCATTATCTTGGTTAATGATATTTGCAAGGATCGGAGAGTTACTCTAGGAGGCTGGAAGCTGAATGCGTGTCTACTTGTAATGCTACTTCCAAGCTACGATATTGTACTTGGGATGGATTGGTTGAGTAGGCACCGTACTAGTATAGATTATAGAGGAGGTAGAGTTTTGTTTGGTCCACCAGGAGAGCCAGAGTTCGAGTTTGCTAGAGGAGCTGTAGAGCAAAAAGAAGGCATTATCTGTGGAGCTATGGTGAAAGACAAGGAGTTATCGCATTCGTTGATAGCAGAGTTCTTAGATATGTTTTCTGAGGAATTGCCAGGATTACCGCCAGATCGAGATGTTGAATTCTCTATAGACTTGGTGCCTGGTGCAGAACCAATTTCACAGCATGTCTATAGAGTAAACAACAGCGAGCTGGATGAGCTGAAGAAGCAGGTGGACGAATTGCAGGATAAGGGGTTTATCTGATCAAATTCTTTACCATGGGGAGCCCCGATATTGTTTGTACCGAAGAAGGATGGATCAATGCGCATGTGCATTGATTACAGGGCATTGAATAATCTCACTATCAAGAATAAATACCCTTTACCATGGGTTGATGACTTGTTTAACCAGTTGAGTGGTGCCAAGGTATTTTCTAAGATAGACTTGAGATCAGGCTACCACCCGGTGAAAGTGAAGACGGAGGTCATACTGAAGACTGCTTTTAGAACTCGCTATGGTCAGTATGAGTTTATGGTGATGCCATTTGGGTTGACTAATGCCCCGACGGTATTTATGAATTTGATAAACAAGGTGTTCCATCAGTACCTTGACAAGTTCATGGTGGTATTTATCGATGACATACTCATATACTCGAAGACACCAGAGGAGCACGAGAAGGATTTGCGAATTGTGTTGGATGTACTGAGGAAGGAGAAGTTGTATGAAAAGCTGTCTAAGTGTGAGTTCTTCTTGGACAAGGTGGATTTCTTGGGACATATTGTGATGGGTGATGGTATTTCAGTGGATCCAAAGAAGATTACAGTAGTGGAGTCTTGGAAGACCCCGAGTTCAGTAGCAGAGATTAGGAGTTTCTTGGGATTG
Organism: Iris macrosiphon; assembly: GCA_036927795.1. NCBI lineage: Eukaryota > Viridiplantae > Streptophyta > Magnoliopsida > Asparagales > Iridaceae > Iris > Iris macrosiphon. The sequence continues at coordinate 26,087,157 of JAYESA010000008.1, read as the reverse complement.
GCGGGCTATTACAGGAAGCTTGTGCAAGATTTTTTGAGGATTTTTGAGCCGATGACCAAACTCACCAGGAAGGATGTAGAGTTTGTTTGGACGGTGGACTGCAAGGTTGTTTTTGAGTAATTGAAGAAGAGATTGATGTCTGCTCCTATTTTGACGTTGCTATCAGGGTCAGAAGGTTTCACTATTTATAGTGATACATCGGAGAAAGATTTGGGTTGTGTTCTTCAGCAAAATAGAAAAGTAATTGCCTATGCATCAAGGCAATTGCATCCTCATGAGAAGAACTATCCTACCCATGATTTGGAGTTGGCAACAGTCATCTTTGCCCTGAAGTTATGGAAATACTATTTGTACGGAGTGCATATGGAGATCTTCACAGACCACAAGAGCTTGAAGTACGTTTTCACGCAGAAAGAGTTGAACATGAGGCAGCGTCGGTGGTTGGAACTGATGAAAAATTTTGACATATCTTTGCAGTATCATCCTGGGAAAACTAATATAGTTGTCGATGCCTTGAGCAGATATCCGGTAGCTATGTTGTTGATGCAGGACCAATATTTGTTGGAGGACTTGGAGAGCTTGGGCATTAAGGTGATAGTTCCTAGTTTTGCTATGCAGATGTGAGGATTACAAATACATTCAGAGTTGATGGACAGGAATCAAGGCAGGACAGTATGAGGATGTATCTTTGAGGAGCATCAGAGCTCAGGTGAGAGCAGGATTAGAGGATGATTTCACCAATGCTGGGGATGGATCTTTGCGGTATGGTATTAGATTGTGTGTACCTAGTGGGGAGTTGCATGAGGAGGTATTGCAGGAAGCACATCGCTCTCAGTATTTCATACATCCAGGTGCCAACTAGATGTATCGGGATATTCGAGAGAGTATATGGTGGAATGGCATAAAGAGGGAAGCGGCACAGTTTGTATCCAGATGGTTAGTGTGCCAGTAGGTGAAAGCCAAGAGGCAGAGGCCAGGAGGTTTACTTCGGCCATTATCCATTCCAGAGTGGAAGTGGGAGCACATTACTGTAGATTTTGTGTCCGGACTTCCACGATCTCCAGGAGGGAAAGTGCGATTTGGGTCATCGTTGACAGGTTGACCAAGTCTGCCCACTTTTTTTCTTTCAAGGTGGGTTTGTCTATGGAGAAGCTGGCATAGATGTATGTGAGGCAGATCATCAGGATACATGGAGTTCCCGTCAGCATAGTCTCAGATCGGGATAGTTATTTTACTTCTCATTTTTTGAGGAGTTTGCAGGCGAGTTTGGGCACCCAGCTCAAGTTCAGTACTGCATATCATCCCCAGACAGATGGGCAGTCAGAGAGGACTATTCAGACTCTCGAGGATATGTTGCGTACTTGTGTACTAGATTTCGAAAGATCTTGGGAGGACCATCTCCATTTGGTATAGTTTGCTTACAACAACAACTACCAGGCTAGTATGATATCACCATTTAAGTTTCTGTACGGTCGGAGATGTCGCACTCCCTTGTCATGGGACGATGTTGGAGAGAGATTTTTGCTAGGGCCAGAGATGGTTGTGGATGCAGCGAAGAAGGTTAAGCTGATCAGAAACAGACTTCGAGTGGCACAGGACAGACAGCGGCATTGGGCCGATAGCCACCAGAGACCTTTGGAGTTTGAGGTATAGTTTTAGATTTTTGTTTTGTGCTTGATATTGGTTGTTTATTATAGATTAAGTTCTTAAGGTGGTATTTGTTCTAGGTGAGTAGTTTGGTGTTTCTGAGGATTTCTCCGACATGAGGCACGATTCGTTTCGGTGGAGACAGAAAGCTTAGTCCACGATTCATCGGACCTTTTACTATTCTAGAGAGGGTCGGTACAGTTGCTTACAGACTAGACTTGCCACCTGCACTGGAGGGAGTGCATAACGTGTTTCACGTGTCGCAGTTGAGATGGTACGTGGCGGATCCTAGTCACGTGTTGGATCACTCGAAGATAGAGGTGGGCCCTACTCTAAGCTATCCAGAGTAGCCAGTTGAGATTCTGGATCAGAGAGAGAAGGTGTTGAGGAACCAGACTATTATTTTGGTACGCATCGCATGGAGGTATCACTCTCTAGGGGAGTCTACCTGGGAGAGAGAGGATGAAATGCGAGAGCGTTATCCATATTTGTTTGTGCCTTTATGTATGTTCTTTCCTAGTTATGTTCTGTTATTTTCTATTATGTTCTGCTATTTTTCTACAGGTAGTTTTCATCTTTGAATTTCGAGGATGAAATTATTTTAAGGGGGATAGACTTGTCACTACCATATTTTCTAGGAAATGGTTGTTCGGTCATTTCATAATTTATTTAATATTGTGCTTGATAAATAATTATTTAATATATTATTTAATTATTGTTAGATGTTAGTTTATTGTTTTGGACTTGTGTTAGTGGACCTAACTAGTTAAGATTAGATTCATGGACCAACATTTACAACTAGTTAGATTTGAGCCCAATTAGAAGCTCATTGATTAGGAGGATGATTAATTTAATTAAAACCATTAGACTAGAACCTTTCCTCCTTAATTATTTCTTTATGAGAGGCCCCAAGGGTTATAATGGATATTACATAGTGACTTGGGGAGGGGGTCAAGTGGTCGGCCTATGCAAAGAGGGGGGAAAGTTTCTCTCTCCTCTTTTTATTTCAAAACTAGATCTAGAATTTTTCTCAACCAAATTTCTTCATTCCCACATCAATTTTCTACCAAATTTTATCCTATTTCCATCCCAAATTATCATTGGAGACTAGTAGAGCAAGGATCTAGAAGTAGGAAGCAAGGATCTACAAGTTGAAGGCCAATTTTATCAAATTTGGAGGTTGCATTGGGAATCCATCTCCCAATAGGTATAATTTTATTTTTTCCTTTAATTAGGTTCTAAATCTGAGATTTAACCATAAGAAACTATCCCATATGCATAGGCTACCCATAGGAATTGGAATTGAGTTCATAGGAGGCCTATGGAGAAAATTATGGTGCTTTTGTATCAATTTTGGGGGAATTCCTAGATTGACACTTGTTGTGTTTGTCAATTGGTTATATAAACCAAATTGGCATGTGTTTGCTTGTTTGTGACTAGTATCGTGTCCATAATTGGATAGTTGTGGGCCGTATTCCAATAATTTGGTGATACGTATTGATTTTGGGATTTTTTTTCTCCGACACGGAACTTTGTGCATGTCATATTTTGATACGGACACGTAGATATGTGTTTGACTCTTTGTATTGTTCATATATAGTAATTTAGACTTGCTCGTGTCCTTCGAGGTATGTTTGGTTGTGTGGTGGACTCGTATCGCAAGTGTATCATAGATCTACTGTGATATGGGTGCGATGCACTCCACGTGTTGTGTTGCATTCTAGAACCAATTTCCATTGTTCTTAGCTATTGTAATAGATGTATATATATATATATATATATATATATATATATATATATATATATATATATATATATATATATATATATATATTGTTATATCTATATATGTAGTTATATGGACTAGTGCATTAGTATATATATGCATATGTGTTTATATATATATATGTAGATAAACATCTATATATATAGCTAATTGAATAGTATAATATATGTATATATGTAAGTGGAATATATATGTATATGTGTATATATATGTATGGAATCTAGTCGTGTATAGGTGTTGTGTTCATATACGTATATATGTAAATGTGTATTTATATATATGTACTTATGTATATATGTGTGTATATATACTTATATGTATAGTTGAGAGGAGTGTTATATAGATAAATTGATCTATATGGGTATCTATATGTACATAGGTGTTATGTGGGTGTGTATATAAGATAGGGGGACTCGGACACAAAATAGTGACGAAAATAACGATAATAGCAGCCAACAGCGACAGCAATAGCGACAGAAATAGCGATAATAGAAGCCAACAGCAACGAAAACAGCGACAACAACAGCCAATAGAGACAGCAACAGCCAACAGCGACAACAATAGCGACAAAAATAGCGATAGCATCAGCCAACAGCGACAGTAGCAGCCAACATCGACAGCAACCAGCGACAGTAGCAGCAAAATAGCGACAACAGCAGCAGCGTTTCAGCAGAGTCTATGAGCAGCACATCAACAGTATGTATAGCTAGGTAGATGGGTAGTTAACTTGATAGTTAGTTAAATATGCATTGTTAGTTTGATAATTGGTAGATATGTAGTTATTTAGTGATAAGTATATATATCTCTTATGCATTCTAGTTAGTTTTATATATATATATATATATATATATATATATATATATATATATATATATATATATATATATATATATATATATATTTATGTTTTGTATGTTAGTAGTAGATATATGTACATGTGTATACATATTAGTAGTTAGTGATTAGTTTGGTAGTTGGTATTTAATATTCATGTTAGTTTATACTAGAAACTATATTGGGTTGATATATACATGTCTTAGTATATGTAGCTAGTGGGGTAGCTACTATATATTAGAATCACATTTACTTGAGATACCAAGGTAAGTGTCAAGGTATTGAGGATATTCAAGGTATTTGGGTTCGAGTATCAAAAAGGGTATTTAGTGGTGCGATACCGAGTTGGTTCAAAACCAAGGTATCCATTTAGTAATTGTACTTAGGACTAGTATATATATTATTGATTGAATATGCATATATGCTTTTTCCATGTCTCTTGTTTGCATATCCTGAGATACGGTATCTTAGTGGGTTCTTAGTATCGTAGATTTAGCTAGTGTGGCCTAGTTTCATAATATATGGACCCAATACCCTAGAGATAGACCCATGCAACCTAAAAATAGGTAGTTTGACCAAGGTTGACTAGTTTGACTTAGAGTTGACCTAGTTTGACTATTTTGACTTAGAAATGGCTCTTTGACCTAGATGTTGACTAGTTTAACTTATTTTTATTCTGAAACCTTGTATTGATGTTATATTCCCTATCTAGGTCTTCGAGGCACCGTAACAGACATCTGTGAGACTATTCACGGGACTTCAGGCGAGTACATTCTCTGATAGTTTCTCATTTATGATATCCTCTGTGTTCATTGTATCTAGTGTAGATATCCTTGATTTCTTGACACGATGGTTACACGGATTGGTATATCCGAATCTCGTCATGAGATATTATTCCTTGTATATATGGTATATCTTGTGCAAACCTTGTTTCCTTATTTCTTATACATGTACAGATACTGATTCTCGGGGAGACTACATATCTTCTTAAAGAATCCCGTGCCATAGCGTACCATGGTTGGATCCACTATACCTGTCGGGGTTGGGGAGTATGTAGTATAGATATGTGATCATACCCTCCTTATATCAAGTCTTGTTCATTGAATAGTGTTAATCATACACCGCGCGTATGATTAGCCAGGCCATATATCTTGTATCAAGTTCCCAAGTCGATCACATGTTAAAGCTGGTACTCACTCACTTAGTCATTAGTATTCTTGTTCATTGTCATATTATTCATTCTTGTATTTATTTCTAGTATTTTCTTTATTGTATATCTCTTGTATCTATTATTGCATCTTGTATATTCACATCTATTTAGTGTTACATAGTTTATATCATTGATTAGAACTGTTGTTAGAGATGTACTATGCTCCTTTTCTGACACTGAAGAGTGGTACCCTACTCATTATCGGCCTCGGGATATTGTGGGCTTAGAGTCAGAGACCCTGGCTTAGGAGGGACTCATCCCGACTGAGACAGAGGACCCGGGACTTATAGTATCTTAGCTATTCTCTTGTACTGGATTTGTCTTCAGCTTATTATTTAGTATTTCTTCAGACTCATTAATGTTATTTTTTTGACTCATGAGTTGTATGGTGACTATTCTATTCTTTTATCATATTCGTTCTTTTTTCCATCTTAGATCTGTTTTTGAGTATATTTATATTGTTGGTGGTATATTATATAGATTAGATAGATTACCCAAACAGCGTTCTACCGTCGATTCTGCGGCGTAGGCTGTGCGTTATTCCCGGCTTGCATCCCTACACCGTGTGCGGGTCATGACAGGTCGGGATAGTATTGATCTCCCCTTACGGCCTTGTCATCAATCGCGCATACTCTCTCACGGAGCCATGCTCCAATAATGTGGCAGAGTATAATGCCCTAATCATCGGACTCCAACTCGCCAAACAAGTCGGAGTACAGTACTTGGAAGCCTACGGCGATTCTCAGCTTATCGTCAATCAAGTCCGGAGAGTATATAAAGTCTGAAACAAAAACTTGATCCCCTACCACCAAGCTGCACATAACATGATCGCAATTTTTGAGATGTTCTTTATTGAGCATGTCCCTTGGTTGCAAAATATTGAGGCAGACGCTTTAGCCGGCCTTGCTGCTTCCATGGTAGTCCCAGACAACATCCATCAGTTAATCACAGTAATCGGTAAAGAGTTGGTCAGTTCCAAAAGCAACCTATGCTTATGCCTCAACTATGCAGCGGAGGTCGATACCAATACTCAAGATTAGAGTCTTTCATTCATCAACAACACAGTCTATGTAATTCTTCCTAAAAATCCAAAGGAAGCTACTTCAATCAGAAGACACTCCCTCTGTTTCTATTATGACACGAAAACCAAATATTGTACCGTCGGTCCTATGATGACCTTCTGCTCCAATGCCTGTCGAACACAGAGGCAAAATAAGCCATTCGCAAAGCTCACGATGGCGTCTGCAGGACGCATCAACCCGACCCAAAGTTGGACCGTCTTTGGAGAATGGCTACTATTGGCCGACGATGGTAATAGATGCGGTCGATTACGCAAGAAAGTGCCAAGTATGCCAAATCCATACGAACTTCATTCACCAGCCATCTGAGTTCCTACACCCAACGATAGCATCTTGGTCGTTTGAGGAATAGAAAATGGACATCACCGGGCCAATCAGTCTGTCTTCATCAAAAGGACATTAGTTTATCCTGGCGATCACCGACTACTTCTCCAAATGGGCGAAAGCTGTTCTGCTCACTGAAGTCAAAATACTAAACATGATTAACTTCGTCAAGAATTATGTCATATATCGCTTTGGCTTGCCTCGTAGGATCATCCACGACAAAGGTCCACGGTTGGCAAGTTACGCCTTTTATCAATTTTGTGACAAAACCCAAATCTAAAACATAGCCTCCGCGGCATACAACTCCGCCATAAATGGTTTGGTGGAAGCGTTCAACAAAACCAACATCAAGCTCCTCAAGAAATTTGTGTCTTCCAATAAACGCGACTGGAACGAGAAACTGGATGAATGTCTCTGGGCCTACCGAACAACAGTCCGAACAGCTACTGGGAACACGTCGTTCTCTTTGGTGTACAAAAGTGAAGCGGTACTCCCACTCGAGATCCAAATCCTTCACTATGAGTAGCTCTGTCCAACCAACTAACCACGGACGACAACTACCGCCGAAGGTTACAGGAGTTAGAAGAACTCGACGAGAAATGGCTCTTAGCCCAACAACGCATAGAGCTGTATCAAGCGCATATCTCTGGAGCCTTCAACAAATGGGTAAAATAGAGAACGTTTAAAGTAGGTAACCTTTTCTTAACAGTAAGAAGATCGAAGGTTAAGACTCACAAGACGGCCGACAAATTCCAACATAAATGGGAGGGCCAGTTCGTTGTGGAAACCGTGTTTTCCAACGACGCATACCGGCTAACAAAATCCAACGGCGACTTGCTTCTGATGCCTATCAACGACAAGTTCCTCAAAATGTACTACGTTTAAATTAGACGAGTACTCCTCTATTACCAACTATATCGTATCTTCTTGGGCGCTGGTTCATGTCCATATTACCTCTGGACCATCACTCTAATACACTACTCCGGCAGAGTCTGCTATGTCCATATTACCTCTGAGCAAACTTTTCGGCCTTGGCCATCGATCATCACATCCATATTACCTCTGATATCGATTGTCTTCCAACTTATCACACATACCCAATCTGAAGTATCCCAGCGGTGATAAGTCCAGAAAAAACTGCTACGTCCATATTACCCCCGGCAGGACTTATCTCAAACATATTACTTGCACTAACGTGTCCAAAAATTAATGGGTCCACAAAACCTATTACGTCCATAATACCTATGATAGGGTTTGTTTCGAATCTATTACCCGTACCCCAAATGCGCAAAAGGGTAATAGGTCCACCAAAATCTTCCAGCAGGATATCCTTAAAATCCACAAAACCTATCACGTACATATTACCTCTGATAGGATTTATTTCGAATCTATTACTCGCACACCAAATGTGCAAAAGGGTAATAGGTCCACCAAAATCCCCCAGTGGGATGTCCTTAAAATCCATAAAACCTATTATGTCCACATTACCTCTGATAGGGTTAGTTTCGAATCTGTTACTCGTACCCTAAAGTGCCCAAAAGGGTAATAGGTCCACCAAAATCTTCCAGTGGGATATCCTTAAAGAGCTATAGTATAGTGCTACATTCATATTATCTATAGCACTAGCACTGCGAATGTCATAATAGTAATATGTTTCCCGTTCATTAAAAGAAAAATAAGGGGAGAATACAAATATCAAACGAAAGAGGAGTCAGAGTCCTCCAAATTATTGATGTATATTGCCAGAAGATGGAAGAAATAAGCATCTGAGGACGCGAACGACGGACGAGAAGCATCCATAAAAGCTCGCTCCTCCGAGCTAGCGGGGGACTCAAGGAGTTCTGAGAAGATATCTGTCTTCTGCACTCGGGAGACAGATATTTCTTCGGTAGATAGCAGCTCGGGCTTGCTAGAGTAGGAGTCAGAGGCCACCAGGGTCATGGAAAGAGACGTGCCGGTTTCCTTCGGAGCACTTGCAGAAGCCATCATGCCCGAAAAACAAGAACTAATGCGAGCTGCCTACAGATCATTCGCTGTTTATAGGCCAAGAATTGGTGGCTCACAACGATCTTCTCAGTAAGACGTGACAATTCATCCATACGCAGTTAAAACTTTGATTGTCGAGATCTGGCGTGATCCTCAGTAGACTGGATATGAGGACGCTTAGCAGGCCTTGTGCTGCTAGTAGCCTCCTGAAAAGAATCGATGTCTCTCTTGGATTTCAAGCTTAACTCCCGCCCAATCTTGCATGTCTCCGAAAGTATCTCTGAATATATCTCATAGAGAGACGGAATGAGGATCTTCACTTTCCAGTTTAGACCCTCGCAGAAGCGGATAGCCCGAACCTCTGGCTCCCTTACCAAATACTCCACAAATTAGCTCAGCCTACCGAACTCTGCGGTATACTCCTACACGGATATTCTTCCCTGAGTAAGGCCCTCAAACTGCCTTTCCAAGTCCAATATGTTCGCTCGAGCAAAGAACTTCCTCTTGAAAATGTCCTTGAATACCTCCAAAGACTGCCCCGAATCAGCAAGAAGTGGCTCATTCCAGAACCAAGTACGGGCGATATCGAACAGCTGAAGTCCTACTGCCTCAACCTTTGGATCCTCAGCAAGATGAGACACCCTCATAAGACGCTCGATATCCTCGATCCAATCATTAGCGTAGACGATGCCCTCGATTCCCTTGAAGACCCGAGGTTCCAGTTTTTTAAAGTCCTAGATATTACCCGGCCGAAGCTGGGCAACCTGCGGAGCAACCTGCTGTTGGACCAGAGCTTCTCTCTCTACTTCAGCAAGGGCAAGCTGATGAGCACTCTCAATACCCTACCGTAATACGTCAGTCTGTCGCTAGTAAGCCTCTGACTGGGCCTTCTGAGCATCCATCAACTCGTAAAATAATGCAAACACCTGAGTCGCATCTGTCTGCACGGAAGGTGGAGGTGGAAGTCCCTCAGACACAGCTGAAACAATCCTCTGAGCTGGAGGTGGACCCATGAACGCAGCTGATACGCCAATCACCGGAGAAGTAACTGGTGTAGGCCCTCGAAAAGTCGCAGATCTCTCAGAAATTGCTTCCCTCTGCTGTGATCGAGTCTTAGGCGGCATCCTGAGGCAAAGCAAAAGAAAAGAATCAATATGGCACATGATATAATGTATTCAAAGAAGGACAGTTAAAGATCAAATATCAAATTCAAGAATGAATAATTGAAATAAACGATAGAGTTTTTCCTAGATGTGATTGAGTATTCTCAGCCTATAGCCTATATCCTATATCCTGAAACAGGCTTATAATAGCACTCAAATCAGAGCACCACTATGAATTGCACTAATTGCGACCTCGAAGACCTGCATAGGCCACCACTAAAAATGTGTCATGACCTGCACCCAGCGTAGGGACGTGAGTAGTGAATAACGTCCAGTCTACGCTGCAGCATCGGTGGTAGAATATTGTTTGGGTAAACTCTCTATCTAGCAATAATGATCATCAAGATATATAATGCCACAATAAAGTATGAGTACTCAATCACAGATCTATAAGATGGAACAATCGCACGAATATGATATAAATAACTGAAGAATCAAATACAACTCACAAGATAAAATAATATCCAATGAGTCATCCAATAAAATAAGAATACTAATACCAAAATGCTGGAGATAAATCCAGTACAAATAAATCTATCTATTGAGCTACAGGTACTGGGTCGTCTGTCTCAACCGGGATGAGACCCTCCAGAGCCAAAGTCTTTGGCTCTAAGCCAACTACATCCTAAGGCCAGTAATGAGTGGGATATCACTCCTTAGTGGCATCTGAGAAAAATATATCCAGTCAGGAAAGGAGCAAAGTATACCTCTAACAGCAGTTCCAATAAATGATATAAACTATGTAACAGTAAATAGAGCGAATATACAAAATGCAAGATACAAGTACAAGAGATATACAAAATAAGAATATTGGAATTAAATACAAGAAATGAGCATCATGGAATTGAGCAAGAAATACTACTACTATGTGAGTGAGTACCATATTCAACATGTGATCGGCTTAGAAACTTGCACAAGAATTTGGATCTGGTTAATCATACGTGCGGTGTATGATCAACACTCACAAGGTCATGCACAAGAAGGGTATGATAATATATCTACACGAAGACTCCCCGCCCCGACTGGTATAGTGGATCCAATCATGGAACGTTATGACATGGGATTCACTGGGTAGGTAGCTAGTCTCCCCAAGAATCAATGTATGTACATGTACAAGAAGAATGAGGAATAAGGCTTGTACAAGATATATCATAATACCAAGGAATAACATCTCATGACGAGATCCGGATATTTCAATCCATATAACCATCGTGTCAAGAAATCAAGGATATCTACACTAAATATAAGAAATACCGGGGATATTATAATTGGAAAACTATCAGAGATTGTACTTGCCTGAAATTCGGTAAACAGTATCAAGGATATCCAGAACAGTGCCTCGGGGACCTAAATATGGAATATTACATCAATACAAGATTTTGGAATGAAAATAAGTTAAACTAGTCAAATTCTAGGTCATAAAGCCATTTCTAAGTCAAAATAGTCAAACTAGGTCAACTCTAGGTCAAACTTGGTCAAACTAGCTATTTCTAGGTTGTATGAGTCCATCTCTAGGATATTGGGTCCATACACTATGTAATTAGGCTATAATAGCTATAGGATACTAGTAGTACACCGTATCGTAAGATACGTAATATTTAATATATGAAATACTAGATAAGATACACGATATAATATATACTAGCAATCCTAGTTAAACTAGTACAATGGATACCTTGGCTTGGAGCCAAACTTGGTATCATACTACCCATCTTGACCCAATACCTTAAGTCAACTCTATTAACTTACCTTACCTTACCTTACCTTATCTCACCTTGGTAACACAAGGTAATACCTACTAACCAGTTAATCTAACTAGCTAACTCATATATGTATACCAATATATATACTATCATATATAACTATCAATCATGAGTAATAATATCTATTAAATAAGTATATTATCTCACATCAATATACATCTTAACATAACTACCAAATAACTAACATATACTATCATCTAAGATATAATCTAACTCACAACTACTAACTAACTGACATTAGTAGTTAACTATAAACCAACATCAAAAATATATATAACTAACACTAACTTATAACTAACAGTCACTTAACTTCAACTCAAAACCACACTAACATATCTAACCAATCACCAGACAACTCAATACTCAAAACCCAACCCCCCCCCCCCTAATCCTTATTGTTGTTGCTCTTAGCAGCCTTGCTGCTGCTGCTGCTCTCAACAGCACTGAACTGTTGCTGTTGCTGTTCATCATGTTGCTGCTGCTCCTAGTTGCATTACTGCTACTACCCCTAGCAGTATTTGTTGTTGCTGCTACTACCCCTCATCATGTTGCTAATGCTCTCACTACTTGTGCACCAAGTGCACAGGCCCGAGTTCCCCTCCTCTTCCTTTTCTCACTTACACAATCACACAACACACATACACACACACATACACACACACACACACACTATAACTCCTATATATATATATATATATATATATATATATATATATATATATATATATATACTTACACATATCAACACTAAAAACTGAAAATCACAAACCAAACTCCAAGGTACCAGTCACATGAACTCACCCCATAATATCCATAAACAATTATACCTATATATGCTATCAATAGATAAATTAGTCAAAATTATATATATGTATAGTGTAACACTCAAATGGACATATATCAATCTAACAATTAGAGTACAATAGGACACAATATATATTAACGTAGCAATGCCACAAACACAAGGAGTGCACCACACCTGTATCACACTAGAATTATAATACGCTTGTGATATGGATCCAACACACCACCAAATGCATCAAAAATGATATGAGCAATATTAGAATCATAATTAGAAACAACATGAAGTGCGAGCTACTCAAATATGTGCCCGTGTCAAAATATGACAAGCTCAAACTCCCGTGTCGGAAAAAAATTCCCAAATCAACCCGTATTGCCAAATTATCATGATAAGGCCTACACGTATCCAATTATGGATACGATACTAGTCTCATACAATCAAACACATGTCAATTTGGTCTAATTGACCTATTGACAAATATATGATGTGTCAATCTCGAAATTCTCCCAAAATTGGCACAAAATACGTCATAAATTCCTCTGTGGGCCTCCTATAAACCTAATTCCACTTCCTATGGGTAGTCTTAGTACATAGGAGGGTTTCTAATGATTAAACTATAGATTTAGAGTCTAATTAGAGATAAAAAATTTAATTGTACCTATTGGGAGATGGATTACCAATGCAAGTCTCCAATTGAGTGTCAAGAGCCTTCAACTTGTGCTTCTTTCTCATTCTTGTAGATCCTTGTCTCCTCATTGTTCCAATAGCCTCCAATGGTGAGTAGAGAAGGAATTGGGAGAGAACTTAGGTAGGGATTGGTGTAGGGATAAAAGAATTTGGAAGAGAAAAATTCTAGATCTAAAATAAAATGAATGGATGAAAAGAGAGAGTCTCTCTCCTCCCCCTTATGGCCGGCCTTGCCCCTACTCCAAGTCACTATAAAAAGTCCACAATATCCCTAGGAGATTTTTATGAAGGAATTAATTAAGGAAGAAAGGTTCTAATCCAATTGGTTTAACTAATTAAGTCATCCTCCTAATGAATGGGCTTGCTATTGGGCTCAAATCTAACTAGGATTAATGTTGGTCCATGAGTCTAGTCTAATCTAGTTAGGTCCACTAACATAAGTCCAAAATTAATTATAACATCTAACAATAAATAAACAATACAATAAATAAATATTTAACTAGCATATATTAAATAAATTATGAAATGACCAAAATACCCTTCCTAGAAAATATGGTAGCGACAAGTCTACCCCCCTTAAAATAATTTTGTCCTCGAAATTCAAAGACAAAACTACCCCAGAAAATAAAATAGAATCAGGAAAGAACATACCTCAACATACCTTAAGGTAAAAATAATATAGGTAACGCTCTCGTATTACATCATCCCTCTCCCAGGTAGGCTCACCCGGAGAGTGATGCCTCCATGTGACGCGTACCAAAGAAATAGTCTGGTTTCTCAGCACCTTCTCTCTCCGATCCAGAATCTTAACTGGTTGCTCTGGATAGCTAAGAGTAGGGCCCACATCTATCTCCGAGTGATCCAATACGTGACTAGGATCCGCCACGTACCATCTCAACTGTGATACGTGAAATACGTTGTGCACTTCCTTCAATGTAGGTGGCAAGTTGTCTATAAGCAACTTTACTGACCCTCTCGAGAATACTGAAAGGTCTGATGAATCGCGGACTAAGCTTTTCGCCTCCCCCGAAACGAATCCTGCCTCATGTCGAAGAAATTCTCAAAAACACCAGACCTCCAACCTAGAACAAAACACAACCTTAAGAACTTAATCTATAACAAATAACCAATATCAAGCACAAAATAAAAAAAATTCTAAAACTATACCTTAAACTCCAAAGGTCTTCGGTGGCTATAGGCTCAATGTCGCTATCTGTCCTGTGTCACTCAAAGTCTGACTATGATCAGCTTAACCTTCTTCGCTGCATCCACAACCATCTCTGGCCCTAGCAAAGCTCTCTCTCCAACATTGTCCCATGACAAGGGAGTACGACATCTTCGACCGTACAGAACCTCAAATGGTGATATCTCTATACTAGCCTGGTAGCTGTTGTTGTAAGAAAACTCTACCAAATAGAGATGGTCCTCCCAATATCCCCTAAAATCTAGTACACAGGTGTGCAGCATATCCTCGAGAATCTGAATGGTCCTCTCTGACTGCTCATTCGTCTGGGGGTGATATGCAGTACTGAACTTGAGCTGGGTGCCAAAATTCGCCTGTAAACTTCTCCAGAAATGAGAAGTAAAATAACTATCCCGATCCGAGACTATGCTGACGGAAACCCCATGTATCCTGACGATCTGCCTTATATACATCTTTGCCAGCTTATTCATAGACAAACCCACCTTGAAAGGAAAAAGGTGGGCCGACTTTGTCAACCTGTCAATGATGACATAAATCGCGTCTTTTTCTCCTAGAGATCGTGGAAGTCTAGACACAAAATACATAGTAATGTGCTTCCACTTCCACTTTGGAATGGGTAATGGCTGAAATAATCCACCTGGCCTCTGTCTCTCAGCTTTTACCTGCTGGCATACCACCATCTGGATTCAAACTGTACCACCTCCCTCTTCATGCCATACCACCACAGACTCTCTCGCATATCCCGATACATCTTGTTGGCACCTGGATGCATGAAATACTAAGAGCGATATGCTTTCTGCAATACCTCCTCACGCAGCTCCCACTAGGCACACATAATCTAGCACCATGCCACAAAGAACCATCCTCAGCAATGGTAAAATTATCCTCCAATCCAGCTCTCACCTGAGCTCTGATGCTCCTCAGAGATACATCCTCATACTGGGCTGCCTTAATCCTGTCCATCAACTCTGAGTGTATCTGTAACCCCCATATCTGCATAGCAAAACCCGGGACTATCAACTCAATGCCCAAGCTTTCTAGATCCTCCAATAAATATCAGTCATACGTCAAAAACATAGCTGCCAGATACCTGCTCAAGGCATCGGCAACTACATTGGCTTTCCCGGATGATACTATAAGGATATGTCAAAATCCTTTCCCAGTTCCAGCCACCGACACTGCCTCATGTTCAACTCCTTCTGAGTAAAAATGTACCTCAAGCTCTTGTGGTCTGTGAAGATCTCCACAGACCCTCCTTATATATAGTGTTTCCACAACTTCAAGGCAAAGATAATTGATGCCAACTCCAAATTATGGGTAGGATAGTTCTTCTCATGAGGACATAATTGCCTAGATGCATGGGCAATCACTTTTTTATTCTGCTAAAGAACACAATCCAGCCCTTTCCCTGATGCATCACTATAGATAGTGAACCCTCCAGACCCTAATGGCAACGTCAAAATAGGAGCAGACGTCAACCTCGTCTTCAAATCTTCAAAAACAACCTGGCACTCCTTTGTCCAAACAAACTCCACATCCTTCCTGGTGAGTCTAGTCATCGGCTCGGTAATCCTTGAAAAATCTTGCACAAACTTCCTGTAGTAGCCTACTAGATCCAAGAAACTTTTGATCTCTGCCACTGAACTCGGGGTCTTCCAAGATTCTACTGCTGCAAGCTTCTTCAGATCCACTAAAATTCTATCACTAGTCATAACATGTCCTAAGAACTCCACTTGTCCAGGAAAAACTCATACTTGGACAGCTTCTCATTCTCCAACACATCCAACACAATCCGTAGATGATCCTCGTGCTCCTCTGGTATTTTCGAGTATATGAGTATGTCATCGATGAACACCACCACGAACTTGTCAAGGTACTAGTAAAATACCTTGTTCATCAAATTCATAAATATCTCCAGGGCATTAGTCAACCCAAACGGCATCACCATGAACTCATACTAGCCATACCGAGTCCTAAAAGCAGTCTTCGGAATGTCCTCCGGCTTCACTTTCACCTGGTGGTAGCCTGATCTCAAGTCTATCTTGGAAAACACCTTGGTGCCACTCAATTGATCGAAAAGGTCATCAATCCATGACAACGGGTATTTATTCTTGATAGTGAGATTATTCAATGCCCTATAATCGATGCACATGTGCACCGATCCATCATTCTTTGGTACAAATATTACTGGGGCTCCCTACGGTGAAGAACTGGATCTGATAAACCTCTTATCCTATAATTTATTTACTTGCTTCTTTGGCTCGACCAGCTCATTATTGTTCACTCTACTGACATGTTATGAAATTGGCTCCGCACCTGGCACCAAGTCTATAGAGAACTCAACATCTCGATCTGGCGGCAATCCTGACAATTTCTCAGGAAACACATCCAAGAACTCTGCTATCAAAGGATACGACAACTCCTTATCTTCCACCATAGCTCCACAGATAATGCCTTCTCTCTGCTCTACAGCTCCTCTAGCAAACTCAAACTCTAGCTCTCCTGGCAGGCTAAATAATACTCTACCTCCTCTGCAATCTATGCTAGCATGGTGTCTACTCAACCAATCCATCCCGAGTACAATGTCGTAGCTCAGAAGTGGCATTACAAGTAGACACGCACTCAGCTCCTGGCCTCCCAGAGTAACTCTATGATCCTTGTAAATATCACTAACCAGGATAATGCCTCCCCAGTCATGATCTTGTAAGTCCTAAGCAAAGACTCGGTTAGCAAATGATGCTTCAAAACAAAAATATATATATATATACAAAACTATGCGAAGCACCACTATCAAACAATGTTAAAGCTGAAATAGAATCAAGAAGAACAGAACCTGCGATGACATCTCCGGTGGGCTCGACCTCCTCGACCGTCATAGCAAACTCTTGTTCCTGAGGTACACCCCCTGATGCTGGTACTGGGCATAATGCTGCTACAAGGTCAGAAGCGATGGTCCCCTCGGTTGTACTGCAAGTGGCCTCGCATGTGTTCTCTGAGCTGGAGCTGCTCCATGAACTGCATAACGAGGATTGAAAGGACAATCCCTTAGCTAATGTCCCTCGGCACCACAATACAGACAAACTTCTAACCGCTTCCAACAAACTTTCTAGATGTGGTCAGACTTCTTGCAGAAGTGGCAGAAAGCTTGCTGTGACTGTCTCTACTGCTGCTGTGGTGCCTGGTGAACCGGCACCCTAGCTGGATTCTGGTGATGTTATGGCTGTTGAAAAGGCCTAGGCTAGAAATCAGGACGCTTAGCAGGCCCTGCACTGCTACTAGCCGCCAGAAAAGAATCGCAGTCTCTCTTGGGTTTCAAGCCCAACTCCCGCTCAACCTTGCATGCCTCCGCAAGTATCTCTGAATATGTCTCATAGAAAGACGGAATAAGGATCTTCACTTACCAGTTCAGACCCTCGTGGAAGCGGATAGCCCGAACCTCTGACTCCCTCACTAAATACTCCGTAAATTGGCTCAGTCTACCGAACTTTGTGGCGTACTCCTCCACGGACATGCTCCCCTGAGTAAGGCCCTCAAATTGCCTTCCCAAGTCTAATATATCCGCTCAAACAAAGAAATTTCTCTTAAAAAGGTCCTTAAACACCTCCCAAGACTGCCCTGCATCAGCAATAAGTGGCTCATTCCTGAACCAAGTGCGGGCGATGTCGAACAGCTTAAGTCCTACTGCCTCAACCTTCAGATTCTCAGTAAGATGAGACACCCTCATGAGATGCTTGATATCCTCGAGCCAATCATCAGGGTAGATGATGCCCTCAGTCTCCTTGAAGACCCGAGGTTCCAGCTTCTTGAAGTCCTGGATATTATCCGACCGAAGCTGGGCAACCTGCGGAGTAACCTGCTGCTGGACCGGAGCTCCTCTCTCTACTACAGCAAGGGCAAGCTGATGAGCACTCTCAATACTCTACCATAACAAGTCAATCTGCCTCTGGTGAGCCTCTGACTGGGCCTTCTGAGCCTCCATTATCTCGCAAAATAAAGCGAACACCTGAGTCGCATCTGTAGGCACGAAAGGTGGAGGTGAAAGTCCCTCAGACACGGTTGGAACAGTCCTCTGAGCTGGAGGTGGGCCCTCGAACGCAGCTGATACGCCAATCACCGGAGAAGTGACTGGTACAGGCCCTTGGAAAGTCGTAGATCTCTCAGAAACTGCTCCCCTCTACTGTGATCGAGTCTTAGGCGGCATCCTGAAACAAAGCAAAAGAAAAGAATCAATATGAAACATGATATAATATATTCAAAGAAGGACAGTTAAAGATTAAATATCAAATTCAAGGAAGAATAATTGAAATAAACGATAGAGTTTTTCCTTGATGTGATTGAGTATTCTCAGTCTATAGCCTATATCCTATATCCTGAAAAAGGCTTGTAATAGCACTCAAATCAGAGCACCACTATGAATCGCACTAATTGCGACCTCGAAGACCTGCATGGGCCACCACTAAAAATGTGTCAAGACCCGCACCCGGAGTAGGGACGCGAGTAGTGAACAACGTCCAGCCTACACCACAGCATCGGTGGTAGAACGTTATTTGGGTAAACTATCTATCTAGCAATATTGATTATCAAGATATATAATGCCACCAATAAAGTATGAATAATCAATCACAGATCTATAAGATGGAACAATCGCATGAATATGATATAAAGAACTGAAGAGTCAAATATAACTCACAAGACAAAATAATATCCAATGAGTCATCCAATAAAATAAGAATTCTTATATCAAAATATTGTTGTTGTTGTAATTCATCATGTTGCTGCTGCTCCTAGTTGCATTGTTGCTGCTACTACTGCCCCTAGCAGTATTTTCTGCTACTGTCCCTCATCATGTTGCTGCTGCTCTCACTACTTGTGCACCAAGTGCACAGGCCCGAGTTTTCATCTTCTTCATTGCCTCCCTTACATAATCACACAACACACACACACACTATAACTCCTATGTACTTACATATATCTATATATATATATATATATATATACTTACACATATCAACACTAAGAACTGAAAATCACAAACCAAACTCTAAAATACCAGTCATATGAACTCACCCCATAATACCCATAAACAATGATACATATATATATATATATATATATATATATATATATATATATATGCTATCAATAGATATATTGGTCAAAACTATATACATGTATAGTATAAAAAGCAAGTAAATATATATTAATCTAACAATTAGAGTATAATAGGACACAATATATATTAACATGGTAATTCCACAAATACAGGGAGTACACCACACCTGTATCATACTAGAATTATGATACGCTTGTGATACGGCTCCAACACACCACCAAATGCATCACAAATGATATGAGTAAGATTAGAATCATAATTAGAGACAACACGAAGTGCGAGCTACACAAATACGTGCACGTGTCCAAATATAACATGCTCAAACCCCCCGTGTCGGAAGAAAACCCCCAAATCAATCTGTATCGCCAAATTATCGCGATACGGCCTACACGTATCCAATTGTGAACACGACAGTAGTCTTATACAATCAAACACATGTCAATTTGGTCTAATTGACCTATTAACAAACACATGATGTGCCAATCTCATAATTTTCCTAAAATTGGCATAAAATATACCATAACTTTCTCCATAGGCCTCCTATGAACCTAATTTCACTTCCTATGGGTAGCCTTAGTATATGGGAGGGTTCCTAATAATTAAAATACAGATTTAGAGTCTAATTAGAGAGAAAAAAACTAAATTTTTCCTATTAGGAGATGGATTTCGAATAAAGTCTCCAATTGAGTGTGAGGAGCCTTTAACGTGTGCTTCTTCCTCCTCCTTCTAGATCCTTGCCTCCTCCTTGTTTCAATAGCCTCCAATAGTGAGTAGACAAGGAATTGGGAGAGAATTTGGGTTGGAATTGGTGTAGGGATGAAGGAATTTGGAAGAGAAAAATTCTAGATCTAGAAATAAAATGAATGGATGAAAAGAGAGTCTCTCTCCTCCCCCTTGTGGCTAGCCTTGCCCCCTACTCCAAGTCGCTATAAAAAGTCTACAATACCCCTTGGGGCTTGCTATGAAGGAATTAATTAAGGAAGAAAGGTTCTAATCTAATTGGTTTAACTAATTAAGTCATCCTCCTAATGAATTGGCTTGATATTGGGCTCAAATCTAACTAGGATTAATGTTGGTCCATGAGTCTAGTCTAATCTAGTTAGGTCCACTAACACAAATCCAAAATCAATTATAATATCTAACAATAAATAAATAATACAATAAATAAATATTTAACAAGCACATGTTTAACTAATTATGAAATAACCAAAATATTCTTCCTAGAAAATATGGTAGTGACAGCGGGAATACCAGAGCACCCTGCGGCCACAACACCTGTCTGCATACCATCCCCAAGCTGAGGCACACTATCCCTAGATGACCATCCAGCACTAGGAACATCCGGAGTAGCCTCCCCAAAACCACCTGTCAACTCTCTAGCCAGGGAGGCCATGGCTGCAGGACCCCCAACTTTAACAGTTGGGTGAACGATCACCGTGCTGAAAGAACCCACAAACACAGCAAGAGAAGGGACCATCACCCGAGTGGTGTCAACAGTAGGATCGTTTCTCCCGGATCTGCCAAGAAAGAGATCGGGCGTCCTAAGCCTGCCGGCTTCCTCTTTCACGTCCTCCTCAGCCACCACGCTCACCCTTACCAAAGAAGGAGTTGACCCTATAGACCCAGAAAAACCAACGATCAGCTTCGCCCGAAGAATGTAAAGTTAAAGCCAGAATGCCCCTTCATGGGTAAACAGACGAAAGAACGTACCAGAGGAAGGAAGAGGGGGTTGCGGCTCACCCAAGGTGTTCACAGCCCTCCCAACAACCTCTACATCGTCCATGGAGACATACCCAGACGGCATAGAGGGATCCACCACACCTGCACCCATTTTTTGGGCCCCCGACGTTCCAAAGGCAGGTTCTAACACGCCTGTATTCATCTTCTAGAACCCCAAAGTCTTAGGTGCATGCTCCGAGGCATTCCTGTCACACACAGAGAAAGTCTCCTCCTCGGGATCCTGGTAAGAGACTGCCGAGACAGCCGCTCGTCGAATCAATCCCTCTCCTCTTGAGTCTGCACATTATTAAACATATTAGTACCGAAATACCTGTATAAGGGAGTAGGAGGGATTAAACTGAGAGGATCTACAAATACCGCCTCGGCGTCCAAAGTGGGGACCGCTTCCGAATCCACCATGGAGGGACCCACCTTCTCCTCTTCTTTCTCTCATTCTTCTTCTTCCCCAACCGACTTCGGGGACTTTCTAGCAAGCTGCTTCCTATATCCTTGGCGTCTCCACTAGAGTGGAGGGATCCGTATCGGGGAAGCCCCATGCTTCGTCGGGTAGTTCGTGGGAGGGGAAGGGTGGTCAGTAGCTTCCTCTTCCCCTGAAGTAGAGTCAGAATCGGCCGCAACGGCCTTCCCTTTGTCTCTCCCCCAACCTCACCTCGGTTCCCTCCTCCGGGTACCTAGTTTAGTACCAACAATGAAGCTGGTATCCCGATCAAAGTCAATAGGAGGCGTATTCATGGCCACATGGAAAACAGGTGATGCATGGTTGATACAACCCAGAACTCTGCTATCCGTCAGAGTGAACTGGACCTGGGTGCCGGTCGCAAAAAAATAGACCCAAGCTCGGGCTCCATCGAGAACGCTACTCTCGAAACCGAGACATGAGCTTGGGTTGCCTAAAAAGAGCTGGTTGTACCCAAACTACTGAGCAAACCTACTTGGTAGGTAGGGTTCCAGGAAAACAAGGTTTCGGTTTCAATAAACCAAGTGGGAAGGCCAGATAGAGAGTAACCAGTGGAAGAGCTTCAGGGACAAAATCTGGTTATCGGCACCACCATGACAGTGAACCTGGTCCACCTCATTGTCCGTAAACTTCAGGACTGAAACGAAGAAAGAATCGTCAGCTATACGAGCGAGTGCATGCCGACAAGCGAGAACCTTAGTATGATCCCAGGGCATCCCACCATATCGATAAATAAATACGTTAGCCTTCGTCGCAGTCCCCTCAGCACCAGGACATATCAAAGATGGGTAATGCATCAATAGCTAACCCATCAGGTAGTGATAAGGCATCTCGACCCAGTTAAAATCTCCTTTGAGGTCACGGGCCATCACCTTGCTTGGGAAAGCACAAAGCCCATGATGGATGTTGCAGACCATCGCTGGAAGTAAGGTAAGCTTATGTCCAAAGACCAACTTCACAGCAGGGAGGATGAGGTTGCGGCTGACCCTCTCAATCGACCCAGAGCCTCCTGAAACTACACAGGTCCGCAACCATAGCATTAAAAATCCAGCTAAGATGGCATTCTCAGACAAGGGTTGGGTATCCTCGTAAAAATAACTGAAGCTATCACCCAGAATACCAAATCCCTCACCAGTGGCAGCAATCCTCTTGGTGCTGCGTACTTGATTATCAACACCTCTCCACGAGGGCTCTGGACGGTGACATAATCCGAAGCATCAACGGCAAAGAGGTGACCGGTTCAAGCTTTAATGTGGGACAGATTCTCCTCCGAGCTCCTGTCCTTCTTCTTCGAAACTTGTTGGCAAGTACTATGGTGACATAACATCTCTCGGTACACAGCAAGAAACCCTGGATATTGTTGCTCCAACTCCTCGAATTCTTTATTAGTAGGGGTGTACTCCTCATATGGTTCATCACCCCAGGGCAACCGCAAGACATCATACATCTCATGGAGAGCGAGCCCCATCTCTCCGCCGGGAGCAAAGAAGGTCACGGTGCGGCGGTTATACATTTCATCCAAAGTCATAAACAGCGGCAAATTCTTGTCCAAACCATAGCAAGAACATTATATGGCGCAGTAGAGACCGACTGCCTTCAGAGTCTGCTCATACCTGTCATGACCCACACCAGAAATAAGGGCACGAGTAGTGAACAACGCTCAGCCTAAGTCGTAGCATCGGCGGTAGAACGTTGTCTGGGTCAACCATACTATCTAAATATTTTATACAATATATATATATGGTACATGTCAATGTTATCTCAACTTCAACGGAGAAACAATATAATATATGATCATGATACTCAATCACAATGTCAAACTAAGGAAGATAAAGCACGATATAGAATAAGGAAGAAGAAATAGGAATCACAATATAATCACAAGTCCACAATAATTTATATACATGCCAAAAGTCTCAAAAAAATTCTAAACAATAAGTCTAACCCTCCCCAGCATCTGGTACTAGGTCCTCCTACTCTAAAGGAGTATCCTCTAATGGTCCGCCGTCCTGCGGTCCGTAGTAGGTGGGACACTGATCCACAAGCCAATCATCTAAAAAATATATCCAGTCAGGATTGGAGCAAAGTACATACCTCTGAAAGCAATTACAAATACATAATAGAGCATATATAATAGATTATAGAAAAGAATACAAGATAACTAACCATAAGAATAGAATAAACTAGAGTGAACAGGTAATGTACTAGAATAAAGAACAGGCAATATGAATAACTGCAATTTAAATGGAAAAGATAAAACTAAATAATGTGTCATAGAGTACAAGTTCATTATGTGATCGGTTTGGGTTGAATACGAGTACAATATGGTAACTCGATTACACGTGTGATATGTAATCGACATGTACACGAATATACTTGGACTTGATCACATAACCAACTCCTACTCTCCCCATCCCCAACCAATACTAATGCATCCAATCACGATACGTTACGAATACGAATATGGGCATACTGAACACGAAAAGTGTGTGAACACGAAGTATACGATAATCAATACCCGATACACACGATAAAATACATGTAAAAGAGTACACGTCGAACACGGTAAGGGATAACATCCCATGACAGGATCCATTTAGTACCAGTCCATGTAGCCACTGTGTTGGAATCAAGTATACAGTTCTAGAACATGCGATATATACACTATCATGAAATAAAAACTAACAGAGAGATGTACTCGCCTCTGGTCCTGAGCAAAGGTGTCTCTCGATGCCCAAGTTGGTATCATACAATCCTATTTAGAAAATATTATGTCAATTGGTGCAATGAATGATAATTTAGTTAAACAATGAACTAATATGCTTTCTAGGTCAATTTTTAAGTCATTCTAGACCAACTAAGTCATACTAGGTCCAACTAAGATTATTAGCCTAAATTGGTCACTAACTATTTAATACTAGCTTGTACTAGGTTACCTTATATAATAATCACATACTAACATGTTCATTACCTATCTATATTAATACATAACTAATTAACTAACCAACTGACTGACTACCTCATATACATTAATTTTATCCTAACTGATACCACTAAGAACCCCTCATGAATTACCATAGTTATCCACATATACTAACCATACTTGATACCCTGGCCTAAATTCTTTACCCTTATATATCTTTACTCCTATATATTACTATTTACCATAGTTACTTACCTGGACATCCTTGCTTCCACCTGACAGTGCCTACCTATAGATCCTTCACACCTTCCTGCCTAGAAGTTAAATCCTAACTGTCATTCACACCCACACTTATGATACATAATTGTACACTAGATACTCCATCTTATATTTACCTCTATTTGTATTATGCAACTTTCTCATCAAACAAAGGATTGGTATGACTGATGCACACATATCCCATATTAACAACACACTTACCTGAGCTTCACTACTACTGCATTAAACTTGTGTACTGAGCCCGACCTCACTTAATATACACTGTAAGTCCACTCCTATCACTGCTTGTATCGAGCCTCCCCCCCCCCCCATCTCCTTCTAACTTCTAACCTCATACTTATGTATACAACTTTACCCCTGATCTCTGATACTCCCTTAGTACTAATATATATCACAGTAAGTTAAACTCATATATTATTACCCATATATCTACCCTTACTTCTGATACCCAGATACACAAGGGACTAGCACCACACTTAAGACTGCTGCCTGCAGTTCCACTCCACATAACTGGAATTCACCTCTAATCCATCTACTGCTACTACTTTGATGCTCTCGGGTATTAGTGATACCTGAGCACCAATTTCCCCCTCTTCAATTACTGCACACCTCCCAGACTTTCTCCCTTGCTCTGCACAGAAATAAATTGTGCCCAAGCCCCCTTGGGTTGTTGTGTGTACCATCAACCAAGTCATTATCCCCTAACCCAATTTGTATCGACTACCAGCACAACAGTAACAGTACCCACTACTGCTACTAGCCTGAGCTACCCCACATAAAACCATGTCTATAACAACCAACAAAACCCAGCAACATCAACAAAAGTTCCACTGCTTGCAACACTGTTACTTGGGTTAAATGTTTACCTCCTACCTTGAGTATCAGCCAATACTCAATCCAAGGGTAATAATAACAAGACAAATCCCCATATTTGTTATGATCTAATACAATATGTATATGTATATATCCATTGATATTATAAGTAACATCCTCACACTAGCCATTGGTCATTTTGTCAAGTACCTTGAGTACAAGGTCAAAATACTCCCAATATGTCATGATACATCCTCACCCAAAGCACCAAAATCTATACTATCTAACTAATATCAATTACACATATCAAATTCATCATTATATGACTAATAATTAGTTACAATAGAGATCGTAGAGAAAATATACTAATATGCACAAAACTCCTAAAATGAACCCCCGTATCATACGGTATCACACTGTATCTTGATAGGCCTACTCATGCCCAATTGTGGACACGTAACTAGTCTCTCACCATCAATCTAAGTCTAATTAGACTAGATTAGACTTATGACACACACTTGATGTGTCAATTTCATAATTCTCCCAAAATACATACAAAAATCTATGTAGAATTTATAATTCATAACCAATTAGCCTAGAATTTATTCTTATAATTAGCCCTATGACATGGGGTCATTCATATTAGTCAAATGCATAATTTGGGAGCTAGAATAAAAGAAATTTTTAGAATTTACTTTTGGGAGCTAGAATAAAAGAAAAATTCAGAAAAATTCAGAATTGGGAGATGGTTTCTCAATGAATTATTCCTACAGACACGATCCGAACATAATTTCTCCACCCAAGCTCCTTCTCCTTATGCTCATTGCTTCTCCAAGCTCCAAGCTTCTTGTGGAATGAGAATGAGAGAGAAAATGGAGGTGAATTGAGTAAGAATTTAATGGAGAAAAAGATAGAAAATTAGGGATCTAATTTCTAGATCTAGAATGAATGCAAATGAGATGAGAGAGAGAGAAGAGCCCTCTCTAATAGTGGACGGTCCACTTTCCCAAGTCACATATAATATCCCATGTACCCCTCCATGATGTATAATGGAGAAATAATTAGGGAGGGCAATTTGGGTAGTTTTTAAATAATTCTAATTAAGCTAATTCATAATTAGTGAGAATGGTCTAATGGGCTTGGTCCAAGTTAGGCTCACTAGTTGTCATGACAAGTCTAATTGGCTTACAAGTGACAAGTCTAACTATTGGACTAGCCTTCTAACAAAATAATTAATACAAGTCACAACTAATCTATAACTCACTAATAATTAAATAATTAATACAATCATCAAATAATTACTATAACACACTAATATTAATATATTATTCCTAAAATTATTTATCCATGCCAAATTACCAAACTATCCCTAGTTGGAAAAGTGAGGGTAACAATACCTCTTTAACAACCACTAGGTCAAGCTAAGCCAAGAGGGCCAGTGACGCATCTAGTTAAGCAAATACACTTGGCCCTTGGGATAGACTCCTTGGTTGCAAGCTGGTTCAAGATGGTGTCTGCTTCATAATATCGGACATTCAGCCCCATCTCGCTAGAGAAAGTGCCAGGTGCTAGCCCACGAACGGAGTAGGAAAATGATTCCTTGCTCACCGCAGCTCTCTTCAACTCTAAGTTGGAATAGATGCGGCCGACCTGGGTTCCGCTCTGGTCCGGGGTTAGGCTACCCGGCATCTTCCTTCGAAGGGGCACCACATTGAAAGCTGATAAGGGCCAATGGCGCTCTATCGCAGGGATATGCACTTGCATCCCACTAGAAGAGAAATTCCAGGTCTCTTTGATTCTCACTACCTTGGGATCCGAGATGGTGAGGGCATCCCCAAATAGGAAGATCGGCTTTAGAAGAGAGTCATCGATCCTCCCAGAGTTCAGTTGGCTGAGCAAGTAGAACCAAGACTGGCAAGCTAACAACTTCAGCCTCGCCTCAGGCTAATCCTTGTTGATCTAAGACTGAACACCAGCCACTATATGATCGAGCCTAACGCCCAAGGCAGCCTGAGCACGCCCAATCAGCACATCTCCTGACGGAGCCACGGGCAAAATTACTATAAAAAAAAGTAAGAATAAGATACATCAAGATGGCATGCGGTCGACCCATGAAAGTTGTATACAACTAAGTCATAACAGGACTTTCATGCGGCCAAGTCACGAGAAGAGACATGCGGCCAACTCATGGCAGAACCTCCATGCGGCCAAGCCACGATAGGGGGTCCATGCGACCGAGTCAAGACTTGCGCACGAAGCCAAAGGAAAACCCGCGCATAAGGCATGCGATATGGTTATATACGGGGACCTGTATAATGGACTGGGTACAAAATGCCCGCATGTCCAGAGTTCTCCTCCTCCGACTCTTACCGGGGATAGGCGACTAAATGTCAGAGTGGAAAGATGAAGCCTCATCCTCGGCCCTAGATGACGAGGCAGGACGTTTTTCCTTGACAACGGCCTTCTTGAAAGAAGACGAGACCTTCGGGGCCATGGCAAATGCTCTGAGGAGACGACCGGACGCAAAGGAAGGAAAGAGATGGTATGGAAGATAGAATTCAGTGGAAGCAAGAAGTAATCTCTCTTCCTCTCAAGCCCTTATTTATAGGATACCAAACAATGAAAATAGACCAAATTTTACCCTCATCTGCCACGTTCCGATCTCCCGCAGGTAATCGACCGTCCCCGTTGGGCACGAATCACCACACCAGGGCTCCCACGGGACGATCTTTCTCATCTGGACGTGATGTCGCACGAGCATAAGCCGTGCCCGTGCAAGGCCATAATCCAAACAGGCGATAAAATGTCTAAGACACAGAGTCGTACTGATAGTCCGAGTACAGTGGAATAAGAAACGAACAGGCGATTGATAACAAGTTCACAGAGTCGTCAATAGCGGAGGCATTGAATAACACAAGTATAGAAATAAAATAAGCTCTTTATTAATATTGAACAAGTGTTACAAGCGGCGCTAGGCCGAGATTACAAGTCGCTCAAGCCTCTCTCTCTCTCTCTCTCTCTCGAAACAGTAAAAGTGTGCCAAGTGGCTACATTTGTGGAATGATACATAGGCGAGGTTCCAACATTATGTCTTGTATATGTGCTTCAATTCCAGACGTAATGCTCTAAGGCTCCAGAGTGAACTCCACGCCTTAGCATGCACGAAGGGGGCATCCGCACTGAATGAGGTTCTCCCGCATCCTACAAGCAATCTTGTGGGTTATCAGTACATGAATGCTCTGGTACGGAGGCTTCTCGCCAGCTCGACAAATTCAAATATGTTATATAGGTTATGTGTACCATTTATTAAGTTATCTTTCTAGTCTTGCCTTAGGATCAGTTTCATGGCATAATGAAAAGCCTAACTCGTCTGGCGGTGCACCGTACGATATAAAAAAACACGACGAGACTTACCAACTTACCATTCTTCCTTTCATATCCAAGGCAAACCAAGTTAAATCAAGCATGAGCATTTATAACAAAATCTAGGAGCAATTGAATAAGCAAACACAAGTGCGTAAACGAGGATATGTATCGGGTGCACGAGTT
This sequence comes from Iris macrosiphon, assembly GCA_036927795.1. Lineage (NCBI taxonomy): Eukaryota > Viridiplantae > Streptophyta > Magnoliopsida > Asparagales > Iridaceae > Iris > Iris macrosiphon. Next base: position 26,057,798 of record JAYESA010000008.1, on the reverse strand, counting down.
ACACGGATTATCAGGTGTATTGCAGAAGATGTTCAAGTGTTCCATATGTATAAGTGTTTCAATTATAAACAAGTGTGTTATACTCATGATCGTGCAGGTGTTTCAGCTTACTGGAAGCAATGCAATGACTCGTACGCGGATTGCCGCTAAGCGAGAATGACTTATCTATATGAACAGGAGTCGCTGGCATAGCCATAAAGGACGGGTTATAGTCATTGACGAGAATAGAATAAAACGAAAGTACAAGGTGTACTACGAGCTATCCTGTCCAGTACGTGAGACTATCAGTCTTATAGCGAGAATGGTGCAGCGTGAAGTGCACACGCCATCATGCTACACAAGATTAAGACTTACTTGAGTTCCATCCGGATCGGATCGGCCCCAGTACCCCGAAGACCATCCGTGGAACGAGATCCAAAAATCCTACTTGTTAACAAGTTGTCCGTGACATGCAAGTCTTGGGTCTTCCAAATTCACAACATGACATGATAATTCTTGATTCTTGTTCTGAACGAGTATTTTCCCACGAGCTATGATTCTTGCTTTACTTGACATTATTCTCGTTCAGTGTTCAACTTGACTTGATGCATTCCCCTGGTTCGGGGATTGCTTTGGCGACCTAACGGTCTCAGATACTTGCAGGTTCATATTGCACAGAAGGACTATTTGATAGTCTTCTAGCTAAACTAGATGCATGCACGATACGCGATAGTGTTACTTGATTGTGGCATAATATAAGTGACAAGCATTTGAATGAGACAATAAGTACAAGTTAACATATAAGCAGGCAAGCATTGTATTTGTGTAAACATAAGCATTTACGTTTGGCACGGGTCTAAGGGTAAATTGAGAAGTGAAACCGTAAAGGGATATATCGAACGACATAACCTATGGACGTGCAGTATAAACAAGTAAAGCAGTGCGCTTCAAAGAGTATACAATAATCTACTAGAGGCATAGCGGGGTTGACTTGCACAAGGCAAAGGTAGCATGCGAGAGTCCATTTATAAGCAAAATTTTATTTTTATGTTCTAACACAAGCAATATAAGTTAGGATTATTCCCTTAGCTAGGTGCGTTGTATTCTTTATTAGCATGCAGGGGATGATTCACCAAGCGACTAGCATATATCGTCCATATTTTAAGCGTGTTGGCTAAGCAAAGACAAGTTCATCCTAGCTACCCACCTTAGCGATGATTCGCCTCGATCGAGCGATACTTCGAGCGAGCCTTCAAAAGACTAAGACTGAACTCCTGAAGGGACAAGTTTGAAAATCCCTTGCCTCAAACGAGTCTTCTCGTTGAGCAAGGCAGATCGGGTTGTTGTACTTGTACCATTTGAATTGGTTGTCCGCTAAAACAAAATAGGTTATTACATCATCCACTAACAGCCACGATCGGTTGGGCTCCCTCCTACAGGCGTCAGTATTAGGATCCGTATGAAAGGGTGGCTCAGAATCCGAACAAAATCCACTCAAGGGTCAACAAAAATCTGGCAGTTAAATGAATAGCTGGCAACCTGGCAGCGTTTTCCCATGCGGCTCAATGTCCATACGACCCGGACGTACTCCATCCATGCTTCTTATTCAAAGTATTTCAAACTTATCAGTTTAAAAACATTAAAGGGGGTCTTATAGAAGCATAAAAAAGATAAAGTCATGCAACTGATGTCCATGCGCCCCCAAATAAAAACTCAACAGATGGATCGCACGGATACCATGCGGCCCAGAAAAAGAACGCCAATGTGGTCTAAACAAGCGTCCTGACAACTGGCAGCAGGTTGACCTGACATGATGTCTTGACAGCAAAGATGGCGCTTGACACAGAATCATGAAAAAATAGATTTTTTCTTATCGCCTCGAAGGACGAGAACACTCTAAGAGGCAAAAGTCCTAAGGATGGTGCAGAGCCACGTGGACAACCCAACAAAAAAAACCCATATGACTCGCCCATGCGTCCCATGCGACTCTGGCCCATGCGTTCCAGACTCCATGCGCCTCTGGCCCCGTGCATTCCAGACTCCATACGTCTCGTACGTCCTTGGCCACATATGCCCCAGATTCCATGACGACCAAGTCTTGCTGTTACAACTGAGTGGTCCTCTCCAATCATATAGCGGCCACGCGTCCATTTGACCAAGTCGTGCCTACAACAGTTGAGAACCGCCCAGATACTCAGCAAACAACAAAATTCTAATAAATATCCATGTGACAGCTGAAGCCCAATCTTGTGCACAGTTGTAACTCCTTGTTAGGAGAAGACAAGTGGCAACCCCCAACGTCCATACGGCCCAAAATTTATGCAGCCACTAAACGACTATAAATAGTAGGGTCTAGCAGGCTCTACCCCTATGCAAAAGGCTGGCTGGCTATCTGCGAATCAACACTCAAGGGAGAGTGAAGAGCTTTTGCATCGGATCGTCCACAGAGTAAAGAAAATTTCTACACTCCTAACCCTCCATCGTTACCCCCAGAAAATAAATTTGTACTTAGATTGTCTCCTATGACTCATCTTTGTACTTTCTTAGTTTGTTAAATCAAATCCAATTTTTTCAGTTCTCATTTTTGATATAAAATAAAAAATAAACACAGGAAAGGATATAATCATTGTGTCATAGTTTGGTGCCATGACTTAGCGATAAATTAGAGTCTACGGACTACCAATCGAATCAAATGAATAAGTATGCTGAAATAAGAATGAGAAAATGTTCATTGCTGCTCTAAATGTTTCAATACCTTACACTGGTATTTATGCTTATCATATAGTCGTAGATGCATTGTATGGTCATGGACAACTTGTGCACAAGGTAGTAATTTTCTCGAATAGAACCTGGGTACTGGGGACCGTTCGGCCCGGGGGAAATAGTAGCGCTTTGGTAACGCCGGGTATAAGCGAGACATTCATTGAGGCTGGTTACATGCTTTTAATGGCGCATCTCACGCCCATCGAAGTCCTATACGGCATGTCCATTGTGGTGCTACACCACAAATGACCCAGTAAAAATTAGTTGCATACTAATGATGTCTTATGCAAGGGCGGTAAGAATAATCTTGTAAATTATACAGGAATGGCCATTGGCCGGGGTAAGGATTCCATATGTGCAAAGCTTATATATATCTCACTGCATGATATGTTGCTTACATAATGTTGCATATTAAACTGTTGTCTTAATTAAAAAGTATTGGTTTAGGTGAGTGGGCCAGTTCTGCTCACCAGTACAAGTTAAGTACTGACCCGCATCTCTGTGGGAAAATTAGGTGACCGAGATACCGAGAACACTCAAGGGAGATAAAGATTTTGTTGTAATCTTTTCAAGCTTCTTCCTATTTCAAAGTATTTCAAAGATTTATAGTAGTTGCTTTCAAGTTTCCAAGAAGTAATAAAGGGGCATAATGTATGAAATAAGAACATTATTTTATGTCAACCTATCAATCTTTCTTTTATGCAAAGCTGTGTAAGCCATTCAGGTATTTCCATTTTGGTGCAAAAAAAAATTATACTTCATTGCAATGAATCAATAAAAGAATTATTGTCTTCCTATACAAATGTGTGCTTTATAATCTGTTATTGTGTTATGGAACTGTTTACAAAAGATTTTGACACAATGTGCACGATCTTGCCTTGTACAAGTGCAACCCCACACTTGTACGGCATCACGCCCATCAAGGACAATCGGTTCTGCGGAACCGAATGCGAGGACGAATCGGTTCTGCAGAACCGGAGCGTAAAAAGTTTCCTCTCCCGATCACAGATGTAATGATTGACAACACTTGTGTCTTCGAGCGTATGTTCTTCATGGACAAGTTCTTGGACTACAATCAGATCAAAATGTTCTCGGATGACGAGAAACACATGTTGTTCCGAACACGGATAGGGGTATATTGTTACACAGTCATACCCTTTAGTCTGAAGAATGCGGGTGCGACATACCAGCGAGCTATGAGCACCATTTTTCGTAAAAACCTGTGCAAGACTTTTGAGTGTTATGTTGATGACATAGCTGTCAAAAGTCGCTTTCAAGATGACTATCTCCAAAACTTGAAGACGGTATTCGACCTGATGTGAGCGCACCAGCTAAAGAAGAGCCCTACCAAGTCCTTCCTGGGAGTCTCCAGTGGAAAATTTTTGGGGTTTATCATAACTTTGAAGGGCATTCACATAGACCATAAGAAGACCAAGGCTATCCTTGTCATGCGTCCTCCAAAGAACCTTCGAGAGCTTTGTGGTCTGCAAGGAAGGCTGGCATACATTAGGAGGTTCAAATCCAACCACTCTGGGCGATTCCAACCCTTTAGTCAGCCAAAAAAAGGAGTTTCCTTTGTCTGGACCGAAGAGTGCTAGCAAGCGTTCGACGACATCAAGAGCTACCTCACAAATCCCCTAGTCATGATGGCCCTAGCGGTGGGGATACCCTTCTTGCTTTATGTACACGCAATGGATCCCTCTCTCGGTTCTCTACTAGCCCAGAAGAGTGATACACGTTATGAGAAGGCATCAATTATTTTAGCAGAATGATGGTCGATGCGGAGCATAGGTACAACCCTTTGAGAAAGAGTGCCTTGCTCTGGTCTTTGCTACCCAAAAGATTCGGCATTATATGTTGGGACAAACAATTCATGTGATTTAATTCTCGCTTATCCATGTGGGACATACTGTTGTCATCATACGACATAGTTTTTGTCCAGCAGAAGGCAGTTAAAGGCCAAGCATTAGCGGACTTCCTAGCATCTCACCCGGTGCCAGAAACCTCGAAGCCTTACGATGAGATCCTCGATGAAGTACTGGACTCCAAAAAGACGGCGGGAGAGACCATTTGACGAATGTTCTTCGATGGTGCTTCAAAGACAGGGCCCAAAAGCGATATCGTCGCTGGAGTCGATATAGTATTGATTTTACTCGACGACCTGGTTATCCACCGCGCTTACTCTCTCACAGAGCTGTGCTCCAACAATGTAGCAGAGTACAACACTCTCGTTATTGGGCTCCAACTTGCTAAATAAGTGGGAGTGGACTACCTAGAAGCCTACGGAGACTCCAAAATGATAGTTAGTCAGGTCCGGGGCGAGTACGAAGTCCGCCACGAGGATTTAATTCCTTACAACCAAGCCGCACTCAGTATAATCTCCACCTTCGACGGGTTCTTCATAGAGCACGTGCCCCGACTATAAAATATCGAGGATGACATCCTAGCTGACCTTGCAGACTCTTTGGTCGTCCTGGACAACACTCATCAATTAATCACATTGGTCAACCAAGAACTGGTGTGCCCAAAAAATAACTTCGGCATGTATCTGAGCTATTCAGTGGAGATAGACACCAGTATCCAAGACTGGAGACTCCCCTTCATCGACTACGAAGTCTATGGAATCTTGCCCGAAGGCCCGAAAGAAGCCACTTCTGTCAGGAGACGTTCCCTCCGGTTATATTACTACCCAGCTACCAAGATGTTGTATCAACGTTCCGATGATAGACTTTTGTTACGATGCCTATCGAATGCAGAAATGAAGCAAGCACTCTGTGAAGCTCACGACGGTGTTTACGGAGCCCATAAACCCGATCTGAAGCTACATGATCGTATCCGAAAAATGGATTATTATTGGTCGATGATGGTAGCCGATGTCGTCGACTATGCAAGAAAGTGTCGGATGTGTCAAATCCATGAAGACTTCATTCATCAGCCCTTAGAATTCCTCCACCCAACGGTGGCATCCTGGTCGTTCGAAGCGTGGGAAATGGATATCATGGGACCAATTAGTCCATCTTCGTCTAAGGGACATCGGTTTATCCTGACTATCACGTATTACTTCTCGAAATGGACGAAAGTCGTTCTACTAGCTGAAGTGAAAACGGCAAATGTGATCAGCTTTGTTAAATATCACATTTTATATCGATTTAGACTACCTCAGAGGATTATCCACGACAATGGTCCACAGTTCGCAAGTCACGTTTCCTACCGATTTTGGAATAAAAACTGAATTCAGAACATAACTTCAACTGCCTAAAAACCTGCAACTAATGGGCTGGCAGAAGCATTCAATATGACCATCATAAAGATACTCAAGAAGTTCATGTCTTCCAACAAGCGCGACTGGAATGAGAAGTTGGGAGAGTGTCTCTGGGCCTATCGTACAATGGTCTGAACACCGACTAGCAATATGTCTTTCTTTCTAGTCTACGGGATCGAGGTCGTACTCCCCCTAGAGGTCCAAATTCCCTCACTCCGGGTAGACCTCTCCAACCAGCTAACAGATGCCGATAACCGTTGCCGACGGCTACAAGAGTTGAAAGTACTCGATGAAAAGCGTCTCTTAGCTCAACAGCGCATTGAGTTATACCAAGCATGCCTCTCAGGAGCTTTCAACATACGAGTCAATGAAAGAACATTTCAAGTGGGTGACCTCATCTTAATATTAAGAAGATCGATGGTTATGACACACAAGACGGTCGAAAAATTCTAACCAAAATGGGAAGGGCCTTCCGTCGTAGAATCGGTATATTCCAACGGTGCATACCAGCTCGCAAAATCGAACAGAGACTTACTCATGATGCCAATCAACGACAAGTTCCTCAAAAAGTATTATGTCTAACTAGACTCGTACTTTCCCTATCCCCAGTAGGACAATCAAGATGTAAGGTGTTTACATTTTTCTTTGCTCATCCCCAGCAAGTGCGTAGGTATAACATGTATCATTTTCCTACAAATTATTGTAAAAGGCATTAACAGTATTCACGAGTCCTGAATATGCAAAAGATAATGGATCCTCAGAAGCTTCCTAGTGGAGCGGCCTTCTGTAAACTACTCTACAGTTAGTTCTTAGGGACACTAGTTCACGTTCATATCACCTATGAACTACGCTCCTAACATTTCTTCCCACTATGGTTTGCCATGCCCACATTACCTCAGAGCAAACCTCCATATTTTGACTATCGACTGTCACATCCATCATACCTCTGATATCGATCGTCATCCAAACTTATCATCCATACTTAACTATAGGTACGCCAACGATGGTAAGTCTACAAAATATATCACGTCCATATCACCTCTGATAAGATTTTATTTTGAACCTATTACTTGCACTCAAATGCGCAGGAAGTAATAGGTCCACCAAAGATCACCCAGTAGGATATCCTTAACAACTACGGTATCGTACTACATCCATATTTTCTTTAGTACAATATCAAAGGTCCACACATAATTGCCAACAAAAAGGAAAACTTTTATTTCTTTTGCATAAGGGGAACAGAGATCTAACTACATTTAAGGGTTTTACTAATGCCTCAATCAAAGCAGAAAAAAGAAAAAGAAAAGGAAGATAGGACAAAGACTACAAGACGCTATGCATCGAAACATAACTCCTCTATTCTTCCCCGGAGCCGGGCAATGGTAGCATCAATCCTCGCTCTAACCCTGTGCTTGGCTTCTTGAGTTACAGCCACGGGATCCTCAAGATGAACGTAGGCCTGGTGCTTGTCCTCTATTTCTTCAAAGTATCCTCCAGGGCAGCATAAGACTGGCCACCTTACTAGACTATGCGCAAATAGCCTCCCTTTCTTGACGAGCCTCATGGAGATCGCCCTCCAAAATCTTTAGTTTGGCTTGGAGTTGTACGATATAGTCGTTAATCTCAGCCATCGTGTGGGTCATGCAATCTTCTCGAACAAGGCAGGTCACCCCGCGGCCGTTCAACTCGTCATGCTTGAGTGCCAGCTTCTTGAGGTCTTTCTTCGGGGCCTTCTTGTTCTTTGCATAGGCAACCCTCACCTATTCCACAGAACTTAAGAGAAGCTCACGCTCCTTGGCCACTACGACAACCATGTCAACATGTTGTGTCTGTTGCAAATCATCCAGACGTTGCTCTACCTCAACCAACTTCTGGAGCAACAAGTCAGTTGTCTGCTCAAGGTCGAAAAGAGTTCTCAAAATCTTGAGTTGACTCTTGGCGCAGTGCTTAGCCCGAAAGAAAGACTTGTTTTGCCCCAGGACGGTTTGAACCCCCTGCTTCAGCAGAATGTAGAAGCTCTAAATGGTAATATTGGAGGATTCTTCCATATCGACATAGGTGAAAGGAGTCAAAGGAGCCGTAACATAAGAGGCTACTACCGCGGAGAAGTAGGCATTACAGCACTAGATTTTCCAGAAAGCGGAGCTGTAGCTGCGGAACGATAAGCCGCCTTGACTACGGCCAACTCCCTCCCAATCGAAAGAAGCGTCTGGACGCTAGAAAACTCGATAATATCAACCGTCGAACTTCAGCACTCAAAGATGAACCGACATCAGACTGTCTGACAACAAAAGATGGAGGGACAACCACCACACTAGAAAAACCCTACCCAAAATAGGTTTATGGACGTCGGAGGGGATCTTGGGGGTCAGCCTCGGTGGCGAGGCACTTCCCCTTTCCCTTTCCCTTTCCCTTTTCCCTTTCCCTTTCCCTTTCCTTTTCCCTTTCTCTTAGTAGTTGCAGCCTCAGTAGCATGTCCCTTGCCTTTGGCAACCGCGGAAGAGAAAGGAGCTCTGGAGGCCATGGCAGTCATTGGAGATAAAGAGAGAAGGAAATTTAGAGAAGAAAGCAAAGAGCCTTTCTCTCTCCATACTCCCCCACTTTTATAGGTGAGCAAGAATCATTTTCCGCGCCACCCCAGTCCACGTGGAGACCAAAGATAAGGACGACGCTTGGGCTTTTGATCCGTCGTTATCTTTAGTGAACCGTCAACTCGATAAAAAGCGTACAAAGGCGACTCAGAACCCCAAGAGATCTTCTCAAAGATCGAGTCAAATCCCTCATTTAATGCAGATTTGACAGCCTGGCAGATTTATCATGTCAGCAAGCGCATGCGACAAGAAAACTCATGTGACAGACAACCTATGTGTTCAGAAAGTCTCTTTCCATTCTTATTATTCAAAGTATTCCAAACTTATCCATAGTTTGAAAACTTTGAAGGTGGTCTTGTAGAAGCATAAAAAAATTTAGAGGAATATGCGCTCATACATCAAGCCGCATACCGAAACTCATCCAAAGTTAAGCGACATAGAAGCAAAGACACATGCGACAGTAGTTAAGAGACACAAGATGACCTGGGCGCATGATGCCATTTTTGTCAATCACAACATTCATGAATCTGACAGTAATAATAGCTCTGAATATTTGGGTTTTGACACTGACAGTGGACATCACTGTCATAATTTCTTTCGTCCGGATATAGTTGTGTAGTGCCACGAATACGAACGACAAATCTATCTATGTGTCAAGCTCTCTATGCGTCAATCTCTCCATGCGTCAAACTTTTTATGCATCGTGGTCCTTATGCGTCAAAATAACCCTAAGACCCAATCGTTGTGCAGCTCAACCCCTATGTGATTCAGTCTCTATGGGACCATGTGCGACTAAATCTTTATGTTTCAACTAAGGAGATTCTCTACAACCAAGTGCTGGTCAAGTGTCAAGCTGACCAAGTCACGAACACAAAAATGGGAACAACCCAGATCCTCAGCAATAGCAGATCCCAACAAGATGCCACATGGCAGCTCGGTCGTGACATGCGCTCATGGTTACAACCGTTCTGTTAAGAATGGATAAGTGGCAGCCCCGAAATCCATGCGCACATAGTCCGTCAGCATGATGGGTATAAATAGTAGGGTTGTATACCCACAAGGGGGACACACACACAAAGGGGAGAGAAAGGTGAAGAAAGCATTCTCATTCCCTCGTCGGATCCTCAATGAAAATGAGTCAGCTGCAGTACTCGAACTCCATCGTCACACTCCCCAAAATAAAAAATATTGTACTTAGATTTTCTGTTTAGAATTTTTATGTACTTATTTTCATTTTTTATATAAAAAAGTTTGTTCAACTTTGATCAATGGCAAACAATTGCATTTGTAGTTGTGTTGTTAGCAGATTTCTTGCAAACCCTAGCAAAGAACATCGGGATACAGTGAAATGGATACTCAGATACCTCAGACATACTTCCTGATCATGCATGTGTTTTGGAGGTGATGAACCTATGTTAGTTGGCTACACAAACGCAGATATGGCAGGTGATGTTGATTCTAAGAAGTCTACACCGGGCTATCTATTTACATTTACATGAGGAGCAGTGTCATAGCAATCAAAGTTGCAAAAAAGCGTGGCTCTATCCACCACTGAGGCAGAATATATTGCAGCAACAGAGTGCGACAAAAAAATATTATGGATGAAGAGATTCTTTGGAGAACTCGGTGTCAAGCAGGACAAGTTCGTCATTTATTGTGACAGTCAAGGTGATATTCATCTTAGTAAAAATCTAAGTTTTTATTCCAAATCAAAACACATAGATATGAGGTATCGTTGGATTCGGGATGTACTTGAAGAGAAAAAATTACAACTTAAAAAGATTGATACTAAAGAGAATGGTTCAGATACGATGACAAAGGCATTGCCTAGAGGCAAGCATGAAGCATGTTGCAGCTATGCAGGTTTGGATCTCGTGAATCCCTCATTATGATCGGAAGGGGAAGATTTTTGGGTGTTCATAACTTAAGGAGGAGAGTTTAAATTCATTCCTTAAATGAGAAGAGTTTAAATTCATGCCTTAAATGATAGAGACATTATTTAAACGTAGAGTTTATAATTGAAAATTAATGGGCATTCCTATCGTAAGGGGGAGAGTTTAAATTCATGCGTTAAATGAGAAGATTTTAAATTTATGCCTTAAATGATAGAGACATGATTTAAACATGGAGTTTAAATTGTAAAGGTGGTTGGAGTTTTAAATATATTTGATTATTTTAAATCTAGGTGTATCTTTATGATTCAATTTGTATAACCTCTCATCCAACTTGTATCCAGCATATATATGGCTGATGACTCTCAATATATATATATATATATATATATATCGTGAGAAATATATATATATATATATATATATATATATATATATATAGAGAGAGAGAGAGAGAGAGAGAGAGTGGTGTGTATCCAAGAGAAAAAAAAATTTGCTCTTGGAGTGTGGTGAATCTTCTACAGAGGTAGAAAGTGTAAATCCAAAAATTGATTGTGGATTTTTTCTATACGAGGTCTCGTGGTTTTTACTCTTCGTTTTGAAGAGGTTTTTCACATAAAAACTTTGGTGTCTCTTGTCTCTTATTATTTTTAATATATGTTTGTGTTTGTTTATTTGTGGTTGCACTTGGGAGAGAGTTGGAGATTTTTTGTCTTAACAATATACTCAAATAAAATACCAAGGTTAAACATGAAATTAGTGACAACACAAAATTAACTACAAGGGTTTCACGAGGTTGTAGAAAAAGATCGAATTTGAAGCTTCACTTCCACCAACAAGGGTGGCCGCTCTGAATCCTCGAGTATATCTTAACGATAAATTTGTATATATCCCCAAAAAGATCAAATGAGATACTAAGCCCTAGTATGTGGGACCTAGAAGCAAGATTCAAGGCAAGAGAGGGCTAGAATAAGCAAAGGTAAAGGAAAGGTGTAAGAGTCGATCAAGTACCGAGTTTAAGGAAGCGAAACAAGCCAATGAATACTAAATTATGCTTATAAAGCACATAGGTTCATGTATAGATGAATAAGAAAGGTTCTTAATGCAAGGGGAGAGGGAGATCGATCTCAATCTGTCGAATATTTCTCTCCAGCTATCGGTTATCCAAAGGATGGTTGAGAACGGGTCAAGCAACTAAATTAGCCTGGTATCAAGTCCCCTATCAAGGTTCTTGGGAGTCTCTAATAATAAAATAAACCAAGGACTTACATGAATGTCATTGATGAGAGCGGGGAAAGCGAAAGCCTATGAGGCCACTTTTGCAAATGGATAATCGGTACTAAAAATCTTACATTGGATGGTTTGGTCTTTTTCCTACCTTATTGATCGCAACTTTTGTATTTATTATTGCCTAGGGAGAAAGAGTTGCATGGTGATCCTTAGGCTGCAGTAAGTCTGGTCATCTCGTGTCATTGTCGTCGTTTCTAGAATCGATTGGCGCCTTACCTACATAAGTACCTACATAGTGTAGTGTCAATCACATATTAATAATAGCGTTCAGACTCATATGCCTTCCTAAACCAAGAGAATTTACCTGCACCTAACGAGTACGATTAACCAGCCTTGTATTTGCAAAAATATTAGGACATTCTCCCATGTTAAGGCTCCTTGTTGGGGGGTGTGGGGGTATTGAGGGAAGTTTATTTGAAGCAGATTCCTCGTAAAGAGTAACGTAGGTATACGAAGGTAGGCGGAGATCGTATCCATTTTTTTCCAGGCCCATGGGACATATGGTTCTTACGGAAGATCAAGTTGGTGAGTCATGTGATGAGAAAACTTCCCACGCAGGTCTGAGATCAGTGAAGATGAATGAGAGGTTCACCACCGAATCATTACAAGGGAAGCTTGATCGATGATTGATCTGGCTCGTAATTCACTTTTGACTTCGTGTTTGATAGCCTGACAGTAATGATAATAATTGTGGTTACATCCATAAATAACTTGGCCAATTTTTATTATATTTAATATATGTCTAAGGATGTGCATAACCCTCGATTTATGTGTTATTTTCCTTTTTTTATGCTAATGTTTGTGACCGGAGAACTTTCTTCGATTATTCCTAGGATGGAAGGGAATAGGTCTTGTTTCATATTTGTTAATTCAATTCTAGTTCACACGAATTTAGGTAGATAAAGTAGTAATAAAAGCTATCCTTGTTAATCGAGTATGTTATTTTGGATTAACTCTTGGGATTTCAGGTTGTTTTGCCCTCTTTCAAATTGTAGATTTTTTTACCATTTTTGCTTGTGCTAGTGTCCCTATAAATTCATGAATTTTTCACAATATGATTGAATGTCATCACTCTTATTTGTATTTTACTTTTTATTGGTGCTGCTGGAAAATAGGCACAGATAGGAAGAACGAGTGATTGCCCTTCTCTAACCCTTATAGTCCAATCGGAGAGCGGACATCTAATGTGTAACCACCACTTTTTCATATTAGGGGTATTATTGTCATTCAGTATATGATGGTAATTATATTAGTAATATTATTAGTATTATTGTTATTAGTATTACTATTATTATTTGTATACATATTTGGACATTTGTGTTAGTTAGTTAGTTGGACTAGTCTATTGGACCTAGTTGGCACCTTACATATAGGCCCATGACCCAATTGGTTAGTCATGACATTGTTAGTGTTTTAATTAATTAGTTTAGTTATGAGGATCGAATATTCATTCCCTTATTAGAATGACACTATCCTTAATTAATTAAAAAATCCATAGGATTATACATGAAACAACTAGAATTCTTTAGAAACTTGTAGAAGAGGCTAGTTGGACCAACCAACAAAACCAATCCACACCCCAAGGTGGCCGACCCACTTCCCAAGGGAGGAGAGAGACAATATTCCATCATTCATTCCATTTCATTAACAATTCACTTTTTCTTCCTCAAGCAACCCATTCTCCACCAATTCTCGCTCAATCCACACTCAATTTCAACCCATCTCACCATCATGAAGGCCTAGGAGCTTGGAAAGCACAAGAAGATCTGTCACCCCCCCACTTTTCCAAATTAGGGTATTTTGGTCATTTTGAATATCTATTTATTTCTAGTGATTAATAATTATCATAGTGCTATTTAATTTAATTGTGCTTTGTATTATTTATTTATAGTAGTGGGCTAGCCTATTAAATAGACTTGACACTAGTGAACCCAATTAGACTTGTCATGACAACTAGTGAGCCCAACATGGACTAGGCCCAATAGATCCAATTTCTCTAGTTAATTAAGGTAATTAGCTTAATTGCATTAGTTTAGAGACTTCCCAACTTACCCCTTCTTAATTATTCCTCATATTCATCTTGTAGGGGCAAATTAGACTTTAGCAATTGCTTAGAGAGGGGGAAAACATGGGCCGGCCACATATAGGCCATCTTCTCTTTCTCTCTCCTCCTCATTTGCACTCATTTTTAGATCCCCAATTTTCTTCATTCCTTCATCAATCTATCTCAATTCACCCTCATTCCCTCTCAATTTCACCACTCAATGAGCATTGGAGCTTGGAGTTGCAAGGAGCACTTAGAGAAGGAGCCTTGGTGAGGAGATTGTGTCTGGATCGTGTCCAATTGTGCATTTTATTGGAAATCCATCTTCCAATAGGTATAGATATGAATTCATCTCTAATTTGAGTTTCAAATAATGCATTTAACCATTAGGAATCACCTCTTGGCTTAGGGCTACCCATAGGATCAAAAATTGAGTCCATACGACTTATATTGTGAAAGTTACATGGTAATTTGTAACCAAATAGGGGAAATTACGAGATTGACACATCAAGTGTATGTCATGAGACCAATTAAATTCAATTGGACTTAGATAGAGGTTGGGATACTAGCTATGATTGAGTATTGTTTACATTAGCATATTATTATCATTGTTCCTCCATTTGGAGTTGAGATAACATGACAGGTACCCTTATTATATTGCGTGAGATGTTTAGATAGTGTTGTGGACTTAGACATCGTTCTTTCACCGATGCTGCTGCATAGGCCTGACGTTGTTCACTACTCGTGCCCTCATTCCGGTGTGGGTCGTGACACGATCCATTGGAAAGGAGCTTGATAGGAGATCGTGTCTGACTCATCTCTTCCGTGTCCAAATTCAGAATTCTTCAAAGAGGCAACCAAAATACTAGGTAATTCTCTCAATTTCATCAAATTCATGGTTAGGAACACCCATTGGTCATGTAGGAATATTTCTATTGTTATATTTGACTTTCCAATGGTAGATATAGGCACTAGGAGTCCTCAATTTGGTAGATCTAAGTTGGTGTCATAATTTTGGGGCTCAATTTGGAGAAAATTCTAATCGTGTCTATTGAGTATGTGTATTGTGTCCTAATAAGGACTATTGATGTTTATTTAATGGTGTGAAGGTGTTCTTGTGTCCAAAATTAGACACGTAGGTCCATATCATGATACGACATGATATGGGTAGGAGGAATTTGTAATTGTAGTGTTCGTGTGTCCTTGTTGTGTCCAATCCCTATTTTGCATCTAAATTACTTTATTTAACTAATTCCTAGTCATATTTTATATGTTAATGGTGTTCCATATATTTTTTATATCAATTTCTTGGTATATTTGGAATTGATACTTAGTATCATGGAGTATTTGGTACTTTAGAGCTATTGGTATCAATTTCCCTTAAATTGCTTTAAACATATTGAATATATATATATATATATATATATATATATATATATATATATATATATATATATATATATATATATATGTGTGTGTGTGTGTGTGTGTGTGTGTGTGTGTGTGTGTGTGTGTGTGTTTTAGTCATACATGAGGTTTGTGAGGTTCTATATATTTGAGAGTGGTGTATCATGTGTAGTGGTGTGTATCCTAGAGTGATGCACACCAAGTATTTGATGTTGGAATTGGGTATGTTAGTGTGCATTGTAGTTGGAGATTTTTAGTGTCATAGGGTTGGTGTAGTATCTTAATTAGAGAATTTGAGATGTGCTAGGGAAGGGTACCATGAGTAGAGCTTGATTGTTGGTGTAGCATGAGGGGTATGTAGGATGTGTCAGTCCATTAGTGAGCTATGGGTGCACTGTGCATAATTTTCATTCTGCATGTGTGATAGCAATGTGAGGGTAGTGATGGTGTATCATGTGAGCTAGTGGTATGCATACACAAGAGTATTAGATGTGTTATGAGCCATAGCTTGAGTGTGGAGTGTGTGTATTGGTGAGGATGTACTAGTGAGACACTTGTGGTGTGTTTGTGTGAACCTATGTCAGAGTTAGAGTTGTGGAAGTGTATCATCAACAACTTAGAGATTCTAGTTTTTGTAATGTGTAATATATATACCTGAGTGTTGCATCCATGTGGGGACAACAGTTGAACCAATGTGCCAGTGTACAAAGGTAAGAAGGTGTTGCAGGCTCGGGTAGACACTGGAGACAAGTGCAGTTGGCATTGTAAGGGACATAGTTGCTCCCTGCAATTTGAGGGTGCAAGATGGAGGTAAGGTCTGAAGTTGTAAGGATTAGATGGGTTAGGATATGCAGGTATGAGAGGGA
This sequence comes from Iris macrosiphon, assembly GCA_036927795.1. Classification (NCBI taxonomy): domain Eukaryota; kingdom Viridiplantae; phylum Streptophyta; class Magnoliopsida; order Asparagales; family Iridaceae; genus Iris; species Iris macrosiphon. The sequence goes on along the minus strand of JAYESA010000008.1, from coordinate 26,041,704 downwards.
TGTTGAAGGCTCGAACAAGAGTGTTAAGGTGGGGGAAATGCAGTATAGGTGTTCAGATGATGGGAGAAACATTGATGTTGTGGTGTATGTATTATAGGGATCTGTTTGAGGTTGCAGTGAGGTCTTGCACTGCAACATGTGGGTGTCAGGTGAGTGAGTAAGAGTGTATTGGTGATTGGACAGTGTGTGTCATGAGGTTAAGTATTGTCAAGTGAGTATCAGGATTCAGTGTACCTAATAGGAGACTGTATAGAGTAATCTATTATGATGTGTAGGTCTGCATGGGGGATGAATGAAGTCAGTGAAGGGCCAGGCAATGCACTAACAGTGCAGGTGGAGTGTTTTCAAAGGGTGTGTGAGGTGAGACGTGTGTAGTGTTGAGTTGATGTTAATGTATGTGGTAGTTAGTGAAGTGTAGCTTGTTTTATTATCAGTTAAGGTAATAGATTAAGTGTAGATATGCTTGGATATCAAGATATTGAGATATAGGACTAGGTATTAAAATTGGGTAAAATTATTGGTATAGTATATTATTATAAGTTAAGGTATTAATTTGATACCAAAGTATATAAGTTATATATAGTATCTAGTATACTTACTATTAACTTAGTTAGTAGTAATAACTAGTATAAGACTAGTATTGACTGGTATACCTTAGTACGACCTAGAAGATCTAGTGTAGTAAGGTATTGACCTAGTTTGATTAATATTAATTAGTATGACCTAGATAAACCTTAGAATTGACCTAGAATCATCACCATGAACTAGTCAAACATATTTATCATTTCAATTCACCAATTAACATTGATATTATATCTTTAGGACTCTTGGACTCCAGTTGAGCACTGTTTACTGTTTCTTGCACCGGATACCAGGTGAGTACATTCTCTGATAGTTTTCTTCATCTGATATTTACTATGATTCAAGTTTTACAATATTGTTTTACCTGATTCTTGACACGATGGAAACACGGATTGGTATTATTTGATTCACCTTCATGAGATACGTGCATCATACTTGTTTGGCCTATATCAGGACTCTTTTACTGGCATCACATCAAGACTCACTCGTTGGCATCACTTACATTATCTGGCTGGCCTCGTATTTGATCTATGTGTCGGGACTTGAATTCATTGTACTAATCGGACGGAGAAATACTTTAGTAGACATGTAAACATTCCCAAAACAAGAATCACCCCTCAGGTCTAATCAAGAATGATAGCACACACACATCTCACGTACGTGATGCCGTATATTACCCCAGTCATTTACATGTCGAAAGTGGTATTTCAAATCACACTAGTTAGTTGCAGTCTTTCTGGTTTCACTCTATACTTGCTGAATCCACTCTATATAGCTGGTTACATACTTACAAGACATGCTTATTGGATTTCACATATCTGCCTGTCTTTTATGTCATACTTAACTGTTCTTTCCATTTACTTTCCATTGTTCCTTATTTATTTGTATGCTCTATTTCGTACCCTGATTCATCACTCACCTGCCCATCGAGTATTACATTACTATTTACTGTTTTATAGTCTTTATCATTTATTTGGAACTGCTGTTAGAGGTGTATTTTGCTCCAATCATGACTGGATAACATTTTTCAGTATTGACTGGGTGAGCTGGTGCCGACTTACTATGGACCCCCAGGGAGTTTCAGGAGGAGCCTGTTCTATAGATGAGACACCACTAGTAGTTACTTAGCTTGTCTTCAGTTTATATTGTACTGGAATTGTTTTCAGCCATTGAGACATATTGATGTTGAGGATTGCTAAACTCTTAGTATTGTTTTGTTGTTGTTGAGATGTATAACTCTAGACTTATATTCTTGGATTCTCTTTTATCATATCGTGTGTTTCATCTTCCTTATAGTTTATTGTGATTGAGTATTGATATTATCATTATATTATTATCTTGTCCTTCTTATGAAGTTGAGATATCATTGACAAATTATGATATATTATTGAGTTGTTGTTAGATAATATTGTTGACCTAGACAGCGTTCTACGTCATTTTTACGACGTAGACTGAACGTTGCCACGTATTCGTGTCCAAATATCAGGATGCAGGTCATGACATAATGTGTTTCGCTTATTGAACATGGTATATGGTCAATTTGTAACCCCTGGATGTCGAAGACGTCCTTGGGGCAATCTCATAGTTCCTACGGGGTGGAGACGATAGGGTCGATTCATGTATTTTCCTTTTGCCACGTTTTGCTCAAAACAAAGGGTTGAAGGGGTAATGCATCAAGCTTTTTGTAAGGGCCTATTTGATTGTCTTTCCTAGGAATTCCAGATGAGGAACCCTAGGAGAGTCACCAACTCCAACCACCTCCATGTATAATCCATACTAGATTCGACCAACTGGCCATTTGTTTGCTTAAAACAAACCAGATCTTCATGACTGCTCTCCCTCCCTCGGGTGTATATCTAGCCAAATAAGTACAAAGAAGCATGTGTCCATCACTCTAGCAATTGCACCGAAGATGAAATATACAATATCAATATCCTTATAGTGGGGGGAAACACCGAACCAAATTTGCCACCATTTTGGATTGCATTTTTTTTTCTTTATCCTATCTTTCTGGGGAGGATGAAAAATATGTATATAAGAAAAGTTCAATTAGGCTGGTTGAAATGAAGTAATCAATAGAAGGCTATAGCCTAGACAACGATAGATACAAAAATCTCACTCATGTTGGTATGCAAAAAACGAATCTGCTGATCGACAATCATTTGAACTTGCTAAAGTTTGTCGCATCACCTACAGTTGGACAAAGGGCGATCTATAGTAGGACAGAGGACTTATCGCAATGCCCACAGACCGATTTATTCTCTCCGTCTACGTGGACTGGCTGTTCTTCTTCAGCTAATGTGTTCTTCTTCTTCAGCTAATGTGACCTCGATCCTGAAACCATCAAAGTATATATATATATATATATATATATATATATATATATATATATATATATATATATATTAGGGATAGGCTCCTCTAGCTGTATGGGGAATACACCAAGAAGAATTGCGCTGTGCCACCCTACAACCCCAAACTATATATATCCTATAATCTCCTTTGTTACAAATGGGTGGAAATAAGATTGAGAAATAAATAGAAAAAAGTTCAAAAAAGGGAACAAAATTTACAAACCCACTCACCAGTTTTTACACACCAGGCCAAGACCCTCCAAACTGCCAAATAATATTCCCATGAAATCAAAATAAACAAGGAGAGAAAATACATCAGAAAAGTAGAACCGAGAGGATATACATGAGTTGCCATGTGCCTTTCAATATAACAGTGCAGTCAGAGGCCGTTACATTGTGCTGATCCCTGATGATAGTCATGGGGTGCCCTGACCAAGGTCAAGACTGTGGAGCTGCTCCATGAGTTGGGATCTCCGTTCTTTGAAGAAGTCGAGGCGGGTTGTTAATTCCACCAGAGTCGACGATGTCACCGCAGGTGGCCTCTTGTAGTCCACCCCCTAAAATGACATGATAGAATGATAGTTACTGCTTTTAAACTATTCAGGAGGGTTTTTGGTTTATCATGGTAGAGCAACACTCACCTCGGCAGCTAATCTTGAAATGGGGTTGGTGGTAGCAGCAGAACTAGCTTCAGAGGATACACATGGCGATGTCTCCAAACTTTTCGATTCAACCACACTTGTTTCAAAAGATTGTTTTCTGGAGAACTGATTGCTGTTTGTGTAAGGTACTTGAGGAATAGTGCTCCTCCAATCCGTCCCAGACGAACTCTCCTGCAAGAGTTGGAAACGTATTAGATGATGAAGGGAAAGATGGAGATGAGAGCTAATCACCCGACATTTCATTGCCTTTGATTGTGCTCCACAGGACAGCTATGCTATCATTTTCTAAATAACAAGCTTCAGTTTGCTTTATCGCATTTATCTTAACACTAGCATGAGAATGGTAAGTGAGCTGGCTGTGTCAGACTGGCAAACCTGACCTACTCTGCTGCCTCCAAGTCTTGGTGGCTTACATGACCGGTCAACCAATCTGATCAAATACGATTAACATGCTGCTCCATCCCCTAGTGCGGATTGTTGGTATATGCAAACCAAGCATGTTGCATAAACCACTACCGCTATTCATATGATTTTTACATATAGGCTTGTTACCTGTGGCAAGCTAATAATTATATCTATTGAATTATGGAGTAGGAGAGTGAAAATCATGGTTGTGATGAAGGTACAAATTAATGGTGGAGAAGCATGATACCAACAAAATCGATATATGTATCTTGCTAATGGAGAACATTCATTTACTGATCAAGATATGCAGTAAGCATCCATTCCAATATTACTTTCTTGAATTAACATTTACAAATTTTAGTTTGTAAAATCAAGACCAAGCCTGATTTATTGTAAGGGGTGTATTGTGCCCAAAAAACTCGGTATTTTTGTGTCTTTGGGTGGATGCGTATATGCATAGGAAAGAGATGATTATACATGCCTCACTTCTTTGTTTCTTCTCATGATTGCAGAAAGCAAGGCTCGAATCAAAATCTTGTCGAACGACCTTCCTGCATTACATGGGAAAAATGTGTAGCAAAAGGTTCAGTATTTTATACAAAAACATCATAAAAGTAAGTTGCTGCATGAGATCAGAAACAAGTTTGATTCAAGTCTTATGATAGTTTAAAGAAATATGTAGCATCATGACAGGAAATTATTTAGATAATTGAAATAGATGTGTTTCAGATGCAACAAGAAGTTAACTTGTATTCAACAAGCAACTTATTATATCATCTGTCGAACAATTATATCATCTGTCGAACACACTCAAATCTTGCAGAAATTTCAGCATTTTGTGCAAAAGACTATAGCATGAAAATGTCGATGAGATACTTAATTTTATGACTTGATCAATGTAGTAATATGTTGACTCACTGCTGCCCATGCTGAGATGGAAGATGCTGATAGTGATTGCAATCATCAGATAGGGACGCATAATGATCTTGCCGTTGTTGGTTCAGTTGGAGGTGGAGTTCTGCAACCTTTTGCTTTAACCTAGCTACATCCGCTTCAGCAAGGGCTATCTCCTCCAGCTCTACCCTTGTCTTCAGATAATTTCATAGAAGTAAGATTCTGATGATCATATGCATTCAATTAATTGATATTTACCAAGAGAAAATTATAGACCTTAGAATCCATACTTCGAGAGCTTGAAAGTTGTCCAGAAGATATGCTTAAGCCAACCTCTAATGCAGCCCTAAGGTCCCTCTCAGCTTGTAATTGTTCTTGTAGTCTTGAGACCTAAAAAATTGTCATAAAATAATAAGAATGTTGATCACATATCAGTGTTTCTCAAATATCAAAGAAACTTCACCCAGACACCATTAAAGAAATGTTAAGATAATTGTCTATCGTAACAACTTCCGAATAGGCGAATTTCACGAATGTTATACCATACTAAACATGCTCACGAGGACTTTGTTGTCCGGAAGGAGTTTAAGAAAAAATAATAAGATTTTAAGAAAATGTAATTACAGCTGAAATTGTAAGTACCACAATTTCGATGAAAAACTACAATTGCCAGGTAATGTTAACTATAAGACCATGGAGATGACAGTAAGATACTAAAACCATCCATACTATTTTGTATTAGAAAAGGAATATTATTAGAGTATTACTATGAAATTGCACACAAAGAGTGCATAACATCCCTTGGATTGCTGCAAATTCACATGAACTTTGTTGTTTCTGAATAATGATGCAAACTATGTTGCACGGATACTTCAACAGAGGTGGTATCCCAGTACTGGAAACTTCAATTATACATATTGACGCACTTTCGAACATATCCTAAATTTCACAAGACACGTCTAAATATAAGGCGTAGTTAATGGAGAACAAAAACATAATAAATCTAGCGAAACAAAAAATAATGATTGAACCATATTCAGTATGAATGAATTTATTATTATAGTTTTCTCCCTCTTATTAAAAAAAACCATGTCCCTTCTGTAGCTAATTAGTTTCTAGCATCCTAGATTTTCATTCCACTAATAAAATTAACTTTGTATTTAAACCTTTAAACCTCCAATTTAGTAACTTGTGCTTCCATTTTAAATTAAAAAGACACTACAATTAATGTCTTTTATAAAAAGGGATATTTTAGCAAATGCGCCCATTCAAATTCTAGAAACTAGCATACACCCCCACTTTTTTTTTTGAACTACCAAATGCCCCCAGTCCTTCGTATGGAACAATTAAAAATTTAAGGTATACCCCCACTATTTCAACCAGTTTTTTGACTATTTTGCAAAAAATGGAGGCATTTTGAAGATTTTAAAAAAAATGGGGGTATATGCTAGTTTCTATGATTTAAGTGGAGGCATTTTGCTAAAACATCCCTTACAAATATCATCATCATGAAAGCCTTCTCCCACCAAAATGGGGTCGCTATGGAGCATAAGAAAGCTCAATAAAAGAATTGACAAAGCTTTAATGGCCGACTGTCTATGAAGTACCAAGTACTCCATTCAGGAAGGTGTATTCATACAGAGTATGTACAGGGTACTAATACCCCTTGGGCACTCATGGGTACATACCACTTACGTACCAAATTTTTATTTTCAATTTTAAGTGTGGCTTCTTCATGGCTACTTTTATAGTGCAACTCATTGGATACGCACTTCGTCTTTTAAGATGATGCTTGCATACTTTGTTTTAGAAATCAATTTTTTTTTTAAATTTAAACTACATGGTTCGACTAAAATCCAGTTGATGACTATGCCGAAGAAATTTTGACCCTTAATTTTAGTCATGAAGATGTATTACTTGTCTATATGATAACAGAGATTGTATCCTAAGATAAGTTGGCCCCTGTGTATCATTCAACAAATTGTATGGTCTATATATGCTGTACTGTATGGTATTGTAATACATGAATTATAAAATACATACAAGTTAATACACACACGTGTGTGTGTGTGTGTGTGTGTGTGTGTAAAAGCATCGTATTGTGGTAATGCATCGTCCTAATTTATCCACGTAACTTACATAATGCATGAATTTAGTCACTGATATTTTCTGAAAGAAAACAGATAGCATCCCAAGAACAAGGATTTTTCTAGTGCATCATAACTTGCTAGCAGATGTTAAATCCTGTCACCAATGCCCAAGAAGAAGTTACAAACATATTAACTTGCAAGTAATATCCAGAATATCTGCCGGGAAGCCAATATAAAATAATAATAAAATCAACTAAAATTAATACTGATAACCTTTGTTGGTTCATGCTTATATTTCAGTAGGAACTGGATGAGATTTTGAAAAGGAGTAACGACTAGTAAAATATCAGTATACAACACCAACTATTGAGATAAATTCATTCATAAAATTGTGTTTTTAATCTATTATAGAGTTCTTTTTGTTTTTTATTATATCACCACTAGTATTACTAATACCAATGTTTAAATTGTGCATGTTTGTGCCCATCACGGTAAAGTAATCAAACTAATGAGTGTTCTATAGTAGCTATCAAGTGAATCAATTACATCTTGTTCTAATGCTAAGCGACGCTCATGCAAGGCCTGCTTTCTTCTCTCCAAACTTGCTTGCAGAATGGCATTTCCTTTTGCCTGAAAAAGTAATGCGCCAGTATAAGGAAACATTAATCAATTGCACTACAAACATATATAAGATCATTTCAGCTCGTACCTCTTTTGCAATCCGTATCCGAAGGTCATTCTTTGCAATCTCCAGCCTCTGAATAGCAAGCCTGAAAAAAATATTATATTAATTTGCAGAGTTAATAAACAGTGCAAAAAATAATCAACAAATTAAATGATACAAGAAACAAACTGATACAGAGATTGAAAGAAACTTGAAATCAAAGACAAGAAACAGGACTTCAGCCTTCTCCATAGAAGCCAAAAAAAAACTGTATATACTTCCTAGTGAGAAGGATATTGGGAAACTGAGCAAAAAGGAAGAACCAACAAAAAAAAGAATTAAAGAAAAGGTTTTAGCAGCATTTATGACGGTTACACTTCTCACCAAGAAAATTGAAATCAAGACAACTACAATAGAAATCCAATCAAAAGTTTATATTCGTACTTCTCAATCAAATAACTGAAATTTTAGTTTAGTAGACAACAATAGGAAAGTAAAGTTTAGGACAAAAATAAAAAAGGTGACGGATACAATGGTTACATGAGTAAAGAACCTACAGGGTTTAGTACGACATTTTTGGTGAATATCAATTTTAATTGCAATCTGAAACTTATAAATGCTGCAAGGGACATACTAAGAAATGAATGAAAATATAAAGTCAACTGATTCTAGTCAAGTATGAACCTACTCTTCTTCACCAGATGAGTCAACTGCTTCCAGTGATTGATTCTTCTTAGCCTACAGAAAATGTAAATGCATTAGGTAATTGGTGCTCAATTTCTGATTGTATCTAGAAACCTGGAAGCATAGTCACAAGTTCGCATTCGTCAATAAATTCGGCAAAAGTTCAAAAAAATTGGCAAAAGTTCTGAGAAAGAAAAATATAAAATGGGATAGTTGTATTTTCTAAATATTATAAAAAAATAGAGATGCCAATACAGATGGTAAGTATTGATACTAATAAATGAAGTGACTTTTTACATGTTTCTAGAATACACTATTTTGACTATATAATAGTGTTAGGATTACAATATACTGTCACCGGTCAACCTTTGAGTCACAAGGAACAAACTTAATTTCTTGATGAATGGCACTCAAGTTGTGGAGTACCATCTTAACCCATTAGAGGTTCATTTCACTAACAAGGACGTTTTTCAGCCAATGTTATTGGTTATACAAAATAAAGTTTGGATAGGGTTGAGCCACTAGAGCTATAAGAGCCCATATAGTCCCACGTTGCTTGTGAAGAAGCCAGAAACTTGAGCTGCCTCTGGAAAAGATGGGGATAAGTTCAGTCCCACATAGGCTGTGGACAAAGCTGGAAGGGTGACCAGCTGCTATAAATAAAGATGGATGCAACCCAATGTGTACACGGACTGCATGCTTGTGGAAATTTGACGAATTATGTGACTATGCCTGTAAGCAAGACTCAACCCATGGAAGGGTGACCAGCTGCTATAAATGAAGATGGATGCAACCCAACGTGTACACGGACTGCATGCTTGTGGCTCGTCTTAGTTAAAAGGAGTGAATAATTCGTGAATAGCGTTTTATTTGCAAATTTAATCAATAATTCAGAAATTTATAGGTAGTGTTCGCTAACTAACATATTGTGTTTGGTTATTCATTTGCCATGATTTGTTTTTGGAAATTTGACAAATTATGTGACTATGCCAGTAAGCAAGACTTACTATTCCTGATATGTTGAAGAAATTTACAGATTTTCCTAAGATAAAGGTGCTTGAAGAATATTCCAAAGATACTCCAAAAGAGTATGAAAAGAAAAAGGAAAAACTATCGTTGTGCAGGTACAAAATTTTAAATTCTTGACTGGATCGGTGTTCACTAAAGCTGTGATTCAAGCATCAAACAAACAGACTGTTTATACAACAGAATTGCCTCAGAGAGCGTTGTAGGACATATCAGATTGGCAGCAATCGAGTCCATATATGTTGTATATGTATTTGTTTACATTAATATAAGCTAAGAAACTCACATTGTTGCGTCCCCAAAAATTGGTGCGTTTTGTGTTGGTATGTGATCCATTAAATTTATTCTGATGTCTATCAGCACAATATTCTGAAATATGAGATGCAAAAGAAATCCCGGTATCCAACGAGGACAGGATCTCGCCCATTGATAATGGAGCCTCTCGGGTAGGTAACATAGCAGCATTGTCCTTTACAGTAGATGAACTCTCAAGATTTTTGTTGATCAAACCATTCTCAGTATATTGTGCTTGAGAACCTCTAGTTGACTCCATCTTCGTTACTGGAGATTGAACATCTTTAGAAGATTCGGCATCTGAATCGTCACCAGCAAAGGCCTGTTATTTAGTAATAATGTTAGGATCGATGAACCATCTGATTTAATATTGGAGAGATAAAAACTGAGTTTAAAAATAAAACACAAAAATTAAAGGATATAGTGCTAAGATACCAATGTTGAGCATATTAGAACTAATATAGAATATAGAAGAACTTCAGCAATTAGTCTACCCTTGCTCACTAGCAAGAGAAAGCTTACAATTCTTTGCTTTTCAATTTCTTTTCTTCTCAAATATTAATAAATGATAATTGTTGAGTTATGTGTTAAGTTGAGTTTATTTCCACATCGGGTAGACTAATAGGGAGAGAGGTTAGCCTCTCCTATATAATGTACTCTACTCGCCTCTTAACGAATTAACCTATCATTCACATTCTACATGGTATCAGAGCCATAACTCATCCACCTTTCTCTCTCTCCCCATAAAAAAAATCTATCCCAAACCCTAGCACCCCCCCTTCCCCGCCTCCTGCCACCCCCCCTTGCCCACTTCCCTGCCCCCCCCCCTCCAGCCCCACCCCCCCCCCATAACCCTCGGCCGCCGCCCCTCCTTCATGTCTGAACCCTAATTTCCCAAAACAAATGTCGTATATCGAAGCCAGAGGGTAGACAATAATTTGTTTGCACAACCTCTGTTCCTATATTACGACTTCAGGAGCGTATGTCGAAGCCAGAGGATAGACAATAATTTGTTTGCACAACCTTTGTTCCTAGATTACGGCTCCAGGAGTTAATAAAGAGTAGACAAGTTGCTTGTTTATGTGGATCCAAGGTAGTCAAAGGCGCAAGGCGCACTCGAGGCGCAAAGGGTCCAAATTTTCCGAGGCACAAGGCGCACTTAAGGTGCGCGTCCGAGCGACACGAGGCACAAAAATTATATATATATATATCGGATTTCTACATTGATAAATATGTGTGTTTCAAATTTTTCCATGTCTAGGTTGCAATCACTTTGAATTGAGTGAGTGAGAGAAAACAATAAAAAAAGTACGTCACTTCAAAAAATATTCTAAAAACAGTACAACAGTTAAAAAAACAGTCTAAACATGTTATTTTTTCACAAGATTTTCAAGGCGTGCCTAGGCGCGCCTTAGCTATTCCAAGGCGCTCAGAAAAGGCGCACATAGGAGCGCCTTAGGTGCGCCTTAAGAATTGTGTCCCGCCTGGAGTGCTCTGAGGCGCTGCCCCTGCGCCTAGGAGCAAGGCGCGCGGCGCACCTGAGGCGCGCCTTTGACTACACTGTGTGGATCTTTGTTTCCGTCCTATCTCGATATCCACATCAGGATCTACACAGAGAGTGACCTGGGTTACCTCTGTGACATGGCTTGTGTGATCCCCATACGATCTCTACTTTCCATGCGCGTGCCGGTTCTGGCCACGTTGATAGCGCATCAGTAAAGTTGATGTGATTATTGGGGTTGGGAAGATCCAGCGACGGTCGAATCAAGTGTAGGATGACTAACACTGATGCAACTAGCAGTGCTACTACTACCGGTATCGGGAACGCATTGGCGGGACCAACGGGCACTGGCACGACGATTTCATCGACTCGTCAATCGGCGGTTGGACGAACCAGATGGCTACTCAACATGGTGGAAGAAGGTTGAAAAACACTTCAGGGAATGTTGTTGTCCAAGCATCTAACTGACAACCCTCCGGAGACGACTGATCCCACATTTAAGCAGTGGGAGACAGATGATAGTCGACTGTTTACACAATTGATGAACTCAATGGAACCATCGGTGGAGGACATGTTCAGAACACAGATACGGTAAAAGAGTTATGGGAGGTCCTATCGACGGCGTTTGATGGAAAACGTAACTCGTCTCGTATCGACGACTCGGTTGTCGACGTCCACCGGACGAAACAAGACAAGTCTCATAAGGATCACTTACGGGCCTTTAAGGCTATGGTCGATGAAGTTGATCGTGTATTACCTCTGACAACGGATATCAATGAAGCAAGGGCTCAACGGGAGCAGCTTCATGTCATGGCATACCTTGTCTCTCTCCGTCCTGATGCAGACTCAGCTCGCTCTCAGATCATTGTTGGAGCTGAGGTTCCATCTCTAACGGAAGCTCATTTGTGTGTCCTACGGACAGCAAAGGTCGTCGAGACATCTCCAAGTGATGCGTCCGCTGATCGATCTGCTCTGGGAGCCGCTCGTACTGGATTTCGTGGTGGTCGTAGTGGCCATGGTGGATGACGTGGTGGCCGTGATGGTAGACAAGGCATTGGCGGTCGAGATGGAGGTCGACTGCGCACCTGCTTCAACTGTGGTCTACAGGGTCATTTCCAGTGGCAGTGTACTAAAACTCCTGCAGCCAATGTCACCTCAGATATTCCTCATCTTGGCGGCTGATCCGTACAAATGACTGATGAAGCATATGCAGACTTTGTTGAGTTTCAAGCTCAACGTCGAGGTGAAGCTTCTACTTCTGGGTCCACCACAGGGTACTCAGCGGCATGTGTGGTACAGTCGAAGCAGTGGGTCCTTGATTCTGGTGCGTCTGCTCACTTGACAGGCGACGCAGGTATGATACGAAATTATATACCGGTTGGTCGTATGTCTAATATTACATGTGCCAACGGTGGTTCGCTGACAGTCCGTGAAAAAGGATTTGTCTATCTTTCTTCGGGACTGTCACTACATTATGTATTACATACACCTGGAAACCCATTCAGCTTACTCTCAATTAGTCAGATTACTCGTGATATGCATTCCTCAGTAACATTATTTCCTGATGGTTGTGTTTTTCAAAACCTAAAGACTGGAAAGACTATCGGTAAGAGGCATGTGGCTGGAGGCTTGTATCTGTTTGACAAACCTTCCTTTGTTGTCTGTGCTGGTGTGAAACTTGATCCATTTGAGTTACACTGCCGGTTAGGACATCCTTCTGTCCAAGCACTCCAGAAAATGTACCCATCTTTAGATGCTTCATGTTCTTTTTATTGTGAATCATGTAGTTTGGCTATGCATCACCGGATTTCCTATCTGGTCAGTCAAAATAAAGTTGCTTCTGCTCCTTCCGAGTTGGTGTATTCCGATATATGGGAACCTTGTCCGGTTGAATCTGTGATGGAATTCAAGTACTTTATTACCTTTGTTGATGACTACTCGCGTGTCACTTTTGTTTATTTCATGAAAAATCGCTCTGAATTATTTAACATTTGGTGCAATTTTTATACGAAAATCAAGACACAATTTGGTGTTCCGATCAAATGTGTTCGCAGTGACAATAGTCACGAGTATGTCTCGTGAGTTTGTTTCACATCTGTCTCGGAATGGCATCATCCACCAAACTTCATGTCCTTACACACCACAACAGAATAGTGTAGCTGAACGCAAGAATCGTCACCTCTTTGAAACAACGCGTGCTCTTATGTTCCAATCACGTACTCCAAAAAAAATTTGGTCGAATGTCGTTCTCACGGCTTGCTATCTAATTAATTGCATGTCGTCTGTTCTCAATGGCGATACTCTCTTCTCTCGGTTATATCCCATACGAGAGTCGTTTCCTTTATTTCGCCGAATCTTTGGTTGCTTGTGTTATGTTAGGGATACCCAACCAACTTTTTCTAAACTAGATCCAAAGTCTATCCAATGTATTTTTCTTGGATATCCTAAGGATCAGAAAGGATATCGGTGTTTTTCCCCAGTCTTGAAACGATATTTTTTCACTCGAGATGTTACCTTTGTTGAAACTAAGTTTCCTCCACTTCCACAAACTACTGATCTGGCTCTACAAGTTTACCCATAAGAGGATTTCTTGTTGTTTCCTATTCAAACACAACAGCCCCCGTAAGGGTGTCCTCCCGTACCGAGCCAGTCTTCCGATCCGATGGTCCGTACACACCTGCACCGTCGGTACCAGCATCGCCGGAACAAGTTTTATCGATAGTCTGTGGACACAGCGCCTTCATCCTCCTCTAGCTCTACTAATTTGCTTCCACCTGATCCACCAGCTCGACCTCGTCGTACATGTCGTGATCATCCATTGTACGTTCACAATTACAAAGGGCTTGTGAGCCACACACAATCATTGGTGGCAACTATTGATAGTATTCAGATTCCCAATTTTGCAGAGGAGGGTCTTAAACATCCCGGCTGGCGTGCTGCTATGAAAGAGAATAAAAGTACTTCGGGAGAACCACACATGGAACTTGGTTGATTTACCTCATGGTAAGAAGGCAGTGGGTTGCAAATGGATGTTCAATATTAAGGTAAAACCGGATGGCACTCTTGATCGCCTGAAGGCTCGTCTAGTGGCAAAAGGTTATTCTCAGACCTATGGTGAAGAATATTTTGAGACATTCTTCCCAGTTGCTCGAATGACCTATGTGCGCATCCACTTGGCCTTAGCTGTTCGCTATGACTGGTCATTGCTACAGCTGGATATCAAGAATGCATTTCTTCATGGAGATATTGACGAAGAAGTATATGTGGTGCAACCTCCCGGGTTTGTTGCAAGGAAGGGTAAAGTGTGTCATCTGCGGAAGGCCCTTTATGGTCTCAAACAATTTCCGCGTGCATGGTTGGATCGTTTCACAGATGTGGTTACTCAGTTTGGCATGCCAATCAAAGAAGGATCATTCAGTATTTTACCGTCAGGCATTAACTGGAAGGATACTACTCGGTGTCTATGTGGACGATATTGTGATCACAGGAGACGACAGTCAGGGCATTACAGAACTAAAAAAGTTTCTAGGAGAACAATTTCAAACCAAGGATTTGGGATCGTTGAGCTATTTTTTAGGCGTAGAAGTCACACGGGGTAAGCGGGAACATTGTAATGTTTCAGAGAAAATATGTTCTTGACATCCTAAATGATGCAGGAATGATGCAAGCTAAGGGAGCAACCTCACCCATGGACCAAAGGATAAAGTTACTTCCCGACGAGGGGACACTGATGACCGATCCGGATCAATATCGTCGAGTAGTTGAAAACTCAACTACTTGGCCGTTATGACTCGTCCAGACATTTCATTTGCCGTCAGTGTTGCAAGTAGATTCATGTCTTCACCATGAGTTCCACCATGAGTTCCACATTGGGAGGCAGTTCTCAGAATTCTGCGCTATCTAGTTCAGAATCCGGAAAAAAAAATCGGATGGAGAATGAGGGACATACTTATGTTGAGTGCTTTACTAATGCTGACTGGGGTGCCAATCTTACGGATAGACGGTCTACATCTGACTACTCGGTCTTCATTGGCGGAAACTTGGTATCATGGAAGAGCAAGAAGAAGAGTGTGATCGCACGATCAAGCTTGAAAGCATAATATCGGACAATTGCTCATGGAACAGCAGAGGTGCTATATCTGCATCTTCTACAGGAACTGGGAGAAGAAGCAGAATATAAAGTAGCAGAATGTGGTGTGATAACCAGTCTGCTATTTATATTGCTATTAACCTTGTATTTCATGAAAGGACAAAGCACATTGAAATCGACATTCACTTTGTCCGTGATGGGTATCAGAAGGATGATAAAGTTTCAACATGTGAGGACCGACGATCAGATAGCTCATATATTTACAAAATTTCTTCTAGGTCCTCGGGTTCAATTTCTCTGTAACAAGCTGGACATGATTGACATCTATGCTCCAGCTTGAGGGAGGGTGTTATGTGTTAAGTTGAGTTTAGTTCCACATCGGGCAGACTAATAGGGAGAGAGATTAGCCTCTCATATATAATGTACTTCCCTCTCCTCTTAATGAATTAATCTATCATTCTCACATTCTACAATAATAATAAAAATTAGGATGAAGGATAAAAAAATTAGGATGAAGATGTTGTGGAACCATCCATGAACCCGAGTACAAGTCCAATTTAGATTAGGATTTTGGATAGGTATTTTATTTGTATTTTCGAAATTTTTAAATTAGTGATTTTTGTATTAGATTTAGGCTAGGAAGATGAAACATATTCCTTATAGAATAGGACTAATATCCTAATCTAACATTAGTATGGCCTATAAATAGGCATTTACATGAACACTATAATAATGGGAGAAGAGAATAAGAGAAGTTTATTTATTGAATTTTGGTATTTGATCCAATTTCTTATAAATAGAAATCCCAAATTCTTCTCAAATCCAAAATTTATAGTTTATATTTTGCTTGTGTTTTTGTTAGCCCGTCATCGCCTCGCCTTTCGCCGCCTTCATCGTCATCGTTCGCTTATCGCCATCATTCACTTAATGGTAACTTTGTTTCGATCTTTCTTTTCAATTAATTGATTTGTGAATATTATAATATTTAAGTCATAAATTTTACTTGTCCTATTTTTCCTTTGGGTCTCGTCCTATATCGAAGTGGTTATCAGATTCTTGGATTATCCCATAAGACCTTATGAAACAATTTGAGCAAAGCAAAATATGGATTACTAAAAAAAAATTAAAAATAATAACATATTAAATGCTAGATTGGATAAATTAGACCTAAATTTGATATGCAAGGATGGGTATTAATATTGAATTGGATGAGCCTAAATGTTTTATTTGTGAAGGAGGTGGTCATGTTGGCACATTCTTTATAATGATTCTGATGATTAACATAAATTGTAGTAGTAGATTCGAGACTGCGTATAGGTTGTGGCGTAACATGATTGGTTGCACCTGAGTCAAGAATCCACGAAGATCCATAAGTCAAACATGATATACCAAATGCAGAAGCATAAAAGGGATGATTGGTGCTCTGAGAAATAAGTCAAAGAAGACTTTATCTTCGGCGGTAAAAATAATCAGGGGCAGGGGCGAAGACGAGGAAGATGACGATGCCAAACTAAGACCAAATGTAATCATGTGTCGAAGTCGAGGAAGAAGTCGGACAACTCGCAATAGATCCAAGAATTACATAATAAATACCGAATATTTATGTAAGTAACCAGAGAACAAAGAGAACTCGCGCAAAAGTTGTAGTAGAGAAAACCCAAGAATCCAAGTAGTCTATAGAAGAATGTAACACAACCAACCAAACAACCTAGAAGGACAAATAGAGCACCACATAAAATAAAAGTAGACCAAAAGACCGAGAAGATATCACCATAGCAGAAACAATAGAAACCCAGAAACCGCATCCCATACGTAGTCAAGACTCGAGAGCTTCCGAGAAAATCCAAGACAGAATAATAATAACAAAAAATAAGCGTGTAATATGCAATATCCATGTGTTAATTAACTGTTAAGAGTAGAAAAATCCCAAGCCAGAGAGATTACAAGCAAGAAATCACCAAAATACTAGAAGAACTGGGAGAGAAGAAAGAAGAAAGAAGAAGAAAAATCCACACATCTGATCAATGACAATGAACACTAGTCATGCATAAAGAATATGCCACAAACGAACTCCATAAAGAAATGTTGTAACCAGCTCAGATAGCCCGAGCCCACATCACAAGGAGGTTGGGGCACCATCGAGATCGAGATGGTGATTGCGAGAAAATCTTCATTTGTTGGACGGGATTCGTGTCAGTGATCAACGGCTCTAGATGGGCCGTGACAGCAAGGAGGTGTGGCTTGAGGTGGGGTGTGGTCAGGATTAGTGTTGAGAGGAGAAATTAGGGTTATAAGGTAGGGCTTGGTCGGAATCGGTAGCGAGATAGGGAAAGAGGCGGCGGCTAGAATTTTGGGGATAATGGCCGAAATAGGGGATACTTAGGGTTACGGTTTTGGGTTCGGGTTTTGAAAAATAAAAATTAAAATAGAGTTGGTAGGAAGAACTAGCTCCAAGAAAGAACTTGGACCCTTGATACCATGTTGAGAAGTTGGCTTAATTTAATGGACTTAATCAAGGTGTGTATTTGGTCGGGTAGAGCCGGACCGTGTCCAGTATTGATCGGTTTTGACTGGACTTGGGCTGGGCTTGGACCGGAGTGGAGGCGGGCAGGGCCGACCCGGACCGGAAGTCTAGGGGGGTGAACCCAGCCCGGACCCGAGTTCGGTCAGGAGTAGGCCGAGCCGAACCGAGCTGGATCCGCACCGGTTCAGGGCTGAATCGTTTAATTAAAAAAATCCAAAAAAATTAAAATTTGAGGAAAGAAGAAAAAAAATTATTAATGTAATTAAAATTAAAATCTTATATAACATTTTTTATAACTTACAAAAAATGAAACTAAACATTATAAAATTTGTAATAAAATTTACAATTCTGTTTTTCATCTTCCTTCCAGTTTATTGCTCGGCTCCTCCTCCAGTAGAGTCGTCCATAGTAAGAGACTGAAAGTCCAGGTCATTAATGTCGGCACATTCATCTCTTAAGTGTTGAGTTCGTTTTTTCGCACAAACCCAATCTTGAATATAGACGCAGACTTCTAGAATATCTGGCAGTATCTTGGTCCTCTTCTTGCTTAGCATTCTTGAATATGCACTAAAACAAGATTTTGATGCTACAGTGGACACCGACACCATTAGTAGATCACGTACTAAAGAAAAAAGTATAAAATATATTTTTACGTCTTTTCCACCATTCTAAATTTAAAAAATATTATCTTGAATCATCTTCATCAAAAGAATTTAAATACAAGGATAATTCTTGAGTTGGTAGAAAAAATTGTTTTTGTTTCTTCCTTTGTAGTATATATTTCTAGCATGAGATAACTTAGACATTAAACCAGAGCTACTACTATCTTGAACGGTTGTACCGATTCGACTCGATACAACTTTTTTTATACTACTTTTAAGCTACATACCTCAACATTCATATTGTTATTAAAATCGTCTAACAATATAAATACATCATCTAATTTAATTTTAGGATTAAAAATCAAAGCCAAACAATATAAAAGATGTATATCACGCCAATATTTTAGAAATCTTGTCTCCATTTTGGAAACAACATAAACAAAACCGGAAGCATTTCTATATTTAAAAAATAAATGAGACATGTTAATATTTTTTGTTAAAATTAAAGAAGTTGGACAATAAACACCAGATAAAAAACATGTTGATTGTAAAATAATTCTACAAATTCATAAATTAAGCTAGCAACTAACCAATCATTTTCAGTAACTTGAAAATCAAAACTTGGATTAACATTACTATAATGTGTAATAACTATCTTTAAATTTAATACAAGATTTTTAACATTAAATAAGTAGAATTTAATCTATGTGGTGCATCCTTAACAAATCAACTAAATGCCATACCATATTGTCCACGTAACGTTTTAAAATCTTGTTGTCTACATGCAGAAGTGTTCAAACTAATTAGACATGATCTAATATTTTCTAAATTTGCTTGAAAAAACTGAAGGCATTCTTGTACAATTAAATTAATAATATATCTTACATGATAAAACCAGCATTCTATTATAAACAAAAATTGTGATTTTAAAATAGTAACGCAAGTATTATTACTAGCATTATCAAAAGAAACTAAAAAATATTTATTGTGAATATCATATTCACGTAAAACTTGCATTATAGCTCCACCGATTGCAGTGGCAGTGTGTGAAAATTCCAAAAGTCTTAGACAAATAATTCATTTTTGCACAATCGATTTACATCTAAATAATGTGTCGTGATACAAATAAAAAGGTAATTGTTTTTACTAGTTCATATATCAGAAGTTAAAGCAATTTTACTAACATTTACAAAACTTTCTTTCAAAGTTGTCTTTTTATTTTCCAAAAAATTGACAGCTTCTGCTCTGGTAGTAGATCTAGAAACTTTACTATAACAAGGATTAAAGTAGTACTAGCATCACTATAATATGATTCACTCTCACCAAATAAAAGGTTGTTCATCACAAATAATATATTTTGTTAGCTCGATTTTGTTACGAGCAGCAGAATAAGTAAAATTTTCTACGAAAGATCCTTGAGGACCAATGCTTAACTGTGTTTGTCTATGTAATGTGCCTTGTCATAACAACTTTCACAGTCTCTTTAAAGTGCCCGCACCATCTTTTTTTCCATTTAAAATAAAAAAGAGCGAAAAAAAACTATTTTTCTAATATTAAAAATTACTTAAACCTCAACTTGATTTACTCCAAAGTCGGATGTAGAACTTTTGCAGCTTTGTGGTGTTGAATCAAGTTGAAGCATCCAAAAATTGCACTTGAATCTCCAGAAAATTGCACTTCGGTCTCCAGAAAGCTGTTACTTCAATCTTCAAATTTTATATTTGATTGTAAATTTTGCAAAAGAGAAGAAAATTTGTCGTGATAAATTTGGAGGAATTATATCCTATTTATAGGAATTTTCGGGTGCCAAAATACCCCAATACCCTTAAAATATAGTAGTTATAAGAGTATTTTGGTCATTTTACCAAAAATGACCAAAATACCCTTCAAACGGATTAAAAAATGTCATAAAACTGTGGGTATTTTGGTAAAAATATCCTCCAAATGGATAATATGGATGTTGGAGGGATAAATGACCAAAATATTCCTCCAACGGTTTAATAAACGGTTAAATAGAAGGTAATTTGATCATTTAACCCTACATAAAAAATGCACAGTCAGCCACGTGGGGCCCACCATCTGTCAGTGGGGGGGGGGGGGTGTTCAGCCACGTGGCGCATGGGGGGGGGGAGAGGTTAGCCACGTGGGGACCCGCCTACTGTCAGTCGCGCATGGGGGAGGGGGGGGTCAGCGTCTTCAGCTAACAGCTGTTAACCAGCTACAGGGGGCCCGCGGCACGTGGGGGGGGGGGGGGGCGGCGGTTTTGGACCAAGCCTGGACCGGATCACCGACCGGGCCGGTCCAGGTCGACTGAATTACACCGGTCTGAACTGAATCAGTTTGATTGGGTGACCAAGCCGGACTTTCTGGCTACTTTCTAGAAACCAGTCTGAACCCGCATATATATTGGGTCGGGCCGGGTTACGGGTCGCCCGGCCCAATACACACCTTGAGGACTTAATTATTTAGAAGGAGAGATTACATACATATATACTTCAGTTTTTCAATGTGGGACTTAAAAGTAAAAAAACTAAAGTGCTTTACAACAAGACTTTTATAAATGATAAGCCAAATTCGAGTCCATCATGCCTACATTGACCACATGTAGAGCATAAAATTAGTTGAATCTAGTAAATCTATCATAATTGAATTACTCGTCAAGCCATGTCTGAAAGTAGATATAGGTTTGAACTGATAATAAATTTTGATCGTATATTTCATCATTGGAAGAATTCAATAGTATATCCAACAAGCCTAACAAATTTAAAGAAATTAATGGATTTCAGGAAAAAAAAATGGTATGCCTTTTAAACATCTAAAATTTGTACCAATTATCCTATATGTGAACAATTACTATTATATATTTATAATAAATTATTATAATGGTTTGCAAATATAACAATTGAATGTAGCAACGATCATGTGGAGGACGTAATCTTCTTGCCAAGCTTGCCCCTACATCATGTTGATCCTACAGAGACAAAAGCAACCCTCATTTAATCAGATGATTGGTGCTACATCAAAAGAGTACATAATGCTTCTTCCACCTCATGCTTCTTCTCCCTCAGCACCCACGGTACCACCTTGGAGTTATGACGAGTATTCAGGAGTTCTCATGTTCGATGCTTTCACCGTTGCAATGGCTACCGCCATGGTCATCTTGAGACACGTCAGCATGAACATCTTCTTCGAACTTCTAGTTTGTCCGATTCACGAGGCAAAATCTTCGAAGCCTAGGAGAATGATACGGGACCATCTATGAACCCATGTACAAGTCCAATTTAGATTAGGTTTAAGATACAAATTTTATTTGTATTTTTGGAATTATTTAAGGATAGTGATTCTTGCATTAGATTTAGGCTCGGAAAAGGAAACATACTCTTTATTGGTTTGAACTAGAGTCCTAATTTAGCATTAGAAGGGCCTATAAATAGGCACGTACATAAACAACATTTAATGGAAGAAAAGACTACGAGAATTTTATTTATTGAATATTGGTGTTTGGTGCAATTTCCTATAAATAGAAATCTCAAATTCTTCTCAAATCCAAAAATTTTGGTTTTTATTTTGTTTGTATGTTAGTTCGAGTTTGTCGCTTCGCATTTCGCCGCCTTTATCATAGTTGTTTGCTTACAGTAACTTCATTCAGATTTTTTTTTTCAATTATTAGATTTTGTGACAATTATAATTATTTGTGCTAAATAAGTAATTTTAATAGTTCACAAGTACCCTAAAATTTCACAAATACCTAAATTTTTAATTTGTAATCCATATAGGGTTCTTGGGTCTCGTCCTACATCATAAGGCTTTTTCTGTTATAGTTTTTTTTTCATATACTTTTGACATAAGGGAATTTTGCAAAAAAAATAAAGACCAGTGTAGAGAAAACATGACAAAGGAGTAACTAAAGCCATAATTTCATCATAAGCCAGTCTTGGATTTGGCAAAATTAATGGCATTGCAAATTGAAGCATAAGCTAACAAAGATAGTTATAGTGAAGTGAATCTGTCAAACAATAACGTAATATTGTTGGTAAGACATAAGACTTGATACAAAATGTGAGACATTTGGAATGAATACGAATATAATGAGGACCCAAATGAAGACTACGAGCTTCAGCGATCAGCAGACTACCTTATCGGACTGGAAAAGACCGGCTAATAGGTTGTGAACAGTGGAAGATTTTCTTCATAGAAGCAAACGAAATAAACTGTCGGCACTAAAATCTTAGTAAACCAAAGGAGTGGGGGGTTGTTTTAGTGTTGAAAAGTCTTAATATTTGCATGAAAAAGTCTGACATACTGACTGAACTCCTATATGCTTAAGAAGCCGGATGAAAATGGTGCTTTAAACAGAAGTGCCTCAACAAATAAACTATGCAGCAGAGAAGTCCGTACAAGAGTTGCACTCAAGAAACAAGTTGCTAAAAATAGAAGAAAGCTCCCATAAGAAACATGACCAAGTAACTGAACAGAAATATCATACAAAAGATTTTTAGCTAGTAATCAAAAATCACGTATTAGATAAAGTGTACAAAACAAGAAAACAAACCTTATAGTCATAAAGATCACTTCCAGCGTACCCACTGCTTTCACTCAGTTTTCCACTAAGTACACGCTCAGGATCATCATCCACTTCCAGGTCTACACCATTATCTACTTCATGATGACTATTATCTTTTGCATCTAGATTGCCATCAGCAATGGATTCCTCACTACGACTGCCATCAATTTGAGAGTCAGGTGACAGAGAATACCTATGTAGATTATCATCCTGTGACGGAAAGAATATGTGATTATACATGAAGAATTATTCATCTAATTATCAATAATCAAGAATGATGAATTCACCTAAAATAAAAGGTTTAGAGTAATCATTAAACTAAAATATTGATTTGATGCATTCTATTATATGAGCTATAGTCCAGCCCTTCAATGACATGAAAGCACAAGGGGAAAGGAAAATAGTAGACAAAAGCAGGGTGCAAGAACAGAGAGAAAATTAGGAAGACTTCTGCCACAAACTACAGCAATTTGGCATAGAGGTGTTATAAGCCAATTCAGCGTAGTCAAAAGCAGCTATTTAGTGACGCGCTCTGCCTAGGTTGCCATCCCTGATAAGTTCACACATATTTTTCATATATGTGTACACATAATAGGATGCAAGTTTAGAAAGAAAAAAAAAAGGTTCTATTATATGATATGTTAACCTTACACTATTTTATAAAATGCAATTTGCACACCCTTATTAGTGTGTACGTGCAAATAACATGGATCAAGATTTCCAGGTTTTACTATCAAAAATGTTTGTCATACACTCTTTTATCGAATTGCAATTTACACACCTTTATTTGTGTATACCACGGAACTGAACATGTTTTCTGTATACCTCGAACTGAACATGTGAATAGCATGGATCAAGATTTCTAGGTTTTACTATGAAAAATGTTTGTCATACATCACCTTTTATATAATTGTATTTATACTCCTTTATAGTGTATAAGTTGGAAAATTAAGAGAGGAAAAGACGGATTGACATAAACACATGATTATCGCTTGCTCCTCATCTTTTTTTTTTCCTTCAGTACTAATACAATTATATCGTGAGGGCATTGTCTTGCGCGACGTTAAGGCTTGTTGTTTGTATCGTGGAAGGATGCATGTTCGAGTTATGGAAACCACATCTCCATATATATGGGGATAAGGTTACGTACATATTGACCCTCAGAGCTCCTGCCTAAGCGAAAGTGTAAAGTCTCGTGACACTGGGATGCCCTTTCTTTTTCTTTTTTACTAATACAACTATATCGTGCATTTATGTTTCCATTGTCGAAGATGGTTCATACATTTATATTTCCGTAGTCGAATAGTTGTTAGGAAAATAGACATTCGCTTAGCTGCCTAGGCCTTTAGCGAAGTACTTAATACTTTGTCCACCTTGCATCATTTCATGTGGCCTACTCGACCACCAGAAACTTTTCATGTGCATAAAATATCTATAAGGTATAAAATACCATTAAGGGTAAATTGCAGGAAGCCCTCTCGTGTTTATCTGTTTATTAGGTCCCCCCCCCCCCCACCCCCCCACCCCACCCCACCCCTCCCCACCCCCCCCCCCCCCACCACCACAACATTATCTTTTTTTTAAATGACTGGTCCCTCCACCCAAACGAACCGTTTAGTCCCAACTTAAGTAGACATGAGCTGCAAATGACCACTATGTTCTCTTCTTCAACCTCCCCTATCGTGATCTCTCTCTCTCTCTCTCTCTCTCTCTCTCTCTCTCTCTCGTTCTAGTTGTTCACCATTCAGTTCTCTCTCTCGTCTCATCTCAGAGCATGGTTGTCATCTTTCCAGTCCTATCTCCCGCCTCTCCTTCTCTCTTCCAAATTAATGGTCCATTAAATTTTCCATCCATATTAATCTAAAAGCCCTAAAGTTTTTTTAGTCTTCTCCTCTGTCATATTAATGCATGTCTCGAAATAACATAGTTTCCTTTGTTCTCTTCGTGTTCTCCTCTATCGCAACTTCCCTGTCAGCTGTCATCTTAAATTATCCTCATCATTAGACTAGGGTGCATACCTGTATGTTCTAAATGCTCATGCAATGTCTGTTTCAGTTCAGATCATCATGTCTGTTCAGTTTAGATCTCCTCAACACATCTTTGTTACAATATATGCGTGATATATATAGCCAGGATCTTACATCTCCTCCTAATTTGATTGAATTTCAAAGTTGACAATGGCTACTCAAACAAGCTAAAAAAGATGCTGAAAAGCGGTTCGCCGACGTCTGCTTAGTTGGAGGTGGAAGAAGTTAAGAAGAAGAATTGCGATGACATGGCCACTACGATTGAGAAGGGCACAAGGAACATAGACTTCAGGATTTGGGAGCATCAAGGAGCCTGCTCCTAAGGTCCCTCTACCAATGTCTCCTGTGAAGAAGAGTGAAAAGAAGAAGCGTCGGGACCCATCATAATCATCCTCTAAAGATCCCCGCAAGTGGGGCAAACTCATTTTGCTACTGAATCGACAGTGACGAGTCCAAAGCAAGGTTCAAAGTATCGGGTATCACTATTGGATATTCTATATGAGAAACAGTATCGGCAGTCTCGGCGGTATCGGATCGGAGTATCGGGTATCAGTATCGGATATTCTATATGAGTATCGATATCGGCAGTCTCGGCAGTATCGGATATCAACAGTATCGACAATATTAAATAATTTTTAATAAATTAGAAAAAAATAAAAAATTTACTTTACATATTTATGCATTATTTAAGTAATTTTTGTGTTATTTTTTATTGTAATTGGATGAAACATTAGTCCTTGTTGATTGGTTTACTTGCAGTATATAGGTTTTCTTCCTTTACATGTTTTTACAATCTTACTATCTCCTTATATTATTACTAATTGATTCTTACATTGTTCTATAGGTTTCAATTTTGACGAATTAAGGAGCATAGAGCAAGGCACAAGATACACTTAATGCTCAAGAGTTTAGAAGCTACTGTAAATGACAGGATGAGATAAAGAGTCACAAGACCCATAAACATTATAAAGTTAAGATGTACTATATATATATATATATATATATATATATATATATGCTAATAGAAACAAAAAAGCTTCGACAACATATATATCATGTATATGCTAATAGAAACAAAAAAAAACTTCGACAATTTGGCTATAAGAGTGAGGGATAGTTCTCCTCTTTCCCTTGGGCGCTGGTTCGAATCTTGTGTTCAGCAGTTGGCTTCAAATTTTTTTATAAGTTGCGGGCTTCAAATTTTTTAATTGGATGTAGTTCGGCCCAAAATCAAAACTGAAACCCTAACTCATAATATAAACGGAAGGAGAGAGGGGCAGCCGTCATTTCCTTCTCTCTCCTCTCCGTCAACTATTCTCTCTGAGCACACAGAGAGGAGCGGAGAGAAATGAAGCCCCAATCTCCCTCCCCTCTCCTCCTCCCATACATGAGACGAACACATGCGACAGAGAAGGGACGACGCGAGAAGGGACGACAACGGGTGGTCTGAGACAAGCACATGCAGTAGATAAGGGGTCATGGCGGCGGTGCGAAAGTCGGAACCTACAAAGGAAATTGCGTCTGGTTTCGAGAAATTTAGCAAAAATATAACAGAGGTAATTTTTACATAATTTTTAATCTTATTTATAGGCATTTCAGTCTCCATTATTGAAAAAAAATTCGCTGCTGCAATTTCAAATATATTTTTTCTGCTTTTTTTGCTGAATTGACTAGATTCGAATAATCCTTTGGATATGTTGAAAATCTGATTTGGTTTGTCTGAAATTTTGAGATACATTTTTTTAAGGTATGGATTGTTCATATCGAACCGTATCGGTTTTACTGTGTATGAGCCGATACTGATTTTTTTTCGAGTACCGGAGGACACCTTCAATTCCGATCCGATACGTATCGGCTGATACTTTGAACCTCGGTCCAAAACGCTGAACTCGATTTGCCATACATATCGGACGGCTTCGACAAGGAACCTAAGGAGGATGGACCTCCTCACTACTATTGTTAGTTTGTTGTAGTTTTTAGCTTTTAGTTGTTAATTTGTATGATGTCCAAGTGTTCGATTCACTGTGAACACTACCACTATGATGTGTTGTTTTGCTAGCAATGCGACTATTATGACTACTTCTAATAATGTAGCAATTTAGCTTCTTATTCAGTTTACATCTTGTTTGTGTTTAGTTTCATGTTCAGTTTACTGATGTAGTTCTAATTCTGAAGTTCTTTAGTATTATTAAATATTTATTCGGTTATCTTAGTGTGACAGCTAGTAGTGTACATGCCCTAGATGAAATTGTTCATTGAAGTATGCATCGCTTCTCTTATTCTCAGTTTTTATCATTAGTGCTGCAACGTAAAGAATATTGTTCATTGAAGTGTGCAGTATACATAGGTTGTAGGTTAGTATATTTTCAGTTTTGATCAACATATACTGATCTCATACACTGGTGATAATTATTTGGAGGCCATGGGTGGCTTTTGCGCCCCCCCCCCCCCCCCCCCAACCCAAAACAAAAAACCCACATATATCAATAATTTAATAGAATAAAATATTTAATTATCGTTGGTTTCTAGCGCCCCCCCCCCCCCCCCCCCCCCCCCCCACACACACACACACAAAACCATTACTTCCTGGTTCCGCCCCTGCATATACACATATAGGTTGTATGAATTCTAAGTTCTGATCATCACTTTTGATCATTAGTAAGTACCACAACAAACAATACTCAGCTTTGAGCATCATTTTTTATTATTAGTGCTACAACATACACATGTAGGTTGTATGCATTCTCACTTTTCATCATCACTTTTGATCGACATATACACATATAGGTTGTGTGTGTTCTCAGTTCTGATCATCATTTTTGGTCAACAATTTTTATAATCACTTTTGATCATCATCATTTACGTTATCGCTTAGGGTTTCAGAAGAGTCATACAAAATGCACTGAAACCTGCAGCAAGCAGAAGTAGATATATAGAGAGAAGATACTTCATTTGCAGGAGAAGAGAGTACATATAGAGGGAAAAGGAGAGAGAACAGAGAGGGGGATAGAGAGATCGGGCAGGAGAGTAGAGGAGAGAGGGAGAGGAGAGCACAGGAGAGAGAGAGAGAGAGAGAGATCAGGGTAGAGGGGAGGTTGAAGAAGAGGGCAAAGTGGTCATTGCAGCTCACGTGGGCTGCACATGACCACTTGGGCCTTAACAGTTTGTTTTAGGGGAGGGACCATTCATTTCAAAAGGATAATGTTAAGGGAGAGGGGGGGGGGAGGGTGGACCTAACAAACGGGCAAACATAAGGAGGGTTTCCACCAATTTACCCTATTATTAATTTAACAGAATAGTGACTTATAATTTAACTGTTTGAGTTAATGTTCTACTCAGCTCAATTTACGTAGCAGTTATCTAAATGAATAAACACAAATCAAATCTAATTCACCATTAATCCTGCTTGTTGTATGTTACTTGGAATATTATTTCTAAATTATCAATATGGCAAGCCATATGAACTTAAACTACAAAAAAATTAAATTTGATCATTCAAATCAACATACTATAACATGGTAAAATACAACTTAACAATTGAAAAAGAGAACTTACATCAAAAATATTATCATATTCCTCCAAAAGGGTCGTGGTGATGGCCTGGGCATTATTAGCAGCATTTGCTGCAGCTAGAAGCTGAGCAGAATTATCACCATCCATATCAAATTCATCATCTAACTCACATTCACCTGCCAAAAGTGGTCGCAGTAACAAAGGTGCCATGCACGCAGCAACAGCAGATGGTGTCATCCGATTTTCAGCCGTATGACTAGCAATAGTGTGCATCATTTTCAATATCCTGAGGTTCAAAACAAGAAGAGGACATTAGACTGCAGATTAAAATGTAGATTTCTAAATGAAAGTTGCATATAATCGAACCAAATACACATAACTCAAGAAAATAAAATTGAAAAGTGAAGAAATATTATGATCTTGGAAAATATTAATTAATAACACAAGGAAACAACAAAAAATACACAGATTATCAAAGAAATATGATCCTGATGAGTTGCTAGCTTTTCCGTGGAGTGTTTTAGTGTAAATGAATTCAGTCATATGGGTCTTTTGTATTTCAATCAACAATGCAATACATGCTTCCCATTTAACAATCCACAATGAAAATTGCTAAAGATGTGAAGGTAATAGAGAAATCTCTAAGAAGACTCAAAAGAGAGAGGTACGTTCAACCAGAAAATATGGTATTCAACTGAGTAGGATAAGGATTCCATGTACAATGAAGAAAATGCATTCTGATGTCAAGTTGTATAGTTTATTATAAATATGATTATATAAGATAACATATGGAAGATTAAGAAACGAGTATGCCGTGTGGCTCCACAAACGCAGGATCCAAGGGTGAAGACCAATGCAGCCTTCACTCACTGTTTCCGTTACTCAAATAATATTATATCAGGATGCAAGAACCATGTCCGACTGTCATGCCAAACGATGGCTGCATATGTAAGGTTTGTTACAGACAATAGTAACTAATGTTGAAGGAAAATCTCAATGCCATGCAAGCATTCAATAATAAGCATCGGTTGCTCTACTTCATGTATATATAGGCTGCAGTGTTGATCACCTCAGTGTTTGACAAAAGAGCCCTAGTAATAGTAAAACTAAAACCACCTCTCAATCAATTAAGGACATAATACCAAAACAGTCCCAAATCTGAAATAAACAGAAAGAAAGGTGGAACAAACTAATTCATCCCGACTCAGAGAGAAATTAGAATTCATTATAAGCAACTATAATAATACTAAGTGGATAGTTTGCTTCTCCCTTGAGTACACCGCGAAGGGTGCATGATTCCATTAGGTATAGTCTAAATCCTGCGGGGTAACTGCTATACCAAATTAGCAGTCATCATTACAAACATCGGCGCAGTTAGTTGAACATTTAGATGGCAACTATCAAGGGAGTATACTATATAAGTAATATTAATGCTGACAACTTCTCTATGCGCACACATCCTCTACTTAAAAAGGTGCAAAGTGACAGTGGGATATCAGTTTAGATTATATATAATAAGTGAAGTGAACACAACAACAATCCAGCAATAATTATTTCAACAGTTAAAATGGAAAAAAAAAAAAAAAAAAAAAAACTTTACAAACTTGCAAAAAAAATTGGTTTCAGTTACCACGGCAAAAACCAACACAAGATGGAGGTTAGATGACAAATAATGTTTACATCAGTTCCCCCGCTTGTCTACCTGAGTGCACGTACATGGATATTCTACTACTACTATGATTAAAACATAACTTTTTACAAAGAAGACAGGACATCAAATATTTTAGGAAAATTCTAGTGTCTCCCTAAAGAACCCAAGCAAGTCAACTGAAAAAGTGGATCATATTATATCCTGTGCAAAGTTACAAAAGCAAATGCATACAGAGAATAGACCATCCCTAGAGGAAAGTGAAAGTGATCAAAGAAAAAACACGGGCAACCTGTTATTTATTTATTATTTTAAATTTTAAATGAAATGCACTTGTGCTAATAATACACAGTGCAACTTTTTGCCCATAAAATTCCTCCATACCTGAACTAATCAATCATGCGTACAGCTTGTACACACACCTCCCACTAAATTCTTGAATATATTTCTGTGGAAACTGGTCTCTATTGAACACTCAACGCACAGATTAACTCCAGTAAAATGGAAGGATATAAAATCATAGTCTCTGTTAATATCTTATAACAGACGAGTGATATTAAATATACACACATAATATGATGTGTATCACATATATTAATAGATAGACTAGCATGATTAATGTGGCAACATATTAACATATAGACAAATATGATTAATGTGGCATCATATGTTGGGTGTAGCTTACAGCCTACAAATGATACCAAAGTAGTCACCCACAAAAGATAACATCATTAACAAAGCAACAGCGAACACATCCCAGAAATTTTGTGTTGGTTTATGTGGACATTGAAATGCTAAGCACCACATTTATGAAGCAATAAAGTGCTAACTTCTCAAACCATAACTGTTATAATACCAGATGAAATGATTAATGTGAGTGAAGTTTGGAGATAAGAGAGGAGAGGAGAAAAGTAGAAGAAGAGAGAATACGAGAAAGGAGATTGTAAGGGCATAAAATACTAGGGTTGCATCTCATGTCTATTTATACAATTACTATTATACCTTCATATGATAAATAACAAAATAAAATAACTCTTTAACACCCTCCCTCAAGCAGGAGCATATAGATCAGACATGCCCAGCTTGCTACATAAATCAAAAAATGAACCACGAGCAAGTGGTTTGGTGAGGATATCACATAATTGATCCTCTGACTGAACATAAAGAGTGACAATCTGTTTCTTCAGCAACAAATCACGAACAAAATGACAATCCACCTCGATATGCTTCGCGCGCTCATGAGACACTGGATTACTTGCGATAAACATTGCCGACTGATTATCACAATACATCTCCATCGGAATAGGAATCATAATTCCCATTTCATGAAGAAGAGACTGCATCAACATCATCTCAGAAGTTGTATGAGTCATCGCACGGTACTCGGTCTCTGCACTAGAACGAACCACAATATTCTGCTTCTTACTATGCCACGTGACAAAATTGCCACCCACAAACGTACAATAGCCAGAAGTATACCTTCTATCACTGTGACTGCCTGCCCAATCAGCATCACTGAATCCCGTCACCGTAAGCAACTGGGAAGGTTTGTACAACAAATCATTTCTAGATGCACCATTCAAGTATCGAAGAATGCGAGAAATAGCCTCACAATGTGGTTACCGAGGGACATGCATAACTGACTAACTACTCCAACTGCATATGTGATGTCTGGTCGAGTAACAATAAGATATATAAGTTTGCCAACCAAACGTCTATAATATCCAACATTCTCAAATAACTCTCCTGTCAACATCAAGCTTGTCCTCAAATAGGAGTCTCAATTGGCCGAACATCCCAGTCTCGGAGAGCAAGTCTAGAACATACTTGCGTTGTAACAGATACACACCCTTCTTAGAAAGAGCAACCTCGATTTCAAGAAAATATCGAAGAAGACCCAAATCCTTAGTATGAAACTAAGGACTAAGGTATGCCTTCAAGTCCACAATCCCAGCATGATCACTCTCAGATATAATGATATCAACATAAACAATCAACACGATAATACCTGCTGAGGAAGAATGGCAAAATACTGAATGATCTGATGAGGTGCGCCGAAAGCCATACTGAATGAGAACTGAACTGAACTTGTCAAACCAAGCATGAGGTGATTGTTTCAGTCCATATAATGCTTTCTTCAATCGACATACGAGTTTTTCATTTTCTGCTACAACATATTCCGGTGGTTGATCCATATAAACCTCCTCATGTAAGTCACCATGCAAGAAAGCATTCTTTATGTCCAGCTGATATATAGGCCATTGACGATTAACCACCACAGAAATAAAAATTTGAACTGAATTCAGCCGAGCCACTGGAGAGAGTCTCCATATAATCTACACCATACGTCTGAGTATATCCTTTGGCAACCAACCGTGCCTTGAGGCGCTCAAGAGAACCATCGGGATGATACTTAAGAGTGTACACCCATCTACAACCCATTATCTGCTTCCCAGCAGGAAGTGATGTAAGGTCTCAAGTCCGATTTTGATATAAAGTATACATCTCCTCATCCACTGCACTTTTCCAACCAGAAGATGGCATAGTCCTGCTTGTAAGTTTTGAAAATGGAAATAGAAGACAATGAAGCAGCAAATGCTTGAAAATATGATAAAGTACAGTGTAATGAAACATAGTTAGAAATTGGATGCTTATTCTTTGTGGTACAAAGGCATTTTCTTTTTCTGAGAGCAATAGGAAGATCAACTGAATCTATGGTGATGGGAGCAGAAACCTCAGACACGGAAGCTGATTGATTGAGGGCTGAATTCTGCAGAACCACTGGCCTGTCCTTGGATCTCTGATAAACCTGTAAAGGAAAAATGGAGACAGAAATTGATTCAGAAATGACTGAAAGTGGTATGGAAGATATCAAATCTGTTGTAAAAGGAATACAACCGTCTCCTGAAGGAAAGAAAGGGGTAGACTCAAAGAATATAACATCCGCACTAACATAATACTTGCGTGACTGTGGACTGTAACAACGATAACCTTTTTGAGTACGAGGATAACCAAGAAAGATCTACTTCAGAGATCTAGGAGCCAACTTATCTCGATT
Organism: Iris macrosiphon; assembly: GCA_036927795.1. Lineage (NCBI taxonomy): Eukaryota > Viridiplantae > Streptophyta > Magnoliopsida > Asparagales > Iridaceae > Iris > Iris macrosiphon. Next base: position 26,008,522 of record JAYESA010000008.1, on the reverse strand, counting down.
AGGTTCCAAGTTATGAATAAAAGCGATAAACCCACACACTCGAGGAGGTAAGGAAAAAGGTACGACATCTGTATGTATTATGGAAAATAAAACTTTGTTATTTAATACAGATGATGGCGTGCGATTAATTAGATAACATGCAGTAAGAACGGCATCTGCCCAATACTGTTTAGGGACATGCATATTGAACATGAGAGTTCGAGCCACATCTAAAATGTGTCAATGTTTGCGTTCAGCTATAACAGTTTGTTGAGAAGTGTGGACACAATTGGTTTTATGAATCATACCACGATCAACACAGAAATTGTTCACAGAAGATTGAGTATACTCCAAAGCATTATCAGAACGCAAAATTTTGATACGTTTATCAAACTGAACATAGACTTCATTATAAAAGGCAGATAACACATTTGGAAACTCAGATCTTTCTTTCATTAAATAACACCAAGTCATTCTGGAATAATCATCAATAAAAATAACAAAATACTGAAATTCTTTCGGACTTTTGACTCTAAACAGACCCCAAATATCAGAATAAACAAGATCAAAAGACTCTAATTGACTACTCTCACTACGACGAGGGAAGGAACTACGGTGAGGCTTGCCTAACATACAAGCCTCATATTCAAGACTAGAAACATGACTCAAACTAGGAACAACTTGACGCAACTTAGCCAAAGATGGATGTTTCAAACGATAATGCCACTGCAACGGAGAAGTAGAAACAGAAGTGAAAGCATTTCCAGATAGATCCAAGTAGTACAGTCCATCTTTTTCATGTCCCGAACCAATCATCTTCTTCGTCCTGATGTCCTGAAAAACACACGAATTTGAAAAAAATGTCACAGAACATTGAAGAGATTTGGTTAACTGGCTCACAGATAACATATTAAATAGAAAATTAGGCACATATAATGAATCAAATAATGATAGTGATTGAGTAGGGTGAATGACATTTTCCAAGCACAGGACGAGTAGACCCATCAGCCAAGATAATATTATTTTTCATGGAACTACGGTTATTAAAAAGAGGTTATACCAGACATATGAGAGATTGCTCCTGAGTCGATGATCCAAGAGGTGGATGGTGGCTGGGTTGCCACAAAAGCAGGATTACCTATATGCGCCATGGTTGCAGTAGGTTAGGAAATGATACTAGCAAGCGCGTTCAACTTCTGGAGGATCTGTTCAAATGGAGATGAGGTATCGGACGTTGAAGTCTGATTGAAACCCAAAGTATCATCTCTGGGAGCAGAAGTGGTGACCTGGAACTGCATATTTTCATCATGCACTTGATGTGCATATTCGGGTTTGCTCCACTTGTCCCAACAATAGTCTTCGACACGACCGAACATTCCACAATAGTTACACTTCTGTGGTTGACCACGGCCACCACCACCGCGGCCACCACCACGACCATTGTCTATACCACCACGGCCTCCTCCTCGACCAAAACTACGACCATCATCTCTACCGCCACGTCCACCACCACGACCAGCAGCACTAGAAACTAGGACAGAAGAGTCAGTACTCGACACCACAGAACTGTCATAGAAAAGAACGATTGAGACGGAAGAAACTACCTGCCACCGTAGGTAACTGCTCTCCAGCAAAGATTTGAGCTTTATAAGGTTCGAGCGCAGGATCCAAGCCGGCTAGGATAAGTAAAACATGAAACTCTTCCTTCTGTCTATGAGTTTCCTTCAAATCAGTAGTTACAGGATAATATTGAAGCAATTTCTCCCACAAAGCCTTCTTTGAAGTCAGATATTCATTCACAGACTTCTCATTTTGCTTTGTATCAAACAATAACTCGTACAACTCATAGATACGGACAATGTTTCGCTTCTGCGAATATGATTCTTCCAGAGATGTCCAAATATGTTTGCTTGATTCACACCACTGAGCAGCGATTTGCGTCTCCATACTATGCCACAACCACGACATAACGTATGCATCTGCACTCATCCAATCTTCATACTCAACGGAAGTTTCAAGCGGAGGTTCTTCCATCAAAAACTTCAACTTCTTCGCCCTTAACACCACTTTGATAGACTTGGACAAGGCAAGGTAATTCGCACCATTGAATTTTACCGCTGTAATCGACTTTCTCAATTCATCATTATGAATAACAGTAAAAGGAGAACCACCTCCGCTACCACCACCACTATTAACCTCGTTAGAAGATTCGGTCCCCACCATACTTGCAGATACAACAGAAAGACGAGATCTTTGAAACCCTAGATCTCACAACGAACCTCAACCAACGACGAACAACCAACGAAGATCTGTAGAACCCCTAGATCTTATAAACGAACCACGAACGACCACGAACAACGAACGACGAACGGTGAATCATGAAAAATAGACGAAAAACAACCGAAAATTTTTAGGTTTCAAAATATGCTTTCACGAACAACGAATAAACGAACGACAAATCATGAAAAGTTTGATCGGCACTGTCGTGGATGGGATGTACAGTACTTTCAAAATATGCTCTGATACCAAGTGAAGTTTGGAGATGAAGAGGAGAGAAGGAGAAAAGTAAGAGAAGAGAGAATATGAGAAAGGAGATTGCAAGGACATAAAACCCTAAATTGCATCTCATGTCGATTTATATTGATATGACTATTATACCCTCATATGATAAATAACAAAATAAATAACTCTTAATAATGTGCTTGCTTTAAAAACCAACTACAATTGCATGAGCTCAGAAACAGAATGTTTTATGAACTAATAAAGATAAAAGGACAAATCTAAAGAAATAAGCAAATCTTAATCAAATCTAGAAAAAGGAAGTAGATGTTAACCTCTGAAGCAACCGACGATTTGGTTCCGGAAATGTCTCAGATATTGCAGAGCGCATGGAATTCACACGAGCTTCCTTTCTGTCTAATCCTTATCAAGTACAAGAACAAAAAAATAATTATTCCAACTTCACACCTTTCATGCAAGGTAGGCAGTGCAAAATATTATACTTAAAAAGAATAATCAGTATATAGAATAGCTGTAAATACATTCAGATGGCCCAAACGAGAAATTCGTCCAGAAGCCTGGCCTGCATTTTACCAGCCTAATTCCCATTAACTGTAAATGTATACCATGTAACTAGAAAGATATTTGTGATAACAGAAAAGTTAAGGCAGATAAATTACAAGGGAGATAAAACAGCTGCATGTAGTAAAAAGCTAGCAGATTATTTCATTTACGGTAAGGAAATTGTAGTAAATGTAGTGTAACAATAAGAGCACAATAAGACGATTTGATCAAAATGGGGTATTTATGGAGCAAATATTTAAATTGAAAAACCTGAATGAAAGATTGATCAAATTCTACAGCTAGCTGTCAACACTCCTTCCTCCGAACTAGACAAGAATGGACAAGAGGTGAATGCCAATTGCACAAAACATAAGAAGCATGCTTCCAACTAAAGAAACATAACTTATTGACAAGCAGTCTATCCTACTGCAATCAACAAGAAACTCTCTAATATTCTCCTAGAATAAGAATGGTTAGATGAAGACTAAACAGTGAGGTAAATGAAGAAATTTGTGTCAGAAAAGACAAAACAAACATGCATCTCATATAGCATCTTAATTAGAAAGACTTTCCTATATCCTTGGATCTCAGACGTATGTTTACTCTCCTCCCAAATCTCCTAATTCTTGTCTGATGAAGTCCACCCATCACTCTCTTTATATCCCAAGAAAAACAAGACTAAGAAGAAGCTGAGTCGAAGACTAGCCTGATCCACCTCACTGTACAAGTGTGTAGATGTGTATACAGCTAGCCACTTCTGCTAGCTAATATATAAGGTGCCCCGTTTTGTTATAATAATATAAATATATAACCCTCAACCCTCACTACACCGCTTGGTGTAGAAGCAAGGACTTTAAAATGGTAATATAGCATTAGAGCAACCTAGGTCAGAATCTCCTCTGTTGCAACGTCGTAAGCGGATTTAATAAAAATTATATTGTTGCGTGAATCCAGCAATCCAGCTCTCTACCAAAATCGGCCTTCAACATGCACCGGTACAATAATATAAATATATAATCCACGGCCCTCACTTGTTCAATGGCAGGGACTTTAACATTGTAGAAGAGTGTCTATGAATATAAGCTAGCACTTCTGCTGGCTATTTTATACCTATGTTGATGTTGACTGTGTCGAGCCAATCGAGGATCGACACTCTATTAATGGCTATTGTACCTTCTTCGCAGGCAATCCCATCGTATGGTGAAGCAAGAAACCGACAGTAGCCGCACACTCTTCTGAGGTTTGCGTATCGCTCGATGGCTCATGTGGCCGAGCTCACCTGGTTTAAAAGCATTCTTATTTATTTTAGTGTTTCTCCCACTTCTCTAACATCTCTTATTGTGATGACAAAGTTGTTATTCACATTGTTGAGAATCCATCTTCTATGAGCGCACCAAACACATTGATGTGGATTATTATTTCATTTGTGACAAGGTCAAGATCCAGAAAATCCATCTACATCATGTTCCTGCTACGTCTCAGTAGGTCAATATCCTAACCAAAGCTCTTCCTCGACCCATGCTCCTCACTTCCTCTCCAAAATAAACATGTTTGACATCTACGCTCCAGAGCTTACGGTGGAGTACAAAAGTGTCTTTGTATACAATTGTCTACTTCTGCTAGTTATTATACGGTTCCTTTTGTCTGTTATTAATATTTATCTTCCTATAAATTACTTGGTCTTGAGCCTATTAAATCTAATGAGTTGAGTTATTCATAATCTCAAAACATATTTAAAACACAGAACAATATTAACTAATTTTAGCGTGGGCGTAATTTTATATTCAACTGCACATTCAATATTTAGTAAAGTTACATAATGTTATTTCAAAGTTATGAAAATGTATATAATTTCTTTCAAACTTATAAAAATTTCTTTGTTCCTTTTACAGCTGTAAACTTGAAATCCGCAAGTAGATGCTTGACAATTATAACCCCAACATGGAAATAACAAGAACCAAGTTTTTTTTTACAAAGATGTTTTTTTTTGTGATTTTTGGTTGAGCATCAACAGGGACCAAGATTCTGGGTGGGTTTTGGATCAGGCAGTACCAAACCCGATGTGAAACAGGCGAAATGTAACGGTTTCAGCCTACAGTTAAAACCTTGAGTATAAGGTTCAAAGACTGAATGGATATTGTAACATCCAAGTCATATTTTGCTCCAATTCTATGCATTATAGCATTTCTCTGAACAATAATTCTGAGCAACATTAACACTTGTTATTTCATCAAGTCATGGCATGTTTCTTACTTGAGACCTGCCAAACTTACAGCTTTCCTACATAATTGTCTAAACATATATGACATCATCATCATCATCATCATCATCATCCAAGCCTTCTCTCATTAGTCTGCTATGGACATGCCAGCCTCCAGAAGAGAACTGATATCTTCTATGAACGACAGCCATCAACCTTTGTACCAGTGCCAAATCGCTGACCCAGTTACCTAAGAGGAAGAGAAGGGTTTTCCAAAACCTAGAAGGCCAAATGAGAGGTAGGTAGACTTACACATCTGGTCATGCATTTTGAGCTCATGCAACCAAGGAGCACCCTCCAAGTTTCCTAGGCAGAAAAGGGTCTACACAAAGAAATAAGATGGCAGAATGCTAAAGGAAATCACATTCATCACTATGGTATATTAAGTCAGAGAGAGAGAGAGAGAGAGAGAGAGAGAGAGAGAGAGAGAGAATGACTTCCCACAGGAAAACAATTTATTATTTATGCACCGCTCATTAATGACATCCTAGCAATTGAGATGATGTCCTTTTAAGAAGTAACCAACTGCTTAAGAAGTAAATGTTGATGCAAAGAACAAACAGAAAACCTGGATCACAGACTAAGTCGATAGCAAGCCACATAAAAAAGGTGAAGGTGAGTATCTTAGTATTCATTCACTGGTGCAATGCCGACAATTGAATTATCCTTATTGAGTTTGATCAGGGCCATAAACATACTGCCCTTATTCATAAATTTGAAGAAATGTTTTCTGATTCAACATCAGACCAGAAACAATTAAAAGACATCATTGATACCATGAATCCAATGGATTCCATAAACTTGAGGATTCAGGACGTTCTTGTTATCATTAAATCCATCAAAACCTAGATCGAAAAACTAAGAGATTGGTTGTTGTAATCCAATTCCAAAAGCTACTGGACATGTATACACAAAAGCAGCTAGATGACCGGTCACTCTTTAAGCTTTTCAAGGAGTTGGAAGATACAAAAATAGAAAGTCTACTCAAAACAGAGGAATTGATCCTGAACAAAAACAATCAACCTAGGTTGTTAGCTTGTTTCCAGACCATACCACAATATATAGTGAGCAAATAAAAAAAGGATTGGTACATGAAATTTATTGGTACATAAAATTTATCTTAGTACCAACTCCCTGAACACTTTGAAGACACTATACCAAAATGTGGTTCGAAGACGTCCTTGAATTTGGGAGCAAGTTCCATAATGTTTTTCTCTTCTTAATATAGTCAATATGGGAAGAAAAACAGTATGTTCGAAGCTTTCCTTCGATCCAATTATGGGAACTAAACCGAGTGATTGACGAACCACAACATAAGAAAACAAAATGCAGAATGAAGGATTTTGTCGAGAAAATCGGGCGTTATAAAGCAGCACTCGAATTCCCTTAATGAAACTTGGATCAATGTCCTAATGTTCCATCCATTGCAATTGAAGACGATATTTATCATGTTCAATTGGGTCTCTACAGAGAGCCAAATAAAGATCAAGAACAAAGAGTGATAGATTTTATCTTTTCACTTAATATGGGAAAGACAAGTCTTGAGGCATTAGAGCAGTTATTTCTTATTTCAGGAATAAATCCACCAGACTCGACAAATTCAGACATGATGGCAGACGAAGAGCTAAGTGTGGTGGGTCCATGAAGCATAAAGCAAAAATTGCCACCCATGACATCATCCTCCACTAAAAAGAGCATCTTACAGACGTCAAAATGTTGGCAAAGACAAAAAAAATTGTACATCAATATTGGAAACTAATTGTACACCAATAACTCAAGGAAGATAAGATGAAATCCTGTTGCAGATTCCTGCTGTCTGGCACGACAGACGGAGCCGGAGAGGGACAGCCCAATATTAGTGGTGCATGTTTTAATGCAAATGTCATAACTACCATTCAAAATGTCCTTGTGAACAACTGAAGGCAGTTAGTTCAATTGAATTCGGTCTTCTAGCATCATTTGACAAAAACCAGATTTAGCATCAAAGTAGCTATAGTATTTAGCCCCTTGTATTAGTTTAATAAGATGTTTAGCTGATGGTATAAAATATCCATCAAATTGAGTATAACCATTTAATATGCGGTAATTAATCACCATACAAGCTTTTCCTCTTTTGATTTGCTGGTGAAGAATGAGGACTATAACTTTTTTGTACTATTTTGAAGTCCGGTAGATTTTAGGTTGGTATTGGAAAAACAATACAACCCGAACAATAAATATCCGACATGGTTCGATAACGAATTACAAATATTCTTAAAGAATATAAAGCCAAAAGTGTCTATGCCTGAAGAAATTCTGACTGCTTCACGAAATACTATTACAACAAGATATAAAAATACTGAAGAAGCCTCATCATCAAAATCTGAGTCCTTCAGATATCAAATACTATATCAAATACCGATAACCGACATGGTAATTCTCAGTTTAAAAGGTTAGTTATGCCATTTGAATTGGTTCCATATCCATGTTGCACTGTACAAAATGTGTCATGTCCGTGTCCATTGTAACCTCCGTTTTTCAAAATTATAATTAGCATTTTAATTTGCAATCATGGCTTACATCATGATGACATCACACATAACATCATGATAACATCACCCATGACATTATTCTTATATCATGATGATATTATCCTTATCCATACATGTCATTGTCCTTCTTTATAAGATATTTTAATAATTTATTATAAAACTATAATTCTTATCCATTATACATCATTAACCACTAAGTTACTTAACCATTTAGTAACTTAACCACTAAGTTACTTAACCACTAAGTCATGGATAAACCTAAAAAGAAAAGTCAAATTTGAACACTTCTTTCCAAAGACTTCTCCAACCTTCCCCTCCTCTATATATATCCATCTACCCCATGACTTTCTTTATCTCATATTTCCAACACCATTCTTCCTCCCACCTCCTCAAATTCTAAACTACAATTTCCAAACCCAAACTCCTCCTTCACTCATTCCTCTTGCCATATCAAATCCAAAACTTGGAGAAGTGAAGAGGAGCTCGGAATTTAAGGAGAAGATTGGACCATCTTCTTGTGTCGAATTCGTGGGATCTTCATTGGAGTTCAATCTCCAATAGGTTACTTGAACTTAGACTTGGCTACTGACCCGTACCACCAGCTCAGAACGACAGACAAGTACATTACTTGATTACTTTCATTTCATGATGGTTACTCTATTACATGATTTAGATATGTGGTACTTGATTCTTGACACGCAAGTAATAGGTAGATGGATATATATAGAGGAAAGGGAAAGGTTGAAGAAGTCTTTGGAAAGAATTGTTCAAATTGAACTTTTCTTCTTTAGGTTTATCCATGACTTAGTGGTTAAGTAACTTAGTGGTTAAGTTACTTAATGGTTAAGTAACTTAGTGATTAATAATGTGTAATGAATAAGAATTATAGTTTAATAATAAATTATTAAAATATCTTATAAAGATAAGAACGATGACATGTATTGATAATGATGATGTCATCATGATATAAGGATAATGTCATGGGTGATGTTATCATGATGTCATGGGTGGTGTCATCATCATGTAAGCGATGATGTCAAATTAACATGCTAATTATAATTTTGAAAAACAGAGGTTACAAATCTACTCTCCTTAAAATAATTTTGTCCTCAAAATTAAAAGATAAATCAGGCACGAAAAAAAAGAAAGATATCTCGTGGGTTGAAAAGATACGGTATGCTTATGCATCTCAACATCCCTCTCTTAAGTAGATTTAACATATTTATCATGTTCCTCATAATCTTAATTTTCTTATTATACAAATCCTGAAACCTCCAATATAAATTATTACATAGTCCTTGAGACATCAATCTCTGTCATATCCATCCAATTTTTCGATCTTGACATTTATAATCATGAAACTCTTTGGAAGTTCTTTTTTTTCTTCTTGTTTCCATCAATATTTACCTCTTTGACACAAGAAGAGGGTCACTCATTCCTCTTTCCATATCAAATCCAAACCTTGGAGAAGTGACGAGGAGCTCGGGATTTGAGGAGAAGATTGGACCCTCTTCTTGTGTCGAATTCATTGGATCTTCATTGGAGTTCAACCTCCAATAGGTTACTTGGACTTGGCTTCTGACCCGTACCACCAGCTCAAAACGACAAGCAAGTACATTACTTGACTACTTTCATTTCATGATGGTTACTCTATTACATGATTTAGATATGCGGTACTTGATTCTTGACACGCTTGATACACTGGATTAGTGTTTGATGAATTCATATTCGTGACTATCATGATTTCTTGATTCTACGTAATGTGCCCCGAATTCATCTGTACTAGTTGGGAAGAAAAAATACTAAGTAGATATATAATCAATCATATTTTACTTTATTTGTTTGGATAGTTCAATCATGCAACTCACGTATGATTGAGTCGTACCCTTTATGTCGTGTGAATAGCCATCTGACGAGATGTGCCGGATTACCCCTAGCCGATCACATATTGAACATGGTATTTTAAAACACTTAGATAGGTGCAGTTCTCTTGTTTCACCCGTACTTTATCTTTTATCGTAATTTCTTGTATTTACTGGTTTCACATATTGTCATACCATGATTATCATGTTAAATGTTCTCATGCATGTTCTACCTTGAATTAGTTTACTTGATCATCATGTATTCATTATATTTCCTGTTTTATAGTTCCTATCATGTTATGAATAGTCTGTCAAGTATGTACTTTGCTCCAATCCTGACTAGATAATATTTTTTTAGGTGACTTGTTACTCTACATTATGGACCATTGTTGGAGATAGAGATGCTTTTGTAGGCCGATCTTAGATTAAGATAGATTAGATATTTTGTTGATCTTGAATGTTTTGCGGGTTGTTCCCGAATTGTGAGTTAAATGTATTTATTGGATTTGTAAAGTGAATAATTATTGTGATTGAGCAATAGATGAAAATTGTGTTTAAATATTGTTTATTTGGATTAATGATTGCTATTAAGGTCTAGACAGCGTACTACCGCCGATGTTGCGGCATAGGCTGGACGTGCCCACGTACTCGTACCCGAACATCCGGGTGCGGGTCGTGACATCCATGAAACATAGTTAATACTAATAGATGTGTCAAATAGTTTGACACCAATAAGGCAATAACTTTTTGCAGCCAAGTAGAATTATGGGGGCTTAAGCTGGGTTCAGGATTGCTCATCTTGGCTGCTTCTGCTTATTTTTTTCATAAACAGTCCAACAAGGTGTTTGGTAAGAACAACTTATTAAAAAAAAATCGTTTTTTAGCAACTTTTGGAAGTAGTTGGGAGGCTGCTTTCAAAAACTGTTTCTGGTGCTGCTTTCTAAGCAGCAGCAGAAATCCCAAACCAGTCCTTAGTTCTCAACTTCTCAAACTCCCACAGGATTCATGTCTAAACCTTGAACTTGCAAATAGTATGAAGATAATGAGATATGCTCGGTAAAGTAACCAATATAATTAGCAAGTGCAAATATGGAGAAATCTAACTTTGCACCTACTATATGCTTCCAATAATGCAGTACAGCAAGATGCTGGGACAGGTGATGACGGTAGCTCTCTAAGAACATGCTGCATAAGGAGGATATAGTATCAGATTTCAACAAAAGACATCTAAAGATGATAAGACACTTTCATCAAAAAAAATAAGGCAATTGATCCTCCACAAAGCAAAAAAGAATCAAAAAATCGTAAATGTGTACCTTCACACAGTCGCCAACAACATGAGCATCCTCATCTGCTGAAAACTCTGTCCTTCCTGATGCAAACAACAAAAAAGTTGTCAGATAGATAACCACGTAAGGAAAAGGCAGAGGTAAAGTGTCAAAGAAGAAAAGCCACCCGGGGTACTTATCACATTCTATCAACTTAAGAATTCATCAACAAGAAGGAAAAGAAAAAGGAAAAAAAATCAGAAACGCCCAAGACCTTGCTCATATTCCTGTACTCTCCTGTCAACTTCCTCAACGTCCGCTGATAGTCGCAAGATTCCTTCCACTTTTATTCCTGATGTAGATAATTTATGAGCAGATTAGCAATATTCATGGCATAAATAAATTAAAGACCACATTGTCATATAATAAAATAATAAACAAGTGACTAGATCCAACAGAGAAAATATAACCATAAGGTCAGCGGGAACAGAGATTTGGACCAGTCACATGCACAGAAACGTATATATTATAAGTATCAATCTAGCGAGATCTGTGTAGTTGGTTTCATTAGCTACCATAGGATTTCAAATATTCACTTTTAGCCACTTCTCATGCTCATAGCTATGTTGGCTAGGAATATGGCACCAACATGAAGGGTTGACGTCAGTCGACGCCAGTCATGAAAACTTTATCAATTCATTTATGGAGATCACTTGTGCTTCTTAGCCGACCCACATTCTGATAGGAAAACGCTTGGATGCACTTATTATATGTCTTTAGTTAAGGAGTTTTCTGCATGTGACGAGCAACTCCATAAAATTCCATCCATTCTTAAATTACAAACTGAAAGCAACCTAATCTTCCCAATTGGACAATTGGCATTGTTTGTGTTGTAGTCTTGCAAACAGTAGCATTAAACTCAAGTTTGTAACAGAAATGAAAATAACATAAACATATGGTCCAGCTACCAGCCTACCACAAGAGAGCAATTCAATATTTAAGTTTCAGGAAATATGCAAGCTAGCTGGTCTGATCAAATTTGGAAAACACAGAACCGATACTGGTAACTACTCTCTCAATGAGTATCTGTATTGGTAGTTTCTGCGACTTCAGCAGTATCTAATCATAGATTAAGAAATGTGTGCTTAGCGTTTAGATATAAAATTCATAAATTCTCCAAATAAATTTATTTTGGTTCTGGTACTGCATAATGTAAGAAAGTTTCAGCAAGTTTCATCCTTGTTTGGGAATTCTGACGAGTTTCGGGAGAGTTCAAAAACTTGTACAACATTTGAGAGTTTTACTAAATTCCATCCAATTTCATCTAGTTGTGATCCAACGGCGCCCAAAATTGACTGGACACTTCCCAATAATGGACTGATGACAATGGTATCAGCCAATTTAAAATGGCAAATCCGACAAAAAATACACCGATAGGAGATGGCAGCATCATTAGCTGATTATTAAATCCTGATCCTAATAGATAGCCAATTGCAGGTTTTAGAAAACTCTAATCACGCAAGACATAATATAATAAAAATGAACAAAAATGAAAGAATGTCATCTGAATAATAGAGGTAAAGAGAGGTCAGCTTTGACCCATTAGGTTCTAAGAATCTTTTATTTTTAAGTACAGATAAGTTTGATTCCTGGTTCCACTGAACTTATATACAAAGATAGTTTCACATCTTTGCTGCAGGAAAATAAAACAGGAGTTAAATTCTTGTAAGGTTTGTAACTGATATCTGAATAAAGCTTTGCAAACAGGATGCAGGTATAGGATATTGCAATTCTTAAAAAGTAAGACCTAGAATATAGATACAATATTCTGTGGGCGCCAGGGAGAGAGGGTGAGGATATTAGTCACAATCTTTAATTATTTGAGTGGGTAACTGTCTTTTGGTTATCATAACAACTAATTAGATAATTTGCATCCTTAGTGCTTTTATAGATAAATTTTATAGAAGTCTGGTGAACTTTTAGTAAACATTCTCAAGTGAGGTGACTATTGGGCTTCCAAATTGAAGTCTTAAAGTAATATTCTTATAGAAGTGTGGTGAACTTCCATTCAAAGGGATTATCATTTTAGGTTACCTAATGAGTCTTGAGGCCTAGAGGACGTTTACCCATTCCCTATTTAGATGGTGATATTGCCATAAAAGAAAATAAATCACCACCATTCAAACCCAGAAGGCACAGCAGTGTTGGAAGTTCAGAGAAGAGAAGTGAACGAAAGAAGTGTTTGAAGGGTTCAGTGACAAAGCAGCAGTGGCTAGGCAGCCGAAACAGATTTAGAGTTTTTAGACCTTTTTCCCCTCCTGGTTATTATTTATTTTTTTCTTTGGCAACCGAAGGAAAACAAAGTGGATAAAGACCTGACACGGGCTAGCCAATAGCAAAGTTGTGTACCAGACTGATTTTAAGCTCAGCTTGTTCATATTCTCATAATATGCTCAGCTTAAAACACATGTATCAAGTGAGGTTAAAACTTAAAATGCTTCAGTTTTTCCTTTTCTTTGATAACCAAATTTGTTTGTTTTTTTTTGGTTTTTTTTGAGAAATGGATCTTGGTAATTACCTGTTGTGGGAGCCTCCAAAATAGATTCCTCCGGGCTATTGATTGGTTAATATGCTCTAATTACTTGATTTGGATTGTCTACCTTGCATTTTGTGGAAGTTGGCAGCCTATACACTGAGCCCTAGCATTGAAAATCATCTCATAACAGAAAGTACTTAGTGTACATAAGGATGGTCCCAAGGCTGATTCAGCTCCGTTTGGGTCAGATACAACTGGAAACATTTCCAGTTCAAAACCTCATGTAAGTTACCTTCCATGCATAAATAAGGTGATTACTGCACATTATTCCCAAGGAATATCAGATTTATCATACATTCAGATAAATAAGATGATGCGCATGAACATTACCAAGGCTTTCCCTGTACAGTCAATTTAACAGCTACCCATCATAATAATAAACAGAATGAGTTGCCAACCTATGGAAAAACATGCCTTCTGAATTTTACATCCCTTCAGAAAAACAGAATAAACAGAACATTTTATAGACATGAAATTTTGAACATCACATTTAGAGCTTACCATACGTCTCCAGAAAGCGTAAAGCCTTCTCCAGGAAAGAAGGACCTCCGTCAATATCTTCAAGTGCAAGCAATATTGGCCTACCAACAACCAATGACTTGATGGGGCGCTTATCTCCCCCTGTGCAATATGTAGGATGGATAACAAGATGTTAGGGTCACCAGCATAATATCACAAACCCGATAAAGACTATCATCATTATTAAAAGACACGAACATTGTTGAATAGATCCCTCAAATGTGTCAGCATTGTCATTTCGGAATATGCCATTGTGTCCCATCACAAGTGCAGCATTTGGAGCTTGTGCCAGTGCATGTTCCAGTGCTGTTTTCCATTCAAATAAATCCTCTGAAGTCTCAGCCTGGTATTCTCAGAGAAAAAAGATATAATTGATACTCCAATGGTAACAAGAGACATAAAAGACTAGAAAAAGCTTCTTGCAAACAAGACAAAAGACTAAAAAAAGCTTCTTGCAAACAAGACAATGAGCAGAGAATATTCCAGCACCTTTAGGGTGAATGCACGCCCATCACGTCCATCAGGAAATAGAACAGTCAACAACTTTTTATCTTCCCTAACCACCACACTGTAGTAAGAATTAGAAATGAGTTAAAAAAAATGTTAAATACAAACTTAGCATAAGATGAACTAGAAGGAGAAAAAAATATATATAGTACCTCCCAGAATTATTCAAGTCAATGCCCCCCAAAGTAATGTTAACTTCACCACCTCTCTGGTGTAAAGCACTCTACAAGACAACATTTGACAATCAGCACCTTCTCCAACAGTCATCCAAACGACTTGTTAAAAAACTTTTCAAATACATAAATCAACATGAAATCATGTGTGACAAACAAGAAATGACGAAACATCAGGTAACAAACAACATAAAAAACAGTATTGCATCTTCCATACTTCTTAGCTCAATGTTTAGGGATGATCATGTCTCCCTTAGTTACAGATCCTTGTTAAATTATCTCTGGTCGGCCTTATGATTTAGAATCGTCTCCCAATCATCAGAAGTGAAAATTTGAATTCAGCACTGTGTATGAGTTTCTTATTGTTTTCATCTAAATCTAGAACTGTTTATGGCTCTATGAGGAATGTCCAATTATTTTGAATAGCTTTACTTTAAGGTTAATGCTTGTCCAGGACCAACTAGAGAAACCTGACCGTTGGGAGTTACTATTTCTACTTGGACTAGTTGCCTAATCTAGTGTACTCAGATCTTGTTTGGAACTAATCCTAATCTCATTCAACTTTAGCGATACTTGATATGGGTGAACCCGATCTGATTATGGAAATAATGCACTCAGGAGGATCAGCAAGCTTTTTCAAAGGGTATATCAGCCAGTTTTAGATCGAACATGATCCTTGTTAGATTGTAGTCTTCTTTCAAACCTAGAGTTAGGTTTACATTCTTCTTTCATGGTTTGAAGTGTTAAAGAAAGATATGTTGTTTTGTTAGCGTTACAGAGCATATGGCTTTTGACAGAGCCGAAAGGAAGAAGAGGATTCAAACAGCCACCCCAAACGATTTGGGTAAAGGCTTTGTTATATATATATATATATATATATATATATATATATTTGGAATGATAAGTCTGTAAGTATTGCCTGGCTTAAGCGTAGATTAATCTCCTCGGACGATCAAGTTCCTTGCACGTCAATTTTGTTTTTGCGTCCATCGCATCCTTTCTCCATCCACCACTCGAGACGGTCTCCTTCACACACTCCACTCTCACTCCCACTGAATGTCGGCACCACAATCGTCTTGTCGGGTAGATCGCTGCTCCAAGTTCGACTCTTAATCAGCCGAGACCTGAAATATATATATATATATATATATATATATATATATATATATATATATATATCCCGCCTCTCCTTGTCCCCCTAATTAAGAGGATATATATCCCCTGACTCTCCCTGCCTGCTCTAGCTGCTCTTGAGCCTGCCTTCCTCTCCCGACCATCATGCCTCCTCTGACCACTAACCCTAATCTATTGTCAGCTCCTCTCTACTCATTTGTTGCATATCCTTCAAGCCAACTCGCCTCCACCAGCTCCCAACCCGAAAGCTGCCTCCATAAAAACCCTTTGTAACCTATTACTCGATACAACTCCATATGCACCCTTCCATACCCCAGCTCATCCCTCAACCCACAACACCCTTTCCTAAGGACTGCATAGTCCATCCTCAACCTCCAACTCATGCTCCGTCAACCCATCCTCCACATAGCAACACCCCCTTCCCAAAACCCTAGCCACCCCTGCTCAAACACCCCAGGTGTCGTAGTCGGTCTGAACTTCAAGCCCTAGATCTGTTATGTCTGGTTGTGCATTGCATCCTCATGTGTTCATCTCTGCTATTTCTGGATCACGTCTCGACATTTGATATTGTCTTTATTTCTACATGTGATGTGACTCTTTGATGTTATTATTTATGTTGTCGTCATTTTGCTCAGCTAGTTCTCTTTTTCTCATTTATGTACCAAGGTAGGCATGTTTAGTATGCTCCTGCTTGAAAAGGAGTGTTACAGTTAGTATGGAATCTACTCTAGTCCCAAATTGGATAGAGTTGTATGAAAGAAAGTTTTCCTGCACATATATGACTCAAACCACATGTAGTATCCTCTTGCAGTTTTCAACAATCCCATTTGAATTCCTAGGATGAAAGAGAAACAATTCTCTCTTGCTATTCCTTCTTCAGTAATTTTCCAACTGACCACCCCACCCCACCCCCCCCCCACCCCCCAGCGCGCCAATTAATGTCATGAAAAAAAAAAGTCAAACTTCTATATCAATAATTCCAATCAAAATACAGGAAATTTAGACCCTCTATATAAGCTCAATATATATATATATATATATATATATATATATATATAGAGAGAGAGAGAGAGAGAGAGAGAGCTACATCCAAGTGACAGAGAACCCATATCCAAACTAGAAAAGCATATCTAAGTTGTATCTCTTATTCTAGTTCAAACTTAAATCCAAACTCACATTCAAATTCAAATTTGTTATTATTAAATCTGAATAAATCTTAAATAAAACTAATACAACCTAATCTAGGTTTGGTCCCCCCATCAGTTGTTTATATTTGTTCAAACCGAGACCCAACTAGGAACTGACCAGGATTTTGACTGGACCTGAACTGACCAGAATAACAGATAAGCGAGGAAACTACATTTGTCTTACCTAGACTTCCCTCAGTCGTAGGAAATAGCATTTGAGGATGGATTTTAGACTCTAGAGAACGTGTGGACTGGAACCAGACTCAAACCTGACCTGTAGGATCCTCGTTAAGTTAGCTAAGTGGCATGTATCACAGTCCAGGACCATTTTGGGTTACGAAGCCCAACCTTATAGTGGCAACAACTCAAGTGTTTCCAAGTTATATAAGTAATTGGCTGAAAAGGTGCAAAATCAAGCTCAAATGATACAAGGTACACCCACTGTGAAACTTCCCGAAAGATAATCTAAAAAAGGATGGCATGAAAAAAAAACGGCACCCTAGTCATCCAATAATTCGCAATTTATCGAATATAAGAAAAGCATGACGCATGTCATCCGTATTTCGTCTTATGAGATTAAGGGTGATTAAAGGGCGTCCTAGTGCCACGAGTTCCTGCTTACGTAGGGTCTAGGGAGGATCAAAATGTACGCAACATTAGCCCCATATATATGGAGAGGTTTCCGTGACTCGAACCTGCATGCAAGCAGCAAGCCATATCGTCGCAGCATGTGGCATCCTCTATTAAGGGTGATTAAAGCTAACCAATTATTGATATATAGATTATACAGCAATTACAATAATTAACGGGCTGGCTCGTAATGATGTACCTCAGGTTTTACCTTGGTACAAGGATAACAGGAGAGCCTAAATTCTCAACAAAAACAACAAATTGAATAATATGTTTTCACATTCATAAGAAAATCATTTAATAGATGAAGCTTAGATGGTACATCTTAGATGGCCTTGAATAATAAGAAGTTTCTCCATTTTATAAGATGGGTGGCATAACTCTCCCCGGTAACCATTAACATGCTAAGCAGGCCCTAAGAAAGTTATCGACAGTCAATTGCTCCTTCCAGAAAAAACAACTTCAGACACCATGTTTAACAATTGACATCAACATCCAGCTTTCCGCATTCCTTAACAATGAACTAGATATGTCCCCTTCAAATGGGCATTACAGTTTATAAAATCTGAAGCTCGAAGTGCAGTCATAGGCAATCATATAAATCCTCTCACGAATTATGGGAAGAAAATATAGTATCCTAATTTTGGAATGACATTATTGTAAATGATGTGACATAATGTAAAATACTGACTGGATCATTTTTGAAAAAAACCAATGATGTGCGAGTGAGAATGAACCAACGCTTCTTCCATGATTTCCAACCAATTCCTGACAGAGACAAACAAGAAACATAAATACCACTTAGGAAGAAAAGAAATGCATTTAACAGACAACCATTCATGCTTATTAGTACGTGGTTTTTGTTATGCAATCAATCCACGGGTTAGTTACTGATCAATAAGAATACTCGGGAATTATTTGCAGTTACGCGGCAACTTGGAATTTTGATTAATCAGATACCTATTTGATCAATTAAGCACCCAATTAACAATCGCCGATTAATCCTTGTTTTAGAACACTGCTTGTTAAGCTTTGATGAAGAAAGATTAAGAAAAAAAAATGGAAGCTCACATTGGCAAATCTAAGCAAACTAACATATCTTATTAAGAATTAAAAATAGTAAATCGAGCAAAAAAACTAATCATGGAAAGATATTGTATTGCCAATGTCCTTAATAGAGTTTATCTCGGAATATATCTCAGAGTAGAGAGGAGACTTGGGGGGAAACGTACAGACAGTTGGAATTATAAAAAGATACAGGATGATGGGTTCCACCAAGGTGAAAATAACAAACAGGAGTGTCTCCGTGAACACAAATACACACTATTTCTATTACACATAAACTCAAATTAATGTTGGATCGCTATACATAGCAAGCCAGCTAATGCGGGAAAATGCTATGGTGGCTGCTATTGTGGCAACTAGAGAATCTATCTAGAACACTGCATATATGCCAATCATTCCTGCCAATGGTCTCTTAACTACTTGTTCAAATCTAAGCCAGATATGTGACTCCAACTTAGCAAACACAATGTTGTTGCATATTTTTAAGGGAAGAAAATCTTTAACTAACTGGGACAGATCTGCAGCTCAAATATAGAAGCACTGTGGATATACGAGGTAACAGAGTTCATTTCCAATTACAATGTAGACAGGGATATCTCCATTTCTGCAAAGTATAGAATTTAATTAATCATTGGTAGATCTTGTTCTTTTTCAAATTCATTAATGTAGCATGTTGAGGGACGACCATGTCAGATTAATGCCTAAATGGCCATTTGATTTGAGATTATCGTCTTGGCAAGAACCACATCTGAAGTTTAAGAATATATATATCATTATTATTATCTATCAAGATTATGTTGCTCTCAGTAGCAAATCTCTGTCATGTTTATTGGTAGTTTGACTATGTTGACTTCTATAAATTTATGAAACACACATTTTATTGTGAGGCAAGTGAATATCAGTACAAGCAGTCGTTCAGAAACATGACTTTGAAAATAAACCATTACTGGAGTGCAGTTAAATGACAAGAAAATAAACTCCCACAAGAAACAAATTCAGAATCAACAATCCCATACTAAAGCTAACCTTTGGATGATATGAAGAGAGGTCCACTCTTAAATACCTGTTTAATAAACTCATAAGTCAGATAATAGAGCTAGAACACACTTCACTACTACTCTTTCAAATTTATGAAACCTACATAAACAGTTGCTATGCTTCAACAAAAGAAGTATGATCTGTCACTCAATGAAAGCCATACAGTGCATTTAATAATATAAACATTGAGATAAATAAAGGAAAAACCATCTCCGTTACTCCTAGCTAATAGGTAAGCATGTACAGAGAACATGATTAGGGAAGCAAGCTCTCCAGGATTCACTTACGAGCAACTGTAAATGGATATAAAATAGAGTAACGGAAACTATTAGCCAATAGGAAAGCCATGTAATTATGTATCCATCAGTTAGAGGAGTTAATAAGTACATTTAGATTAAACGTTGTTGAAATTGACAACAAAACAGAAATGAGGCAATTTACTGAAATGCACTTCAACAATACATATTCAGCATGAAATAGATCAACTAACAAGAATTAATCATCAAAAACATATACAAGTCACAAAGCTAATCTATGTGCATCTTACAAAAGGGTGCCAAAACGTCAATAACTGAGAATAAGGTGTCATAAACAAGAGAAACTTGTATTTTGAACCAAAGCCAGAAAAAAGATAATTAAAAAATAGTTGAATTCTGTGAGTTAAATAAATGTTGGTATGTATAGCTAGGTTATCAACTTGTAACGCATATAGTGTATCAATTTGTGTGCATATCATATCGTGTATCAATTTGCGTGCATATCATATCGTGCATCGTATCATGTATCGTATGATACAATAGCTCAAGAGTTTAGGCCTATACTTCTAAATCCATATAGAAACATGATTTAATATAGTTACTTATTTACATATCTATCTAGTTCCATAATTCAGATTCTTAAGTATAAATTGCATGAATCAAGTAAAAAAACCGATACTACCTATTTGCCTATATGTATCGGATCGGATCAATTGATACACAAAAAATGGTAGTATACCATATCATAAGATACGTCTTGTGTATCGTAAGATACTATGTCAGCTTGTTTTAACATACTCTTGCCATGTTTTTGGCAAATATCGCTTCAGGCAATATAAGGTCATCTAGCCTTTAAGCAACCTTTCTCCTCTACAATTTATGAACAAGGTTAATACTATTACTCGCTAATGTCCATATCTAGATTCTAAATCCAACTTTTTGGAGAAACATTAATTACCAACACAGATTCACATCCACCAGAATGTCTTTAGTATGTAGTACATAGAATCAATAAGCCCATTAGGTTATTAGGGGTCTATAATATGAAATGTTATAATTAATCAGAGCTTTTAAATGTGATTTTAGGTACGGCTCTTTCCATATCAAGAAGGGAGTAAACTTAAAGTTTGAACTCATTTTCCTCTCTTATGTTTTCTATATAATTTGCAAACACCTTTTCATTAGATATTTTCTCTGCAACTATATACATTTCCACAAAATGAAATATTGAATCCAAAAAAGTACAAGAAAGACAAAAACAGAAACATATTTAATAATACATATATGTGTGCAACTATTTTCTTCACAACGTCTCCACTTGAAAACCCTGCGAGAAAACCATTTTTTCTTATATAACATAATTAATAAGACTCATATAAGCTTGGTGTGGATTCAGCAACTCCTCAGGGAGACCCTTCGTACACATTCCAGACCTATATTTCATTTTGTTTTCTTCCCCCTTTATATCAGCCATAAACCCATTCCTGCTTACATAGTAAGTGAATATCCATATTGAGTTATACTGGCCACCACAATTGATAATGCAAGCAGACATTTCTAATCACGGATCATTCCATACTTGTGCATTAATTGTTCTAAAACATATAACCATTAATGTATGTCATCAAAGTAGTGTGGAACATAGTGCCCAATAACCAATTCTTTCTCTTTTCATATATGGGACCACAAAACCAATTGGAGAAATTCGCACTTGTAATCCTGGTACCTGTTGGTTAACAAATATGCCTTAAAAGAAGGCAACTATCCTTTGCTCTAGCATTTCGACTGGAGAAACCTTTATTTTACCTTGTTAAAAGAGCCTCTTCAATAATGATATGTTTATGCATTTTGTTCCTCTTTATCAGTGAGAATCACATCTGACAATATAAGTCGATAAGTTCTTCCTGTCGTAACTGTAACCGGAGTCTTCACTTCTCTCATCGGAACGGGGTGATACAGGACCACGAGAAAGCTCCACTAAATAAATTGATAATGATTTTATGACCAGATGACAAGATAACGTCAAAACTTTGTTCTAAAAGGCGGCCGTCTAGACAACGCCTAGGCGCTAGGCGCCTGGTGTCCGCCCGATGTCCGTCTAGGCGTCCGCCTAGTTCTCCTGACGCTCGACTATACATATTTTAGGGTTTTATGGACTTTTTCTGCAATTTTCAGTAGGATTTTAGATTTTTTTTTTTTAACTGCCTAGAACTAGGCGGCCGCCTGGGCAGCCGACTAGGCAGGCTAGGCGTTAGGCGGCGGCTACCCCTCCCCCCCCCCCCCCCCCCGCCTAGCACTTTTCACAACCTTGCGTCAAAACTCTATGCCAGTGTCAAGTTGATACATAGGTAAAACCGTCGGCCACGCAACCAAGGAACCGATCTCCAACTTGGCATGGAACTATAAAAGCGTGAAGTCCAGTCGAGACGCAAGATGAAACAAATTGCTATAAGGAATTGTGCTTCCCTCGTAAGTCGTAAGTAAACTTTTGCACACATTAATGAGATAAGGGTTCTCCTTTAATTGTTGTCGTACTTGTTTCGAATCGATATTTCACTTGCAGCACAAATCTCCTAAAATGTTACATACCGACTCCAATAATGTTTGTTGCTCTAACGGTGGAGCCTCTCTAGGAATCAAATGATAGTGCACTATTTTTCTTTTCTTTTTAAAATGGTAAGTCTACATCTACTGGCGACTTAAGCTCGGGTCTCTTTTATTACATATCTCTTCGGATTGCCTCACCGGACAAGTTCTATGTATGCCGTTCCTCGATTCTTTCTTGTTTATGTTGCATCATTCCTCAATCCAGTGCTCGGAGGGATCTCCATTGCATGTTCAGCTCGGGCATGAGCTTCACTACATAATCCTTTAGCCGAACAAATCGCTCTTCCAAATCCGGCTCTCAATCATCCGCTACCTGAATATCTCAGCTCATCCCCTCCCCTCCCCTCCCCTCCCCTCCCCTCCCTTAATATTTACGTGCATATCGTGCGACTAGGGGATTCAAACCTCCCGGCCCAATTTTACAGGTTCTCATGTCTCCGAGAATTGACCACTGGGGCCAATGCTAGTGCATTATCCACATGTTGGTCTACTACAAAGTCTACTTCCAGGAAATCTACGTACTTTTATTTATCGCTCCACTGCTCAGATCTAAGAGCAGCTTTTTCTTTTCTTTTCTTTTTCCATTTCAACAAAAAATGGAGAGCCGAAATGGGTTTTTTTCCCCATATTAATGAATGTAAGCACCATGTGATGGGAATATAAAGAGCGTCTAGAATCAAATTTCAGACGAGAGATCCGAACGAATACCGTGTTCGAGGCTGCGGCGGCGGAGCGGTGGCGGTCGAAGTGCGGGGCGGCGGAGGGAGCGGACGACATCTCCGCTGAGCCCGCGCGGATCTCTTAATTCCTCGGCAACATCGAGAGATCTGAATGAAAATCTCGATAGGGATTAGGGTTTTTTTTTTTTTCTGTTAGTTGCGAGTTTGGGGGCAAAGGGAAAAGAAAGAAAGAAAGAAAGCCTCTCGCTCTCCTACCAGTCTGTCTTCCTACTTACTCCTCAAACCTATATTATTCTATTCTGTTAACGAGAGAGAGAGAGAGAGAGAGAGAAGGCTCAGGTGTAGTGAGCAGTAAAATTCTAGAGGAGTGTACAAGTAGTGAGGAGTCACTTTGGGAAGACAATTTTTTTTCTCCTCTTCCATTATTTTCTACATGTTTTCAAAACACACTTTGAGGACGTGGTTGTGGACATGTGTTTGGGTTTGTTTGGTTCGTCGAATTTTGACATCGTTTCTATGTTTGGATGTTAAAAAATAAAAAAAAATTTCCCATAGAAAGAGAAAATATAAGAAAAAATAATTCTTCCATCCAACCAAAAAATTATTTTTCTACTATAGAGAATTCATTTTTTCTTCAAATTTTCTTGACCTTTCCAAATACTGGAAAGAAAAATAAACCAGAATTATAATTTTTCAAAGTAAGAAAAAGAACAAGGAATTGATTTCCTTTTTTTTTCGCGAACCAGACGTGACCTCAAGGTTTTTCTTTTCCATATTAGGCCCCTTGGATTTACTATGTTCAACGCAAGATCCAACCAAATCTATCTATCTATACTATTATATAATATATACTACATATTTTATATATCTATTCTACTATATAATGCCAAAACTAGGCTTCACCGTGAAAAATTTTCGTTCCAAAAATACCCTTCAACATATTTAGTAATTAAAAAGAATACCTACAATAAATTCCACTGACAACCATTTAAGAGATGCAATAATGACAACCATTTACGGAAATCAAAGGGTTCATGCTACTTGCTAAGTCTTTTAAATTGTTACCAAAGAATTCGAAGGGTTGAACCATTAACCTATATAATTAAAAACAGTAGAAATAAACTAACTCATCAACATCATTCACTCCAATATACGTGCAAAGCACGTGCATATATACTAGTTGTTATTAGGAAGACTAAAAATATGTTATAATTATTCTAATTTTTGTTAAAACCTTTCTAAAAGACAACCATATTAACTATTCTAAATTTATTATTATATTATTATATATACTATTTTATGCATGCATACAAGACTATTTACGAAGACCAGATGACACTTCTTGTAATTAGCTAGTTATTCCTATTAACTTTAAAGAATAATTTAATTAGTAAACATATGCAAGGATATAGTTAGAAGAAAAAAATTCTACACTGAAGCTGAACTTTCTCATTATATAGTAATATAGATATAGATATATAAGCGTCATGGTAGTATTATTTCTCTAATTTCTTGAGCGTACACCAGAAACTATATAAGATTATGCATCATGAAGATCGAAGACATAAAAAGCCGAAAGAAGGGACGATGGTTTGATCATTTTATACTTCTGGTTTAAGTTAATATTGGGTATGGCTGATTTTTTTTTATCAACAGAAACGAAAATGATAAGATTCAAATTGTTAGTGATTTTCGAGACTTGTAAGCAAATAATAAGATTTTAAATTTTTGTGTCAAATAGGATACACCTAAAGGTCATTATCAAATAGAAACAACTAAACTCAAGATAAGGTAAATTATGAAATTACTAAGAGTTGAATTTATAAATGTCTCAGTTAACTCGGATAGGGAATAAAAATATTTTATTAACTTATGTATCATTTATTTTCTCTATCTTTTGTTTTCGTCTACCATCTTATTCCATCCACTTTTAGATCGCCATCAAATTTTGACAGCAAGGACGGTGAAATATGAAAAAGAAAAGAAAAAAAAGTGAAGTTAGGTTGATTTTTTGATTGAAGGATACATGAGTAATATATAAAGACAAGTTTGATCTTAAAAAATTTTATGTTAAAGAATAAATAAATAAATAAAACCTATTATTCATGACATGTAAGTTACTTCTATCTATTCGCCTAAATATATTTGTTTAGAAATCTTCAAATCTGAAATAATTAAAGTTAAGGATCTCAATAACTCAATTCATTAAAAAATTACTACAGAAATACATGAGAACAACGACGAAACCACTGAGCAGCCACTAAATCTACATGATGACGGATCAGTGATGCCCTAAAGGCATCGACAAACTGTAAGTCACTGCGAGAGGGACATCATCGAGATGTAGCAAATCTAAATTCTGAGCAACGGGTGGGTGATAAATCTTTAGAGATGCCACTGCGACGCAATCAAACCTGGCGACAAACATCAGACCACTTGGTGACGTTCTATTTGCTTTGAAAGTATATTAGGCATCGACGCATGATATGGTGACCACAGGCGACGGACGAGTGACGCACAAGTTTCTAATAAGATATTTTCAGTATTGATACTTCACTCGGCGATGAACATATTAGTCACCCTATCGTCGCGTTCCGTCGTCAGTGCGTCACTTGTTCATTGCTAACTTGCTAAATTTGAAAGAAAAAATAAAATATTAATCAACACAAAATAAATATCAAAGCATAATACTTTCAAATATAATATATGAAATCTGACATAGGTCGTCATATAATTCATATCCAATCAGACCTTAAGCAACACAAAGAACTCGATGGAACCCCAAAAGTATAAGAAGACACAATATTATATACCTGGTGCAATTTGTCATAGAATTCATGTCTAATAGGACCTTCAGCGACACAAAACGATTGTTAAAAATACAATTTTTGTAAGAAATTAATATTGATAATACAAATACAATTACAAATATGAAACTATATGTCTAATAATACATAAGTTCATAAAATACACTCATAGTTCATACAGTAGTAAGTACAAATAGAAATAACACCACCGGTGCTTTGGTGGTGGCGGTGGCGGCGGTGGCAACTCGATATGAAAATAGGTCATGACATCCGGTGGAAGCGAACGTAGGATCCTCGCAACTAATTCGGACATGCCAAGGTCAGCAAGAGCAGGAGGGACATTAGGTAAATCAGGGCGGATATCATATTAGGGGCAACAGGTTACCTCTTGGACAGCAAGGGCAGTTGAAGTCAATTATCTAGAGTTGTTTGCTTTCACTTCATATATGATTGGAGTCTGGTAACAGTGCTAACGACCTGTGCTAAGACTGAATCATATAGAGGTGAAGCATAGGAAAAAGAAGGTGGAGGAGGTCTGGAAAATATCGATGCATGTGATGCCAAAGAGCATATACCATAATTGTGGCATCCCTCCCCTCTTCCATAGATGACCCTAAACCAAAGGCTGTTATCTTTAACAGGATAAAAATGCCCGACACTCTCTTCCACCTCATTCCGGGTGTCCCTAGAGGATGTCCAATCCGTAGAGACTAAAAAGCAGTATGTACACCCAGTTATTGTGGCGCCCCGTTCCTCCTATTCGGGGAGCACGGCTAAGAAATACAAGATGGTTTCGTTCGATCGGGATAGATTGAAACAAGAACTCGTCCTTGTTATGTATTTGCTTCTTCGGAATCGATTCTCATATTCAGTGGACCGTGCCCCCGGGATCGACTTAATGGTATCAGAGCACAGATTCAAGTTCTTTAGACTCGCACTGGAAAAGTTCCTTTAACGATCAATTCTTGTGCGAACTCTTGAACTCGTTAGGCCGAAATGAGATACGTTTATGCAATGAGTCCATAATACATTATGATCCTAATATAATTTATCTTCTTTTGAAGGAATGTCACCAGCGCAATCCTCAGCGCTTCGAAATGCAAGGCCAAGAAAGTAGTTCGGGCACTTCGGGAAGTTCAAGGAGCCAACAAGCCATGTCTCGCGTCGATCCCGTCCAGCAAATATTGCGGATGTTGGAGGCAAACCAACAAAGGAATGAAGCTCGCTACGAACGGGCCGAGAAGCGAGCGGATGAGAGTCAGCTCAAGTTTCAAGACAATATAGAAGCTCGATTCTCAGTCCAACAGAAGCAGGTAGATGCCCTGCAACAGATCGTTCAGACTTTGGCTTCCAACTATTCCGCGGCAACAGCAGCGACTCCGGTGGAACAGCCCGTGCTTGAAGTTGAGACGCCACAAATTCCAAGGACGAGGGACGTGACTGCCTTCGACTTTGGCCACTTCAAAAAAGTCTGCAATACTCCATTCAACGGGACTGAGGACTCAATCGTGGCTCTAGATTGGTTGGCCGAACTTGAAGACCACTTCGCTCTGCTAGAGGTCCCCAAAGAGATGCGCGTCGTATGCGCGCAACTATAGCTTCGTCTCAACACGTACGATTGGTGGGACGTGCATCAACGATCTCTTCAATTTGACCATGGAGAGGAGTCGATCTCGTGGACGACTTTTTGTGCCACGTTTGAAGAGGAGTTTATACCCCCTCCATTACGACATCAGATGGAGAATGAGTTCGTGCAGCTGCGGCAGGGCAGTATGACAGTTAAACAGTATTCTGCCGAATTCAACCGACTCTCCAAATTTGCTAGTGCCTATTTACCTGATGCAGCGAGTCGAGCTAGAAGATTTGAAGATGGTTTGTGCCCTGCCATCCATGCACACGTGGTCGTTCATCAGTACGGGACAATGCATGAAGTCATGAATCACACTCTATATATTGAACTGCAGTATCCTCACATTTATACCAGCGTTGTGCATACCTACAATCACAAACGCCAAAGCAACGAGAGAGAAAACAATGCTGTAAAGCGTCAAAACAAGTATGGCCATCAGAAAGGAAACCCGAGACCAATATGTAATTTCTGTAAAAGGCAGGGGCACACTACCAATAGATGTTACAGCAGGAAAGGGATGTACTTCAACTATGGTGGGCCAGGCCACATAGCTCGGGATTGTTCACTCCCCTCTAATCTTATACCTCAACATAATAATCCCTAACGGTAGGTTCTATTCCTAAGTTTCATGGACGAAACTTTCAATTAGTTGGGTAGGATGTGGCGCCCCGTTCCTCCTATTCGGGGAGCGCGGCTAAGAAATACAAGATGGTATCGTTCGATCGGGATAGATTGAAATAAGAACTCGTCCTCGTTATGGATTTGCTTCTTCGGAATCGATTCCCATATTCAGTGGACCGTGCCCCCGGGATCGACTTAATTAAACAGGTTTTCCGCACTAAGGTGAACCGAGCGAGGAGCCAAAGTCATCTTTCCCAATCCAATCCAGCTGTAGGCGCATCCTGATCGCGCCGTATTTTGAAGTACTTGAAGATAGGAGCTTGCAGCTCCGTGGGAAAGTCGTCCTCCAGCCCGGAGGTCTTTATCATTTTGAAGTTTAGTAAAGGGATGTAATATATAGGACTGCTATATCATTTTGTGTCAACACTTTTGTAAGCTCGTGCGGCAAATTAGCTGACTCGTTCAAGAGTTTGTAATAGATGTTCATTATCAATAAAGAGAACTTTTCCATTTTTAACTTGTGTTTCAATTTATCTGCGTACTCTGAATATGTGCTCGTTATGCAAAATACTCTAGCCTTGTGCGGGCGCAACCCCAGGCCCGTACAGCGGTCACGATTCGGGGGACGCCGCAACGATTTCACGGAATCGGGTCGTGACAGTTATTAATAACCTAAAATATTTTCAAATAACATCTACTTTTGGAATATTCTAAGTTTTTTCAATTATCCCAAGTTTTATGCTCAAATTATATAATAAAATAAAATAAAAACTATATTTTTTCAAATGTATTTCCCGTCTTGTTGTTCATGTAGGTCACATCCTTGCTCTCATGCATGTGCTCGAATACCTCGACGAAATTAACTCTCGAAGGATCAACACCCTCCTTCGCTTTTTGGTCAACCTATGTAGGAAATAGTTAATTAATATATAAGTATACTAATTAATGATATTAAATTATATAATTAAGAAATTTAAATACTTTAAGTTATCATGCATATCAAAAAAAATTCATGTACTTCGGTGGGGGATCGATCAACCTAGGCATCCTTAGCTTGCATAGACATCTTCTTGAACTCAAGAGTCTCAGAGTTGTTTTTTTCATTTCCACCTTGTACTCCTCCTTAAGCCATACTTTCATCCATTTTCCACAACTAACCATATTCTTTACATCATTCATTGCATCACGGTTCTTGTGGCTACAAGCACCCATATGAGTTTTCTTGATTTTGTTTTCTCGTTGTATCGATCACCAGTATAGGCCTTATGCAAATCCAACTTCAAAAAATAAATTAAATATTTGTAAGATTAATTGAACAAAAAATAAGTATACAAGACACGGTGGTAGTAAAATATACCCTCATCTGCTCCAGCTATAGGTGCCTCTTCTTTTGTGGCACATGAGAGAAGTTAATGTAGGGCCCATAATAGTTCTCCCTGATGATTGAACCAAGTGTCGAGATAGCAGGAGGCGGGAGAACCTATAAAATATAGACAAACAATTAACATTCAAGGAAAGAAGTAGTAAATTAATATAAGAAGTGACATAAATTTTAAATTAAATTTACTTAGAGTTTCTTAGTAAGGACCAGAGCTCCAACCTAAGTTTCCCAACAAGCCTTTCTCATATATTAGGAGGATCACCAGGTCAAGGGAGATACCAATCGCTAGCATCGTAGTGCAAATTGGGATACTCCCTACCCTATCTTGTGGGTGACTAGTCAACTGATAGAAGAAATAATGGGGTGATAGTATCTCGTATCGATGATGGGTTTGGGGTATCTCGTGTCGATTATGGAGCTATATGAGGAGATAATCCATCCCCATATAAGAGAAGATCATCCTCCATAACTCCTCTGACATGCGCAGGCATACTAGTCGAATGTAGAGAAGATGAAGGTACACAACTGAGAAACTGTCAACGACCACCACCAATGAAATTAATGAGGGAATCGAGAAAATAATACATATATAAATTATTACAACTTTATCGTATGATATATGTATACCTAATCATCCTCTTCATTATCGTTATCATCATCCTCTTTGTCATTATCATCTTTTTTTCTAAATATATATGTTCTTTAATTCACCCTCCTCTTTTGATATATTTTCCTTTTTTTCTTGATCTTGGACAAAACCAATTGTTTTGGTGCAAAGTAAGTTTTGTATATAAACTTATTCATCACCTCTATTTTTTTTACAATAGTGTCAACCTCTATATCACCCATGACGCTTTCGTCTGACAGTTGACCCGTAAGTTGAGGCTCTTCGACTTCGTCCTCATGGTATACTAGCTCTCAAATATTGAACTTGTTTCTAGCTTTAGTCTTACATATAAACCACCAATCAAATCAATATTCATTTAGGATAACTTATTTAATAGACTTGAACAACTCGTATTTTCGTTACATAAGAGTTGGACCCTCTATATATTTGTCGATGGTTTATATTGACAAATTTTAATTATTATTTTAATTTTTCACCCCTATTTTGATTTTGTGTAAAAATATAAAATTTTAAAATTACATTGTTTTATGTCATAAGGGGTAGCTATTGAAACTTTATAATATGTCACGCCCCGCTTCCAGAATACTGGATAAATACGGGGACTAACATGGCCAACCGCACCTTGTTATTATCGAAGTAAGCCAAAATGTGTTAAGATTGTCTAGAAGATAGATGGGTGAACTCTAACATGTTATGACGTCAGTCCTAAGGCCGATAAATTCTATTATCTCAATCCAGCAACACAAGTACAAGAGTATATCATACAGGGAAATAAAGAGGCATCTCAAATTACATGTCACATATGATCATGAAGCTAGTAAATACAAAATACTGCACTAGCAGAGTATAATAATATATAATCAAATATATCAGCCATGGTCTAATATATACATCATGTTGACCGTAGTCTCAAAAATATAAGGAGCTAAACTCTGTCCATTGCTAAACACCACAAAATGAAGAAATCAAGACGAGGGGTGGAAGAAGAAAACACACTCGAGAGCTTCGGCCGTAGTCCTACGAGTGCGAGCCATCTTGCTGGAAGTGCGGTGGATCATGGTTCTCTTCGGGATAACATGGCCACGCAAAGTCAGTGGGGTCAGAACCCCAAGCAACAATTACCACAAAGGAGCTCGAGGTGATAGACCGAATACATCACAACATAAGCAGGAAGAGACATAAGAAATAAATGTTGATCGAGACTTGTACGGTACCAATGTACTTGTCTCAAGAATAATACTGGAAGAACTGATAACAAGTGCAAAAATGAAAGCAATACGACAAGCGGCAAGAGAGCATAGGAACTACTCTGGATCGGGACCACAACCCTTAACCAAATAAGGATCGGGGTTGCAGACCTTCACCCGAGCAGAACTTAGCACCCTAACCACGTGCCGGAAGAAAATAAAACTAGAAGAGCGAGCTATAATGAAAGTAACATCATTCATCGTACGGCCAAATAGTTCTACGACTTGCTACGATTAACTAGTTAGGGTTGTCACAAGTATTAATTACTAAATGCATGTTTTAAGAATATTGCTACTACCAACACTGTAGTTAACCCAGATGGCCAAGGGTACGCTTGTCTAGTAAACTTAAATGCACATACAATATCACAATAACACAACTAGTTACTTGTCATAAACAGAAATTGAACTTAAACTTGTAATCATAAACTTGTTTTATAAACATAAACTTGTATATAAACTTGTCTTGTAAGTGCCGCATCACGCGTAAACTTGGTCAGTCATGGAGGCCTTGCCTAACAGGGTTGTTCTATGCTGCATGGGGCCCTTAGAGATCGGGGTAAGCCGATAGCGCAATATTTTTTCCTTCCAATAATCTAGGTAAATATTATCTTGTTTAATCATTACTAAATTATTTTAAGTTCTCGAGTCATGGACACTTGAGAACTCCCTAGAATGACGAGTCATGAGTACGAGCTTTTCACGAGTTATCGTATTTGTGACACGTGATACATTGGACAATACTCACACTCGATTGTCCGGTGCCAAATACAATAGATTTTCATACACAACATTTTCATGGTGTCGTAAGGATTGTGAACTTGCACATAAACTGGTCTAGTAACATAAACTTGTATCAACAAAAGGAAGTACACAACAATAATCACTAAAACGAACTATCAAACGAACATAATTAAAATAAACATAAAACGTGCACAAGGATTTCTGGCCGCATGCGCCCACTGGTCGCATGGACTTACTGGTTGCATGGACTTACTGGCCGTATGCACCCACTGGCCACACGCTCCAGGCAGAGTCTACTCTTCGGGACAAGTGCTAAATGATGGGTCATAAAGGCGTATCAGAGAAGTGACTAAAAGTGATTGATGTGACATGCCATGAATGCGTGTCAGAGAAAAGATAAAAGCATAAAAAGGGTGCACGAAAAGGACATGCAGGAAAAGACACATGTCGCTTCTAAGTCAAATGACAGATGGGCTGCATGGGCTTCTGGCCGCATGAGCTTATGGCCGCATGGACAACTGGCCACATGAGCTTATGACCGCATGGACAACTTGCCCTCTGGAAAATCTCATGCGTTCAGTACTCTATGCATTCAGCTTAGGGACGCATATGCAGAGACAGTCATGCGTCTAACAAGATATGAGTCATGCTGAAAAGGGCGCATGAAGCTGGGCGCATGGAACTCCTCCGTCCCAAAGCAACACAACTCCATGGGAAAAGCTCAAAAAAATTCAAAAATTTGTTTCCTTCATAAAAGTTTTATTTTAACTTCAAATTAAGTGAAACAAAAGCCAAATTACATGAAATAAAATGCTCTAACATAAGAAACACTAGTTTTCGAAAACACTAAATTTTAATAGATCAAGATCAAGAAAAACTTATAGAACCCACAAAAATCCTAAACTTAAAACTAAGAACTACAAAAATCTATATATCCAAATCCAAAACTCCAAGAACTAATATGATCAGCAACTCAAGGAGAATATTTTCCATCAAATACATTTTTAAAATAACATATATAAGAAAAATCTGAAAAGTCATGACTTCACCATTGAGCAAGATGTATTTGCCTAAGAGTCCAACGACCTCTTTCTAGCTAGGTCCGGTGCTAGGGTTCGGCTAGGGGAGGTGCACGGGGGTGAGGGAGAAGGGAGCAAGGAAGAAGGAAATAAAAATGAAGAAGAAGAAGAAGAAAGAGAGGAGAGAGAGAAAATCTCATATATATATATATATATATATATATATATATATATATATATATATATATATATATACTAAGAGGAGAGAAAAAATGTTTAGTCATGGGTTTAGTCAAATGAATCAAACCAGTTATCCATTCTACATGCAGATCCTAAATCGAGTCTATGGCAATGCCAATGGATATTCTACTGGTCTCGGGTTGTGAAACCCCAAATCCTGAAAATTGTATTAGTTATTTTTTTATATTAATTAATTATTTTATTTATAGTAATTATGTGCTAAATAGAGAAAATAGATTTATTTAATTTTTATTTGAGGTATTTGTGCATCTAGGGGATTTTGGAACCTTTATAAAAATTTTATAATTTATTTCATATAGGAGACCCTGTGGACAGTAGCTAGCTTAATGGTGTGCACAAATATATTTTTCTAGAATTTTATAGGTATATATATGTATATATATATAATTATATATATATATATATGTATATATTAGTTAATTTGATAAAGAAAAAGAAAAAGAAAAAAAGATCCTTAATGGATCCAAACCCAAAACCTTAAACCCATTCCTACCAAATCAAAACCAAAACCATTCCTACTAAATTGAAACAGCAGCAGCAATAGACTTAGTTAGTAATCCTCCCTCTCCACCTCGACGCCGCCGCCGACCACCCCAGGCTCGCCGCCAAGCGCCGGAGTCGACCGCATACCGCGACGCCATGCGCGCGAGACAGAACAGCGTACCTGTGTTCATGTCCCGTTTTTCGTCTCCTCGCTCGACCAAACTTGACCCCGTCTTCACCGGTATGATCCTCACCTATCCTCCTTCCATATTTGTATATTAGTTTATCTTGAACAGCGTGCCAACCTAGGTATTAATCGACGTCAAGTCGAAGAAAAATGATCACTTTCTAAATTCCAGAAATTATGTTGCAACTACTCCTGTTCTCGGATTCGTATCTCCTACCACAGAGATCCGAATCCGATTTTTCTTGTTGATATGCGGCGACCACCTAACCTAGTTTATTTTCTGTCAAATATAATATTTTATTTGTTGCTGTATGTTAAAATAAATTAGGTAGTAAAACCCAAAACCTTATTTTTTTCCAAAATTCCAAATTGTGAAACGGAGCGCCCCCCCAAACGGGACTGCCCTGCTGTGTACCAAGTGTACCAAAAGGTGCGCGCAGTGTACCCGGTCATGTAAAAATTCGCGAAAACTGATTTGGACACGTGTGCGCGTCGGAATCAGCATGTATCCGCGTCAAATTTCTAGTATCGTGACTTTTACAAAAGTCGTGCGCATTTTGTGCACACTCGTCAGAATACGACAAAACTTACACCACTGGACTCGTGGTATCGCGCCAGTCATGTGACCCAATTTTCACGCAATTCTGAGACAATTGACTAAGTCGCCAATTGGCGGGCCCCACAGTTAACTTTTTGGGCAAAATTGTGTTCGGCTCATCAGAATCCACATCTGAACATACCATTGAGTTCGTACTGACAGTTTAAGTTTGTTTGACCTATAATTTGTCCCTTTTAGAGACCTTTACCCTTGGCACACTTTTCGGTGCAAAGTGAGCCACTGGTGGACCCCACTTTGGGCCGAAATTACCGTTTTGCTCCTGTGTCCAAATTTGACGAAAGGATAGTGTTTTCTAGCTATTTTGCTTATTCTGAAAATGTTGGTGATATTTATTTCAGCATTCGGAGACGTTCATTCTGAGGCCATAGTTTCTGACTCTTGGTGTTTGACATCTAGACGTTACATTTTACAACTCTCTTGCCAGTAAAGTATACCTTGCCTTGTTATAATATATAAATTCTTTATTAATAGTTGCATATTTATTTTATTTAGTATTATATAACTGTGCGCGTCCGAGAAGACTCGGGTGCAGTCAACGAAGGCGTTGACGTTAGGACTTGTGTCTGACCTAGTGTCTAGTAGACCCACCTAAAGTTGTGGAGTTATTGGTATGACTTCCCAGGCCTTGACACGTATCATTACACGTCACAGAGTGAGTTCATATAGGGACGCGTGCCTCATGCGCGACTGGCCATCAGTGTGAGCAACACGTGTAACAGTATTTAGCTAGTTTATTTCTATAGAGACTTGCATCATAGTACGAGATGTCCATGTCGTGTTCACGACTTGTATATCCACATTGGGCGGGGAGGACGACTAGTAGGCGTATGGGACACCCACTCCTTCTATACAGATATCGCACTCGATGGAGTGATACGGACGTATATATATATTGCAGATACCACGTTCCTTAGAGTGTTGGGCGTCACTTGTTATCTTTGCAGATACCATACTCTAAAGAACGTTGGACGTTATACTATTTCAAATACCATGCTCCTCGGAGATGGACAATTGCAGAGTGCCCTCGAATGGGGGCATATGTGGCATATACTAGCCAATCACGACGATTGGTAAATTACGTCAGCATATGTCTAGCCTACACTTTCCCATACGCACTAAGCTGTCCTCAAATTGCATTCACTTAGATGGTTAGCACACCCCCTTTATTTATTCAGTATTTACTTTATGGCATGCTTCTATGTATCTTGTTATGTCTCTCTGAGGACCTGGTCCCTTTCCAGGTGTAGATGTTCATGAGTATTCGCGGGAGCGCAGATCCGGACAGGCTACTTATATTACGAGGAGGTCTTCTCTTTGAGCCTCGTGATGGTTAGATGTTATATTTATATAGGGTTTATCTTGTTTATTTTATATTCTATTTTGGCAGTAGATTTGTTTCCATCCGACTGTCATTCTTTAGATACTTTATATTGAGATCTAGTTACATGGTTATTGGGTATTTATTTATATTTGATTCTGTGGATGAGATTTAGATTATACCCTGTGACTTGTGATAGTTTTACCACTTATGAATTATTGTTCATTATACAGCGTATGCACGTATTATGGTTTCCATATATTGGAGTTGCCATATACATGCGGCTGGCATGCTTACATATCCTAGTCCTACATATTTTGGGACTGGGACGTGACATATTTTTAGTGGTGGCCCATACAGGTCAGAGCATATTGTCTCGGTTACATTACTGTACCGAGCAAGCCTGTACCTAGGATTAGAGTATAGGATCTCATCCAATTGACTATGACTTATCTTCCTTCCAGTCTGTTCTATTAATTGCATCTTGCTTTAATCATGTCCTTCCCTAATATTCTTTGAGTATAGCCTCTGATAGAATATAGGAATCCATGTTGATAGGATGATACTTAGGGTAACATTCCTATTAAGAATACAACTAAGGCATTGACACATCACTGAGTTTATGATACTTAATGAGCCCTAGCCTTCCGTATTACCTAATGAACCCTAGCATCACTTACCTATAGATTAATTTATCATTATCCCTTGATATAATTATGTATGACTTGAGAGTAGTATGAACACTACTAGGATTAGTTTGAAATTTGACCATAGTGTTTGACCCTAGTATTGAGGAACCAATAGAAATCCAAGGTTAAATATTAGGACTGAACCTAGCTTTTCAGGGTGAGATAGTACTAGAGAGCTACAACTTTAGCACATTATCTTATAATAGCCGAACAATGCCTTAGGAAGCCACGAAGGCAACTGTCCCAGCGTAAACTTGATGATTCCTGAATAATAGATAAACAACATAGAGTAGCCTGATTAGGCGTATACTACAAGGATAGTGATGTGAGCGTATTAGTCATAGTTTTAGCTTTCCCAGTCATGACAAAGAATAAAATCTCGTGCATTAAATGCAGAGATATGCCTCGAGCCCTGTGCAAAAAACAACTTTTGATGGGACATCTGATTTTGTCTTATTTTGAGCGTAAAAACTCATTTCTGTCTTGAGCGTAAAAAATTATTTTGGACTTAAGCGTAAAAGCTCATTTCTGTCAAATGAAGAATATGCAGCGTATTAAGAAGACTCAATTTTTTCTTGAGTGGTGTATCAAATATGTCACTAAACCACAACCTGGGTCTCTGTGCAAAATCATCATCACAGCCGTCCCCTCAATCATCGTGCAGTACTTTTTGTCAGATGTCAGGTTCACTAATTTGCCTGACAAATTCATCCGAGGAAAAAGAAGAGTTCCTCGTACAACTTTACGTTGCAACGCAGGAGATCTTTTACGCACAGATTTTTTGCGCAGATTTTAGCGCAGATCTTTTACGCTCAGACTTTTACGCGCAGATTTTTACTCAGATTTTATGCGCAGATTTTAGCACAGATCTTTTACGTTCAGACTTTTACGAGCAGATTTTTACTCAGATTTTACGTGCATATTCCATGCAGACTTTACGCAGGAAGAATAAGCAATCTTTTTACGTACAGACTTGTTTTACGCGGACAGCTCTGAAGCTCTACTTTACGCTTCTCTTTTTTACGCGGACAGCTCTGAAGCTCTACTTTACACTTCTCTGTTTTACGCGGATAGCTCTGAAGCCATGTTTTACGCCGACAGTTTGAATCCCTGATTTACTCCAAACCTCTTTGAATTCCTACTTTACGCCAGACAACGTGAAACTCTATTTTACGCAGACGGCCTCGAATCCCTACTTTACGCGGACTACCTTGAATCTCTATTTTACGCGGACAGTTCTAAAAGCTCTACTTTACGTCAAACTTTCTTGAATCTCTGTTTTATGCGGACAACCTATAGTGTATATTAAGATTGTAGAACTTAGAAGACCATACCTCTTTTTGGTCAACTAGCAACTTAGACAAGGAGTTAGAATAATAACTGTAAAGATTGTAGAGTCTTATCTTTTTGTGAATTTGAATTATTTTGTAATTTTTCTCATCATAATCTAGCGTACTTATATTTGATGTACTACCTTGACTTATGCTGCTATTATAGCCTGGTTTTGCAAGCTTATTCTTTATCAAGCTTGTTTATGATATATGTATTATTGGAGTACTACACTAATACATTTCAGAATCAGTGCATTACGGTCTGATCAACCATAGTGCACTTGGTTCGCCCTTCGCATAACTACTTTACGTGGATTGAGATATATAGTGATTAGTAGACGAATGTACTTGCCCTCTAGATATGTCTGAGCATATCGTATCAGTTACATAATTGTAATGATACGAGCATGTGAATAGGAATTACCAAAATAGGATTTCAATCCACAACTGCCTTGACAATTTCCATTTGAATACTTTATACGAAAAGTATACTGTTTCTGTAGCCATTTCTGTTTATTTCTTGGAAAATTACCAAACTCTATTATTAGATTTGATTTCAGTTTAAAACAGTGCTACCTTTAGAATGACCCTTCACTACCTACCTATATTTTATTTTATTACCTTCCTGATACATGCATCACTATGACAGCATGAAATTTAGCAGCACCTATGACTCGGTTGACTTATAAGGATCAAGAATTCATATGGACCGACGAGTGTCAAGCCACTTTCGAGGAATCGAAGAAGCAACTGACCACAGAACCAGTATTGACTATTCCATCAGGATCAGGAGGTTATATGATCTACAAACGCATCAGGGAAATGCTTGGGATGCGTATTGATACAGCATGGCAAGGTGATTGCATATGCATCTAGAAAGTTACGAGTGCATGAGAAGAATTATCCAACTCATGACTTAGAACTTGCAGCCAAGATGTATGTATAATGACTTACAGTAGCACTTTTGGTGGCATGGAATAAAAAGAGAGATAGCTCGCTTTGTAGCTAAATGCCTAGTATATCAGCAAGTAAAGACGGAGCACCAGAGAATAGCAGAACTATTGCAACCACTTTCGATTCAGAAGTAGAAGTGGAAGGACATCACTATGGACTTCGTTACGGGTTTTTCCCAAGAGTCTAAGTGGAAGAGATGCAGTATGGATAATCGTGGACCGACTCACAAAGTCGGCATATTTCTTACCTTTTAGTATTGGCCAGCCTACAGAAGCTTTAGCTGACTTATATATGAGGCAGATCGTGAGATTGCACGACATATCAGTCAGCATTGTATCAGACAGGGATTCGCATTTTACATCACACTTTTGAAGGAGCATGTAAGAGTCTTGGAACTCGTCTGAAGTTCAGTACATCTTATCACCCGCAGACAGATAGGCAGTCAGAGCATGCTATTCAGACATTGGAGGATATGTTGAGGGCTTGTATTGTTAGACTTTGGAGGATCACGAGAGGACCCCCTACATCTTATGAAGTTTTCTTACAACAATAGCTATCAAGCGGGTATCCAGATGGCTCCGTTTGAAGCATTATATGGAAGAAAGTGCAGGTCTTATGTGTGTTGAAGTGACGTGGGAGAACGTCAGATTCTGGGACCAGAATTGGTGGTCAATACCATAGAGACTGTTAAGAAGATACAATGATACTTGCAAGCAGCGCAAGACAGACAGAAGCAGTGGACAGACGTCATCGTCGTCCTTTGGAGTTCAAAGAGGGCGATCATGTCTTCTTGAGGATATCACCTACCAGAGGCACCATTCGATTCGGAGGACGCAGCAAGTTGAGTCCAAGGTATATTGGACCATTGACGTGCTAGAAAGAGTAGGAATAGTGGCATATCAACTTGCGTTACCACCTTCACTTGAGGGAGTACATAATGTATTTAATGTGTCACAACTCAGGCGATATGTGGCAGACAGGAGTCATATTCTCGACCATTTGGAGATCACCATTGGGCCGAGCTTGTCATACCAAGAGCAACCCGTGGGAATCCTTGATCGTCGAGAGAAAGTGTTGAAAAACCAGTCTATTCCCTTGGTCCGAGTGGCATGAAAGCATGGCGCACCAGGAGAATCAACTTGAGAGCGCGAGGACGACATGCGCAAGCATTTTTCGAACCTATTCGTTGACCAAGGTATGAGATTATTTTGTTAAATTTATATCTTATGACGTTCTTGACTTCTACCGTGGCTTAGTTTTAATTTCAAGGACGAAATTTTTATAAGTTGGGTAGATTGTGAAACCCCAAATCCTGAAAACCGTATTAGTTATTTTATTATTATTTTATATTAATTAATTATTTTATTTATAGTAATTATGTGTTAAATAGAGAAAATAGATTTTATTTAATTTTTATTTGAGGTGTTTGTGCATCTAGGGGATTTTGGAACCTTTATAAAAAAATTCATAATTTATTTCATGTAGGAGACCCTGTGGACAGTAGCTAGCTTAATGGTGTGCAAAAATATATTTTTCTAGAATTTTATAGGTATATATATATATATATTAGTTAATTTGATAAAGAAAAAGAAAAAGAAAAAAAAGAAAAAGATAGTGGGTTTGGATCCTTAACCCAAAACCCAAACCCTTAAACCCATTCCTATCAAAGCAAAACCAAAACCCTTAAACCCATTCCTATCAAAGCAAAACCAAAACCATTCCTACTAAATTGAAACAGCAGCAGCAAATAGACTTAGTTAGTAATCCCCCCTCTCCACCTCGACGCCACCGCCGACCACCCCAGGCCCGCCGCCATGCGCCGGAGCCGACCGCATACCGCGACGCCGTGCGCGAGAGACAGAACATCGTACCTGTGTTCATGTCCCATTTTTTGTCTCCTCGCTCGACCAAACTCGACCCCGTCTTGGCCGGTATGATCCTCACCTATCCCCCTTCCATATTTGTATGTTAGTTTATCTCGAACAACATGCCAACCTAGGTAAAATTGATGTCAAGTCGAAGAAAAATGACCACTTTCTAAATTTCAGAAATTATGTTGCAACCACCCCTGTTCTCGGATTCGTATCTCCCACCACAGAGATCCGAATCTGGTTTTTCTTGTTGATATGCGACGACCACCTAACCTAGTTTATTTTTTGTCAAATACAATATTTTATTTGTTGCTGTATGTTAAAATAAATTAGGTAGTAAAATCCAAAAACTTATTTTTTTTCAAAATTCCAAATTGTGAAACGGAGCGCCCCCCCCCAAACGGTACCGCCACACTGTGTACCAAGTGTACCAAAAGGTGCGCGCAGTGTACTCGGTCGTGTAGGAATTCGCAAAAACTAATTTGGATGCGTGTGCGCGTCGGAATCAGCATGTATCCGCGTGAAATTTTTAATGTTGTGACTTTTACAAAAGTTGTGCGCATTTTGTGCACACTCGTCAGAATGTGATAAAACTTACTCCACTGGACTCGTGGTATCGCGCCGGTCCTGTGGCCCAATTTTTACGCAATTCTGAGACAGTTGACTAAGTCGCCAATTGGCGGACCCCACAGTTGACTTTTTGGACGAAATTGTGTTCGGCTCATCAGAATCAACATCTGAACATACCATTGAGTTCGTACTGATATTTTAAGTTTGTTTGACCTATACTTTGTCCCTTTTAGAGACCTTTACCCTTGGCATGCTTTTTCGGTGCAAAGTGGGCCACTAGTGGACCCTACTTTAGGTCAAAATTACTGTTTTGCTCATGTGTCCAAATTTGACGAAATGATAGTGTTTTCTAGCTATTTTGCTTATTCTGGAAACGTTGGTGATATTTATTTCAGCATCCGGAGACGTTCATTCTGAGACCATAGTTTCTGACTCTTGGTGTTTGACATCTGGACGTTACATTTTACAGCTCTCTTGCCAGGCAAGTATACCTTGCATTATTGTACTGTTTAAATTCTTTATTAATAGTTGCATGTTTATTTTATTTAGTATTATATAACTGTGCGCTTCCGAGAAGACTCGGGTGCAGTCAACGAAGGCGTTGACGTTAGGACTTGTGTCTGACCTAGTGTCTAGTAGACCCACCTAAAGTTGTGGAGTTATTGGTATGACTCCCCAGGCCTTGACACGTATCATTACACGTCACAGAGTAAGTTCATGTAGGGACGCGTGCCTCATGCGCGACTGGCCATCAGTGTGAGCAACACGTGTAACAGTATTTAGCTAGTTTATTTCTATAGAGACTTGCATCAAAGTACGAGATGTCCACGTCGTGTTCACGACTTGTATATCCACATTGGGCGGGGAGGACGACTAGTAGGCGTATGGGACACCCACTCCTTCTATACAGATACCGCACTCGACGGAGTGATACGGACGTATATATATATTACAGATACCACATTCCT
This sequence comes from Iris macrosiphon, assembly GCA_036927795.1. Classification (NCBI taxonomy): domain Eukaryota; kingdom Viridiplantae; phylum Streptophyta; class Magnoliopsida; order Asparagales; family Iridaceae; genus Iris; species Iris macrosiphon. The sequence goes on along the minus strand of JAYESA010000008.1, from coordinate 25,965,838 downwards.
TAGAGTGTTGGGCGTCACTTGTTATCTTTGCAGATACCACACTCTAAAGAACGTTGGACGTTATACTATTTCAAATACCATGCTCCTCGGAGATGGACAATTGCAGAGTGCCCTCGAATGGGGGCATATGTGGCATATACTAGCCAATCACGACGATTGGTAAATTACGTCAGCATATGTCTAGCCTACACTTTCCCATACGCACTAAGCTGTCCTCAAATTGCATTCACTTAGATGGTTAGCACACCCCCTTTATTTATTCAGTATTTACTTTATGGCATGCTTCTATGTATCTTGTTATGTCTCTCTGAGGACCTGGTCTCTTTCCAGGTGTAGATATTCATGAGTATTCGCGGGAGCGCAGATTCGGACAGGATACTTATATTACGAGGAGGTCTTCTCTTCGAGCCTCGTCATGGTTAGATATTATATTTATATAGGGTTTATCTTGATCATTTTATATTCTATTTCGGCAGAGGATTTGTTTTTATCCGACTGTCATTCTTTAGATACTTTATATTGAGATCTAGTTACATGGTTATTGGGTATTCATTTATATTTGATTCTATGGATGAGATTTAGATTTTACCCTGTGACTTGTGATACCACTTATGAATTATTGTTCATTATACAGCGTACGCACGTATTATGGTTTCCATATATTGGAGTTGCCATATACATGCGGCTGACATGCTTAGGTGTCCTAGTCCTACATATTTTGGGACTGGGGCGTGACACGGGTAGTCTCTCTCAATAACAGAAAAATGACAATAAATAAAATGACATGAACCAATATGAGAAACACAGCAGGAATACATTATTAGAAAAAATTAAATTCTAAAAATTCAAGAAATACCAAATCTGAAATCGAGTGTGACATAATATCTTGAAGCATACCATAATAATCAAAATTTGGTTCATCATAGTAGATGGTGTCCCTTACACAAATGCCGAAATCCTTTGTATTGAACCCATCAACAACAAATTCAACATTAACAAGATTCCGAGTTATTTTAAACTTGAGGACATTAATGGTGTAGCCTCACCAAGTCCTTACTTCCTTAGTCCGTTCCAATGCCAAAAACGAAGGATTTCATTCTTGAGTCTAGTTTCACCTAAGAAAACCTGTAATCATCCCTCTTAATTAAACGCCAGTTTTGATATCTACTAAATCGTACAACACTAGTATCTAGTAAGATTTAAATTTTATACAAGTGTGCTTAACCAAGACATAAGTTTACTACCAACCTCTCTTTGAAGTTCCTCTTCACTAATATTACGTATCTCTATTCTTACTTTATCTCCAAATATAAAAAAATGTCATCTCGCGTTCGATGCGCACGTGCGTTGTCACGTCCCGATCTCCCGCAGGCAATCGGCCGTTCCCGCTAGGCGGGAATCACCCTCGCCAGCGCTCCCGCGGAACGATCGCTTAACCCATCCGGGCGTGATGCCGCACGAGCGTGATCCACGCCCGTGCAAGGCCATGGTTCATTGGCTGGCGGCAAGAGTTCTAAGCCACAGAGTCGCACAGATTGTCCGAGTGCAGCGGAGTCATGAACGCATAGGCGATCGGTAACAGGTTCACTGAGTCGACAATATAGTGGAAGCATCGAAACAAGTAAAGTAATCTCTTTATTGATATGAAACATGTATTACAGGCGGCGTATAGCCGAGATTACAAGTCGCTCAAGCCTCTCTCTCTGAAAAAGTAAAAGCGTGCCAAGTGGCTACAACTGTGGAATGATTGTACAGGCGATGGTCAGGCGATGTTCACAACTTATGTCTTGTATAAGCGCTTCAGTCCCGGACGCACCGTTGCAAGGCTTCAGAGGGAACTCCTGGCCTTAGCACGCACGAAGGAAGCATCCGCACCGAACGAGGTTCTCCCGCACCCTGCATATCAAACTGGTGGATTATCAGTACATTGAATGCACTGGTGGGGAAGCTACTCGCCCGCTCGACAAATCCAAACACGTAATACAGGTTCCGTGCACAACTATTAAGTTGTCTTTCTAGTTGCCTTAGGATCAGTTTCATGCAAACATTGAATAGCCTAACGTGTCGGGCAGTGCGCCGTGCGATGTTTGAGGGAACACGGCGAGACTTACCACTTACCATTTATCCTTCCCTGTCCAAGGCAAACATTGTTAATTTAAGCAGGGGCATGTATAAACATTCAGGAGGCATAGCATATGCAAACACGAGTACTTATTTCAAGACCGTTCAGGTGTTTAGTTGCTCTTAATGCGATATAGTGCCTCGCACGCGGATAGCCGCTAAGCGAGGATGAATTGTTTATCTTTCGTTTACAAGCAAGCATGCAATAAGTTTATCACAAGGCGATCACTGGCGTATGCCATATGGACGGTATAGTCTAGACGAGATGGTTTGCAACAAGAACAAGAGGTGCTGCAAGCCATTCTGCCTGAACAAGAGACTATTTAGTCTAGACGAGAATGCTTTGCAACAAAGTACAAGAGGCGCTGCAAGCCATTCCGTCTGAACAAGAGACTAAGAACAATTGGTCTCGCCCGGACCGGGTCGATGCCAGTGCCCCAGCATCGCCCGCGAGACCGTTACCCTGTGCACTGGTTGTCCATGATCGAACGGGACCTTGGTTGGGGCAACAAGAGTACAAGACAAGAGTACAAGACAAGAGGCAAGCTGTTGAGGCAACAATAGTACAAGACAAGATGCTTTGCCTGTTTCGTTGTTCAGTGACTGTCTTTTGCCTTGATGCAATTCTCCTAGGGCGGAGATTGCCTTGGTGACCTAGCGGTCCCGAATACTTGCAGGTTCGTTCAGGCACGGAACGACTACGTAGTAGTCTCCCGGGGTTTGGATGAAAATACGGTAACAATCAAGCAGACAAGCATGCGTTTCTAAGGAACATAAGCAGGCACGTTGCTCGGGCCCGAAGGTAGTCCGAGAGATGAAACCGTTAAGGGACTTAGCATGCGAGGGTCTGAATATAAGCAGTATTTTCTTTTCCATGTTCTAGCAAGCAATATGAGTTGGGATTATTCCCTTAGCTAGGTGCGTTGGATTCATTAGCATGCAGGGGGTGAATCACCTAGCGACTAGCATGAATATTCCAGATTTTATGTGTGCTGGCTAAGCAAAGACAAGTTCATCGTAGCCACCCACCTTAGCGATGATTCGCCTCGGTAGAGCGATACGTCTGAGCGAGCCTTTGAAAGTCCAAGCCGGATTCCTTTAGGGACAAGTCTGGATATCCTTTGCTTCTTGATCGAGGCAAAGCAGGTCGGGACAGCTGCACGATTGCCGATTGAGACGGCAGTCCGCTTGAACGGAACGGGGTGTTACATGCGTCATCAAAACGATCGCATCCGGGTCACTAGGTCGCTACGGAGCCTACCTTCTATGAAGTTTTTTTTAAGAAAATGAGTGACAAAACAAATATTTATTAGAGAATTTGACCCTCTAGTAAAATATTATACCATACCAAGCATATGAATTACACTCCCAATGTGTAAAATAATAAAAGTCAATAAAAAAAATCTTATATTGAAATACATGCTTCGATTTGTGTGAGACCACTTTCTTAAAAAACAATTTCAATAAACAGCAACACCAAATTTCCTAGATTGAGTTAATTTTTGTAAGGATGGGGACGTTGATTCAATTTGTTGTAGTGAGAACTCCGTAATAAATAACAAAGGTTCATGGAACTTGCACAAAAATACAGTAAATATAGGGTACTTATACGCAAGAACTCCTATTTAACAAGGAATGGAGGGGACGGGTCGTTAACTTTGGCTGAGGAGGTCGCAGGTGTTTTTTTGTTGTGAATGGGGAAGACCGCCCCCACACGAACACTGCCTCTGTCTCGGATTCTTCTCTCTCTGTGTGTGTGTGTGCAAAAATAAACAAAATACTCATTAAAATTTATTTTAAGTTTATTAGTACAATATATTTTTAAGGGATAATTTAGCCTTATACCCTGAATTTTATATCAATTTAGGGTTTAAGTTCTAACATTTCCAATTAAAAAATTTTAATTCTGAATTTTTATTTTTTATTCCATTTTCTCCATTATACTCTTATTTTCAACATGGGTTGGTTGTTGTAATTTTACTCATATTGAGGGTAAAATGAAAAAAAATTATACAAAAAAATAAAAATCAAGGATGTAAACTTTCTAGTTGGATATGTTAGAATTTAAATTCTAAGCTGATATAAAATTCAGGATCTAAACGCTAATTAGCTCTATTTTTAAGGATTAATTAGCGTTTAGATCCTGTATTTTATTTTGGCTTGGAGTTTAAGTCCGGCCATATCTAATTAAAATTTTTGGATCCTGATTTTTTTTTCTATTACATCCTAAACATGAGTACAAGAGCAATAATAACACATGTTGGAAATAAGATTATAATAAAAAAAATAAAACAAAAAATAAAAGTCAGGATAAAATTTTCAATTAGATATGTTAGAACTTAAACTCTAAGAGCATCCACAGTGAAAGAGGTTTCAAGTGCCACATTTTGACTTTATTCAATTTTTTAACACTTGAAGGCTGCAACAGACACTTGTTCATACTTAAAAATTGCTAAAAAGCCAAGATATATTCCAGATTTTGAGCTGCCCTAGCTCCTCTACATCAATTTTCGCATCCACCAAAAGTAATCGTTCTTTTCTAGCAAGGAAAAAAATAAATAAAGATAAAAAGCGGAAGATAAAATCTTATCAAATAGGAAAGCAAAATAAAGAGGAAAGCGAGAATGGAAAAAGAGACGGTTAATTTGGAGTATACAATTGTGTACCAATATCAAAGAGACGTTCTAAAAGTAATAATTTACATTATTTCTAGTAATTTGAAATAATATGTTTGGAATGTCCTCACTGTAGATGCTCTAAACGTAAAATTGAAAAATACAGGGTTTAAACGTTAATTAGTTTTTTTTTTTTTTTTAATGTACAATTTGGAGAGGCCTACAGTTTTGGCCAGTTGGTACTCACGTGACTGGCAGAGCTGGCACATGGTTGTAACCTGTACCAAACAAACATGTGAATCCCTCTCTCTCTCTCTCTGACATTATTGAAATAATTTTTGCAAAAGTTTGGACTCTTGTTCTTGGGCCTATTTTGTAGGTACTTAATTGAAAACTTAGGTTAAGCTTTCTTACTTGGTGGTGGTCCTCTTCTGGAGATGCAAAGAGCCCAGTAGATCCATTGGTCCACAGTTTTTATATGGCCCACTTGTGATGAATCCACGCCAGGAAAATATCCAATGTTTTAATAAAGATAAAAGGTTTGAAAAGCAACGGGTCACTCATAGTTATACCTTTTTTTTTTTTATTTTTTATTTTACACTTTTAGGATGTAAATAAAATGTCCAATTTTTAATAAAGATGAAGGGTTTGAAAAGCAACGAGTCACTAATAGTTCTACTTTTTTACCTTTAGGAAGTGTTTCGTAAGGGATTTTTTTTATTATTTTGGGACAAATTTATGCGAAAAACTATTGCTCATTTGGACTATAAATTTTGTTTTCAAAAATTCTAAATATCCATCATTTTTTCCCCATAATGGGAAATCTATTCTCTAAAAATTGGTGGGTATATTTATTATTTTCTTTTTTTAGTGGATGTGGGGGAGAATAAATATGGTCTACCCAAGTTCGTGTCCGATTTCAAGTTATTATTAATCTTTTTAATTTTTTTTATTTATTTGTTTTTGTTTTGGTATTTTTTTCCTTTTATTAAAAAAACAACTTTTATTTCTTCTTCATATTTTAATTTGTTTTAAAACTTTTTTATTTTTTGTCTTATTTTTCCATTGTTTTTAAGAGTTTTTTTGTTGTTGTTCTCGTTCTTTTGTTTTCTATTCAGTTTTTTATTTCTTTAATTTTTTATTTCTTTTTTTGTTTTGTTTTGTAAGATAATATTTTTTTCATGTACTTTTATAAAGTATATATATTTTTTTGTTTGGTTGTTGTTGTTGTAAGTTTTTTTTTTTTTCTTTATTTTCCTTTGTTTTTAAAAATATTTTTTGTATTGTTCTTTTTTAGTATTGGATATGTTCCACATCTTATGATGTTAACCATTTGCTCTTGAATATTAACATATCATCTTAATCAACTATGATTATAAAAAGTTACAAACAAAGGGTAACAACTATTAAATATATAGTAATCATAAATCAAAAAATATTATGTTTTGTTATATGGATTATATATTTCAGAAAATATTTATATATTTACTAAACATGAAAATAAAATATTTACATCGATCTAATTCCAAATAATTTTGTTCTCGAAAATACATAATTTTCTGTTATATAGTATTCTGTATATCAAACGCACCATTTTAAGGTTTCTTTCGTCCTCTATGAGCAAACAAACATAGTACAATATGTCGAATATTCTCTCCCAAAATAGCTTATATCCGGAAGAGTTAATAGGGCCCTTGATAAAGGCACTACAAAATACACTCAGGACTGGTCCAATTATTTTTATAAATTTTTCGCTCAAAATTTACTAAGGGCTAACCAAAAAATTTATTAGTACTGTCAACATTTGACAGTACTTCCAATAGGTTGGACTGTTAAAATTTTGACCGTCTATTGAACTGTACACTTTATTTAGGATTGTAAAAATTTTGACAGTCCAACCTATTGGAAGGTCCTAATAAATTTTGTACTAGTCCTTAGTAAAATTTTAAGTGAAAAATTTGTAAAAAAAAATTGGACCAGCTTTGAGTGTATTTTATAGTGTCTTTATCATTATCCAACTAATAGTGGATGAACGAATTTGCAGGTAAGAATACTATTTATGAGGAAACTGATAAACACTACTAATGGTTGATTCCCTTCTTAGTCTCTTTGTAGCTTGATTTGTTTGTTTTATTATGTTCCTAACAAATAATTTTGCTTGGGCAAATTAGAAGTAATCTGTATTTTTTTTTCATCTCAAGTTGTAGGATATCCTCAATGGTAACATGTTCGAAGCCGCTCTATTTTGAGTTAGGACCCGTTTGATTTGCAGGATTTGACAATGTAATATAATTGGCGTCACATTGCTGATCTAACTCAGAAAATTTATTTCGACACAAAAATTTGAATGTAATATAATCACAATTACAAATTTGATTATATTATATCATTTTTTTTAAATTAATTACGTCATAAAATTTATATAATCGTGATTACATTACAATTTAATGATACGTTCGGCATGAAAAATTCTATATAGCCCTCGAAATTTATATTTCCATGTTAAGTGACCCTAGAAATATTCCTGGAAAAAAATATAAAAAAAAAGCAAACAACAAAAATAAAAAATGAACGAAAAAACGAAAAGAAAAAAAGTTGGAAAAAGAAAAAAAAATGAATTTTTTTTATAAAAGAAAAAAATGAACCTACAAATGAAAAAAGAAAAAAAGAAAGGAAAAGATGAAAAAAAAATAAAACAAAATGAAAAAACAAAAATTGAAAAAGAAAAAAAGACAAAAAGCGAAAAAAAAGATAAAATAATAAAAAAAAAGGAAAATTGAACAAAGGACAAAATTAGGTAAAACAGAAAAAAAAAAAAAAAGTAAAATAAAAAAAAGAATTTTTTTTTGAAAAAGACAAAAAAGGCAAAAAAAAAAAAAAAAAAATTTGAAACAAAATTTCTTTTAAAAATGAAAAAATTACCCCACAAAAATATACCTACATATTTTTAAAATTTAGGATTCCCATAATTTGTAGATAAATTATTTATTCGGTTATTCATATTTTTTGAATTTATTTTTTTAACATAAATCAAACATGAAAATACGTCTCCTACCACAAATTTTTTTTTTTTTTAAACTTTTAAATTTTATGTTGTATCTTTTAAAAAAAAAAAAAAAAATTACATTACAAACTGAATTACAATACATGATAATCCAAATATATTAATGCAATTGCTATTACATTATACAGTTGATAACATGTTCCAACCAAATATGGTAATTCTAATCAAAGTTTGATGAAGCAAGTGTTCACAACAATTCTTTCTCTAGAAGGACTGCTAACAAATAGCCCAATCTCTAACCAAATATACTATTAATTATAACGTAGGTAGTTTCCTTAATGTTCCTCCAAATTGTATTGTCTAGCATCTAGCTGAAGATGTCCAGTTTCGACATGTTCTGTACCAACTTCATGTAATCACTCTTTCCTTTAATAAAAGTGTTGTTCTTTGTTAAAATAAAAAATAAAAAAAATGTATATATATATATATATATATATATATATATATATATATAATATATATATGTGTTCCAACCAAATATGATAATATAATTGTAACTTCATTACAATACAAATTCAATTCTATTAAGATTACAATTATATTATAATGAACCAAAAATGTTCTTAGTAAACCTATCAAGCTGAGTGAAAGAAGAAGAAGAGAAGAAAAAGTTTCGAAGATAAAATTATGTGCTAGCGATAAGATAATGAATAATGGTATTTATCATTCCAAAGTGTTCCTCCAAATTATTTCTCTTTGTGTGACAGCTGACGTGATTGTTAATGTGACAAATGACAACAAATTTTAAAGTTAAAATTAACATTAAAATTAAAAATTAAAAATTAAAATTAAAATAAAATTAAAATTAAAATTAAAAATAAAATTAAAATTAAATTAAAATTAAATTTTTGGGTAATTATTTTTTGATTAAAATTTGCCATGTCAGCTGTCATGTTAAATATCACATAATGCTATTTAACATGTCACATCAATTGCCAAATAAGAAGAAATAGTTTGTAGGAACACTTTGGGGGGATGAATAACATTTCTCTAAGATAAAACAAACAAATAAGTGACAAACACGATAAGGCTATCGATAATCATGATCAATATATTTGGGGATGTACTCACAACATTTCCACTACAAAAGAACTCATGATCAACGACACACCATAATAACGAATTATGTACGTCGTTGATCAGCAACGTACCAATGTCTAACCAACGACCAATAAACGATATTATCTCATATGGGATACAAAAACGTCATTGATACGTCATTAATAGTGTCGCTATTTTGTGCGATTAATCGCGAAAAGTCTTTATACTGTCTGACGATGCCCCTGTCGTTGCTCAACTTAAGATAAACAATGTACATGTCTGTCCGTCCGTCCGTCCGTCCGTCCGTCCGTCATGAAAGTATGCTAGAGGGAGGGGTGAGGGTGAATAGAGTTTAACAACTAATTATGCACAATTAAAGATGATATTGGTAATTTAAAATAAGTGCTAGAAATGAGATAAGAATAAAAAAACTCGATGTATCCTGATATCATCCTTGAGGAACTCAAGTCCCAGAACTCCCTTCGACTTTACTTCACTATTGTCAAAAATATTTACACTTGCGAGCTTTGATCCGAAGGCCTCACTAACTTCTTACACACAATCTTTGATTCAAAGGGCTTGCCGACTTCTATACAAGATTTTATACGAAGGCTTACGGACTTCATCCTACAAGAAATAGTTTTGATCTTCTTACAAACAATTTGAAGATCTCACTTTACAACTCAATGAACTCTATATCAAATAAATTTGACAAATAAAATCTCTTACATATGTGGAGAGGTTTGTATATGGTAGAAAATTTTTGTTTCTAAGAAGTGGGAACAAACAAGGACAAATGAGTTATATATCACATAAAATAATCTAAAATAATAGAGCCCTTACTGTGCATGCGGTATACCACAAGTACACCACTATACATAGTAACGACTATAAAATGACTAGTCTTATAGATGTTGCAGTATTGATTACTGGACAACATGCACCCAGATGATATACCATCAATATACTACTAGCCCAATTTTTCTACAATTTGAAGGTTTTGGAACGAAATGCCAAATTACTAGTCTACCATCGATATGCCGCTAGGTCTGATACTCTAGTTCAGAAATTTGGATATTTGGCTGGATTTTCGGTTTAGCTTTTATTTTGTATTTCATTATTGAGTTACAAATAATGCTAGAGACACACAAATAAGTAAAGATTATAGTTAGCGCGATGTCTTGATAGCTTGGCTTATTCTTTTATTTGAATTATGGTTTTTTTTCTTCTGATGTCAGTTTTCCAAAGCTTACCGGATCTGAAAATCTGAATAGTTTTACGAGGCTTTGTCTCCAAAACCCCACGGGAGGCAATACCCCCTCAACTCCCGTCTATTGATCGGACAACAGAACTCCCGACTGCATGGCTCCAGAGCTATAGTGGACAGTTCAGAAAAATCTTTAGGTTAGCAATGTCTTTGGCCCATCATAATTTTTTCATTTGCATAAGTCCATCTTTACTCTTTCTTATTGCTTTTCTACAAAATATTTGTTAGGCCAACAAAGCAAAAGTAGCAAGGATGATAAAATAAATGACAATAAGACAGTCAAGTTTAAGTATAAACATTATATAGATGGTATGATCATTAGTAATTTTATAAAGGTAAACATTAACCAATTTGGCATAATAAAAAACTTAATCAAATCATTGGGCTAACACGTCGCCTAGATATAACTTAAGTTATGCCCTCTCATTACTCTTGTCACGACCCGCACCCGGTGTAAGGTTACAAGTAAGTGGGTACGTCCAGCCTACGCCGCAGTATCGGCAGTAAAACGCTGTCTAGGTCATCAATACTATCTAAACATCTCACACAATAAATAAATTATACCTGTCAATGATATCTCAACTCCAAATGGAGGAACACTATAGTATAAGATAAATGCTAACCAATACTCAATCACAATATAAACTAAAGGAGGATAAAAGCACGATATGAAATAAAAGAGAGAAATAAGGAGTCACAATATATCACAAGTCCAAAACCACTTGTCTAGGCATAACACAACTCCCAACTAATATATATACATGCCAAAAGTCTAATAATGAGACTAATACAATGTCCAAAATAATGTCTAAGCCTCCTCGATCACTGGAATTAAGTCCTCCTGCTCTAGGGGAGTATCCTCTAGTGGCTCGCCGTCCTGCAGTCCGTAATAAGTGGGACACAGCTCCTCTATTCAATCATTTGAAAAATATATCCAATCAGAATTGGAGCGAAGTATAAAACTCTGAAAGCAGTTCCAAATACATGGTAGAGAATATATGACAAGTAATAGAAAAGAATAAGAGATGCACAAGTAAATAGAAATAAAAATATAGATGGAACAGGCAGACCAATACAATATACACTGGAAAGATAAATATAGGTAATAGGGAATAACTGCAAGTAGAGAAACTGGAATACTAGCTATATGGTTTAGAGCACAAGTTCGTTATGCGATCGGCTTAGGTTGCACATGAGGTAAATAAGGTAACTTGATTATTCGTGAGGTGTATAATCGACATACACATGAGGTAAATATGGCTTGATCACATAACCAACTTCTACTCTCCCTCCCCAACCAATACTCATGGATCCAATCACGACACGTTACGCACATAAATACGATATAGTCACACTAGCACACGAAAGAATGGATGCACATGAAGCACATGAAAATAATACTCGATGCACACGATGAAATACATGTGTAAGGAGTACCCGCTGAACACGGTAGGGGATAATATCTCCTGACATGATCCATATAGTACCAGTCCGTGTAACAATGTGTCAGAATTAAGTATATCAGTTCTAGAACAAGTGATATAGACACTATCATAAAATAAAAACTAACAGAGAGATGTACTCGTCTCTGGTCCGGAGTAAAAGAGGTAACTTGGTGTCCAAGCTGGTGTCACACAATCCTATTTATGAAATATTATGTCAAATTGTGTAATGAAAGAGAAATGAGTTTAAATGCACTAATACATGCTTCTAGGTTAATTTCTAACTCACACTAACTATACTAGGCCAAACTAGGCCTATACTACGTTAGTTGGTTACTAACTAGCTAAAGCTAGTTTATATTATCTACACTAGGTTTTGGGTTAGGTTATAAGGTAATAACTAGCTTTTACTAATTATACTAGGTGTACAAGGTCTGTTTCTGAGTATGTAACTGATATCTTAACTATACTTATACTATCTAATATATTTAACTAAGTAACTTACACTAACTAATAACACTAACTAATATCTTGTCTACACTACACTAACTGCTACATACATACTAACTGGTATTTATTTATAACTAAGCTAACCAATCAACTAATATTGATATACATATACACCTATTGACTGTTAACTAACACTAACATATACCCATAGAAACTAATCACTAAATAGCTAACTAATTAACACCAACCCATTAACTGTTACTAACTTAACATTGACTAACATCACTACCTATACTACTGGTACTGTACTGTACCAATTTAACTGATTAACAACTAAATGATATCAAAATACTAACTCCTATAACTCTCTAACTTATTTAACTGCTACTGACATATATATACATAACTTACATACATAATTAACAACTTCTTTACCTGATACCATGATCTCAGGTAATCCCCAGGTCTGATAAAAAAGACTCAAACCCTTATCCTAGCACTCCCAATACCTCTGTCACCGGAGTTTTCTCATTATAGTTGTTGCTACTGACCTTCTTCCACCTGTAACAGTGTGCACTGCTCGAGCAATTACTCAAGGCAGTGACTGTTCTAAAGTAACATCCCCTTCTCATTTTGCAGTAGAATCCAAACAGTCTACTCTGATACACTTACCACAACAATTCTCACTTCAAGTAATGAATTGCACTGTAGTTACCCAATTACAGTTCTATTCATGTCTGATACAATTCTCATTGCAAGTAATGTATAACCCTCTAACATACTCTATTTGCAAACTGAAACATTCTTGCAGGTAACCATCACAGTCACTACATCATTATCTTTCCCCCATTGCTCACATATTACACAGCCTCAGAACCCTATACTAACACTTGCCAATCCACACACGCCATGATAAAATCAGTGACACCTTCAGATCCTCTGCTAGGCGGGACAGGCGCATGATGCGCTCGATGTGCTCAAGCCAATTATCAGCATACATAATACCCTCTATCCCCTGGAAGTTGCAGGGATCCAACTTCTTGAAGTCTTGTATGTTGCCCGGCCTGGGCTGTGCATTATGAGGCTTTGAAGGAGCCCTTTTTTGAACTACTGCAATGGCCACTGGTGGGCATTCTCAATGCCCTGTCTTATCACGTCGGACTGCCAGTGCTGCACCTCAGCCTGGGCTCTCTAGGCCTCCATCATCTCTCTGAAAAATACGAATAACTGTGTAGTATCTACTCGCACTGGAGGTGGTAGAAAAAGTCCCTCGAAAACAGCTGAGACTGTCCTCGGAACTGGAGGAGGCCCGCAAGGTCGAGAGAGACCTGAGTTTGAGGCCCAAGAGGGACCGGAAGATCTTCAGTGGCATCAGCAGTTTGGGTCCAGCCAAGCGACCCCATTTCCAGCAGCAGAGAGAACAATATTCTACGCCGATCAGAGCACCAGTACAGCAGGTGCACCAGATGTAGAGACCAGCTCAGCCAGCTCCTACTTGGCCTTTTTACAAGAAATTAGGGCATGGGTGGGATGTTTGTAGAAAAAGGCTGGGCCAGTGTTTGTTTTGTGGCTCAGTAGACCACCAGCTGAGGGATTATCATTGTGCTATATCTCGTACATCTTAGGACAGAGCCCAGTTTAGAGAGCACCAGCGAGGCCACCTACGGGTCAGCAGATATGACCTCCATTGCAGACACAACAGCAGAGGTTTGTACAGCACCAGCAGTAGCAAAGAGGTGCACAACAAGGGCGAGCTTTCGCTTTGACTGTTGAGGATGCTGAACCAGTTGGAGATGTCATATCAAGTTCAGTTCTTCTCGATTCTTTTTCAGCTTATGCTTTATTTGATTCTGGTGCTTCCCAAAGTTTCGTATATATATCTTTTGCTCTTAAGCATCGTTTAGAGGCTGAACCTTTGGCTAGGGCTTGCAAGATCATGACTGGGGGTGGCATTATCCTAATCAGTGATGTTTGTAAGGATCAAAGAGTTACACTGGGAGGCCAGGAGTTGAGTGCGTTCTTACTCGTAATGCCACTTCCGGGCTACGATATTGAACTCATGATGGATTGGTTGAGTAGACACCATGCTAGTATATTTGTCGTAGAGGCAAGGTATTGTTTCGACCGCCAGGAGAGCCAGAGTTTGAGATCACCAGAGGAGCAACGGATGTCATGACCCGCACCCAGAATACGGGCACGAGTGGTGAACTACGCCCAGCCTACGTCGTAAGAATAACGTAGAACGTTATCTTGGTCAACAATGCTATCTAATATCTTACACAATATATATATATAAGGGTACCTGTCATTCTATCTCAACTCCAATTGGAGGAACAATATGGTATATGATAATGAATCCAGTACTCAATCACAATATCAAATTAGGAAAAAAAAATACGATATGAAATAGAAAGATGAAAAGAATCACAAACATCCACAAGTCTACACTATGAGTCTAAACACAAACAACTCCCAAGAGCAATAATATACATGCCATGAGTCTAAAATAAGGCTAATACAATGACTAAATAATATAAGTCTAAGTCTCCTCAGTCCCTGGCACTAGGTTCTCCTGCTCTATAGGAGTATCCTCTAATGACTCGCCGTCCTGCGTCCCGTAGTAAGTGCGACACTGCTCCTCAAGCCAATCATCTGAAAAATATATCCAATCAGGATTGGAGCGAAGTACAAAACTCTGAAAGTAGTTCCAAATACATGATAGAGAATATATGACAAGCAATAGAAAAGAATACAAGATAACTAGCAATAGGAAATAGAAATGAACTAGAGTAAACATGTGAAGTACTAAAATAAAAGAGCAAGCAATATGAATAACTGCAAGTAATAAAAATAAATAAACTAGCTAATGTGCCATATAGTACAAGTTTGTTATGTGATCAGTTTGGGTTGAACACGAATACAATATGGTAACTCGATTACACGTGTGATATGTAATTGACATGTACACGAATACACTTGGGCTTGATTACATAACCAACTCCTACTCTCCCGTCTCCAACCAATACTCATGGATCCAATTACGATACGCTACGAACACGAATATAAGCACACTGAACACGAGCAGTGTGTAAACACGAAGTACATGATAATCAATACCCGATACACATGATAAAATACATATGAAGGAGTACCCGCTGAACACGGTAGGGGATAACATCCCATGACAGGATCCATTTAGTACCAGTCCGTGTAGCCACTGTGTCAGAATCAAGTAAACAGTTCTAGAATATGTGATATATACACTATCATGACTGAAAACTAACAGAGAGATGTACTCGCCTCTAGTCCTGAGCAAATGTGTCCCTCGATGCCCAGCTGGTGTTACACAACTCTATTTAGAAAACATGATGTCAAATGGTATAATACAGAAAAATGAGTTAAAATGTATCAATACATGCTTCTAGGTCCACACTAAGGTCAATTGGTCTAAGTTGGCCACTAACTAGTCAATACTAGCTAATATATGTATACAACTAATTAACTAACATGAACAGTTAACTAAACTGGTACTTCTACTTCCTGTTGCTACTAAGGTATCAAAATCTACACAGGCAGTCCACCTAAACTAACTAATATTCTATGCTATTATCTAATCAATAATTGGTAGAGCTAATTAATACTAATTGCAATACACTGACTGATAATTCAGTCCTAAACTAACATCTAACATGCCAATACTAAATAGCTAACTGATAACTAACCTTACTAACTAACTGACAGTTAAATAACTCTAACATAACACTCCTTGACTGATACCACTAACTGAGAGTACTATAATGACTATTGCTACTAACCGATGACTTAACATTTACTAATTAATGTATACTCCATCATATCCCACAGCTACTGTGACTAATACCTACTATGTGTTAACTGATACCCACAGTCATTGCCTGAGTCTCCACTTACCTGGACCCTCAATCTTCATTCACACCTACCCCCAACTGTCATCACCTTAGTGACTGAACTCTAACGAATACTTACTGCAATTATCAGATATTTGATACTAACTCAAGAACACCTCAAGACCACTCACCTATTAGTTCTAATAAATACTCTAATTTCCCTCATCCCTACTACCAATAGTGCACTCAAAACACACAGGCACTACTTCTCCAATTAATATCGGTTCACAATGGAATGATACACTGTAAAATTATGTTGCTATTGCTGTGACATGGTCCCATGTATCCCTAAACTCTAATGCAACTACTACTACTCCCCTTATTGACAATAAGTTGTTGTGATCATCAAATAAACATACACCTCGAGCACAGACACAAAATACACACATACAGATCACACAACTGCTCACTGTCCTGCACAAGGCTACCTCACTCCCACATAATCCACTGCACCTACACTGTACAGTCACTGCTGTACCTCACCTGAATACCCCCCTTCTACACTCGGGCACCAAACTCCACTTACCTACACTCCTCTGTGATCTGTACAAAGTTGCATATCCTTCCTCCTCTTGCTGCTGTTGCTCTACTGCCTGCTCAACCATAAGCACAATATTACTGCCACACACACACTTGTGTATCACAAACTGACACTAGTCACACACAAAGAAATCAGACACGTCATACTCACACTAAAAAATACCATCTATTAACACAATATAATATAGTTATATACCAAAATATATGTATGCATATATACTCACATATTCACAAGAGTCATTGCGACAAACACTAAGCATGCAAAGTTAGGATACTATGATACATAGCCAAATAGAATGTCAAAATCTCCTATTCTCCACAATAAACATTAACACATAACAATCACACTATTATATAACTAAAGTAACTTGCTACCATAAAAATTAAAGGAAAATCACCAAAATCACCCGAATTGGCCCCGTATCATCCTGTATCATGATACGGTCTACCCGTATCCATTTGTGGACACGTATCTAGTCCCACAATCCCGATCTAAGTCTAATTAGATCTAATTAGTGTCATGACACACAATTGATGTGTCAATCTCATAATTCTTCCTATTTGGACATTAATTATCATGTATAAATTATAATACACATCCAATTAGCCTAGAACTTATTCCTATAGGTAGTCCTATGCCATTGGGGTATTCCTAAGATTCAAATACATGATTTGGAAGCTAGAAGGAAGGTGAATTCAGAATTTACCAATTAAAAGATGGATTTTCAATGAATTGTTTCCACGGACACGATCCGGACACGATCTTCTTACCAAAGCTCATTCTTCTTGTCCTTCTTGCTTCTTCAAGTTCCAAAGCTCCTTGAGGAAAGAAAATGAGAGAAAAATGCAAATAAATTTGGAGAGATTGATGGGAAAAAATGAAGGAATTGGGGATCTAAAATAAAAGTGTAAAATGAAGAGGAGAGAGAGAGAGAGAGGAGGAGCTATATGTGGCCGGCTCCTAGCTTTCCCCTTCTCTAAACAATTATCAATGTCTAATTTGCCCTTAATGGTTAATCATGAGGAATAATTAAGGAGGGTATAATGGAAAGTCTCTATACTAATGCAATTTAGTCTTAATCCTCCTAATTAATTAAAGGGAATGGGTCTAATGGGCCTAGTCCATGTTGGGCTCAATAAATTGTCATGACATGTCTAATTGCGTTTACTAGTATCAAGTCTATTTAATAGGCTAGCCCACTAACAATAAGTAAATAGCACCAATCATAATTTAATTAAATAGCACTATAATAATTATTAATCACTAGAAATAAATAGATATTAAAAAATAACACAAATACCCTTATTTGAAAAAGTTGGGGTGACAGCGGAGCAGAGCGAGGGTACTACATATGGAGCCATGGTGGAAGAGAAGGAACCGTTACATCCGTTGAAAACAGAGTTCATGGATGTTTTTTGGGAGGAGTTGTCGGGCTTACCACCAGACAGAGATATGGAGTTCTCTATAGAATTGGTACCAGGTGAAGAGCCAATATCACAACATGTCTATAGGGTAAACAATAGCAAACTGGCAGAACTGAAGAAGCAGGTGGATGAGTTGCAAGACAAGGGCTTCATCAGATCTTGTTCATCACCATGGGGTGCTCCGGTATTATTTGTACCGAAGAAGGATGGATCGATATACATGTGTATCGACTATAGGGCTCTTAACAACCTCACTATCAAGAATAAATATTCGTTACTGTGGATTGACGATCTGTTTGATCAGTTGAGCGGAGCGAAGGTATTCTCGAAGATAGACTTGAGATCGGGGTACCACCAGGTGAAAGTGAAGAAGGAAGACATTCCAAAGACAGCTTTCAAGACTCGGTATGGGCATTTTGAGTTATTGGTGATGCCGTTTGGGTTGACCAATGCCCAAGTAGTATTTATGAACCTGATGAATAAGGTATTTCATCAGTACCTGGATCAGTTTGTTGTAGTTTTTATTGATATATTCGAAGACCCCGGAGGAGCATGAGAAGCACCTGAGGATATTTCTGGAGACCCTCAGGGAGAAGAAGATGTTTGGTAAGCTTTTGAAGTATGAGTTCTTTCTTGATAAGGTTGAATTCCTCGGGCATGTGATTACAGAAGACGAAATCTCAGTGGACGCGAAAAAGATTTCAGTAGTTAAGTCATGATCTACCCCGAGTTCAGTGGCATAGATCAGGAGCTTTCTTGGATTGGCAGGCTATTATCGAAGATTTGTTCAGGACTTCTCTTGAATTGTGGAGCCGATGACTAAGCTGACACGGAAATATATGGAGTTCGTATGGACAGAGGAGTGTCAGGTCGCCTTTGAGGAGCTAAAGAAGAGGTTGACTATAGCTCCATTGTTGACGTTGCCATCGGGGACAAGAGAATTTTCCATATACAGTGATGCTTCGGGTAAGGGTTTGAGATATGTGTTATAGCAGAACAGGAAGGTGATTGCCTATGCTTCCAGGCAATTACGTCCGCATGAGAAGAATTACCTAACCCATAACTTGGAGTTGGCAGCAGTCATCTTTGCTCTAAAGTTATGGAAAAACTATTTGTACGATGATCGTGTAGAGATATTTATAGACCACAAGAGCTTGAAGTATGTGTTTACACAGAAAGAGCTCAACATGAGGCAGCGGCGATGGTTGGAGTTGATGAAGGACTTTGATATTTTCTTGCAGTACCATATAGGGAAGGGCAACGTAGTCTCTGATGTCTTGAGCAGGTATCCAGTGGCTATGTACTTGACGATAGACATACATTTATTGGCCGATCTTGATAGCTTCGGTATTGAGGTACTAGTTCCTGGAGTTGCGGCACAGATATGGAGACTTCAGGTACAGTCATAGTTGATGGACCGGATCAGAGATGCACAGTTCGATAATGAGTCTCTGAGGAGTATCAGAGCGTAGGCTCAGATGGGATTGGTAGAGGACTTCAGTATTGCAAAGGATTTATCATTGCCACACGGTACCAGATTATGTGTGCCGAATGAAGTATTGTGCGAAGAGGTTCTTCATGAGGCGCATAGATCTCAGTACTCTATGCATCCAGGTGCCAACAAGATGTATAGAGACATGAGAGAGCATATTTGGTGGTATGGTATAAAGCGAGAGGTAGCGAGCTTTATATCCAGATGCTTGGTATGCCAGCAGGTACAGACAGAGAGACAGAGGCCAGGTGGATTGCTTCAGCCTTTACCTATTTCATAGTAGAAGTAGAAGAATGTGACGATGGATTTTGTTTTAGGGCTTCTGCGTTCTCCCGGTGGTAAAGTCGCAATTTGGGTCATCGTTGACAGGTTGACCAAATCGGTCCACTTTTTGCTATTTAAAGTGGGTACGTCTACGGAGAAGCTCGTAGAAATGTATGTGCAGCAGATAGTCAGATTGCATGGAGTTCCTGTGAGCATAGTCTCGGATCGGGATAGTCGCTTCATATCCTACTTCTGGAGGAGTTTGCAGGCTAGCTTGGGCATCCAGCTCAAGTTTTGTACAATATATCACCCCCAGACAGACGGACAGTCGGAGAGGACTATTCAGACTCTCGAGGATATGCTTCGCACCTGTGTTTTGGATTTCAGAGGCTCTTGGGAGGATCATCTTCATCTGGTAGAGTTTGCTTATAACAACAGCTACCAGGCAAGTATCGAGATATGACAATTTGAGGCGCTGTATGGACGGAGATATCACACTCCGTTATCTTGGGATGATGTTGGTGAGAGAACCTTATTGGGACCAGAGATGGTCGTGGATGCAGCTGAGAAGGTGAAGCTTATCAGGGATAGACTTCGGGTGGCGCAGGACAGACAACGGTATTGGACCGATAGCCACCGGTGACCCTTGGAGTTTGAGGTATATGTTTTATTTTGGATTACTTGTGATTACTTATTTTAGATTGAGTTAAGGCGGTATTTTATTTTAGCAAAGGGGTAATCATTAGGTCATAATCTACAATAATAACTTAAACTGTCAAGTTCTAATTACCAATCACATAAAAAAATAAAAATTTTAGAGTAACAACCAAAATAAACAATAAGAGGCGCACAGGAATCAAGGCAGGATGCAAGTCAAGAAATTAATTCGAATCCGTTATAGATGTCAAGAACGATTCAAGCAAGTGGATGAGATCCAAAAACTTATCCTATTCTTATTAAAGGCTTGCTCGGTCCCTAAGTTGAAACCGAAACAATTTAGTCGTTGACCTGCGTGGGCCACCACAAAAATTATGTCACGCCCCAGTCCCAAAATATTGAGGGACTGGACACGTGGCAATGGCCAGCAGCACACACCGATGGACAAACCTAATTTAATGGATCCATCGGGGCGTACTTAAGATGTAATACAACAATAAGGGTCTAGATATACTAATCTCATCCACAGAAATGAATATAACAATATCAGAATCAAAAAGCAAGATCAGTCTCAATAAAATATAAATTCGGGAAATAACCCGATAATGAGTCTGATACATCTGTCAAGATACAAGAATAAAGATAACCACAGCAAATACTGAGTATGGAACAGTAGATACTCAGAAGATACCCTCGATGATCACTCATCTACTGGATCTGGTACTGCTCCATTGTCTACTCCTGCTCCTGCTCCTGCTAGTGCTCCTGTCCTGTATACCTCGGGGTCGATCTCGTCTGCTAATCCTGGGGACATAATCCGGATCCAGGTCCTCAGGGAACATAGCAAGGTACAAAATAACTCAAGCCAACATAAATGCAGTAAAATAGTAAATGAAATAAATAGGGTAAGTATATATAACCATCTATGTGAAATACAAGTTGAGAGCATCACTAAAACTCAGGCTGAGACCACTACAAGCTTTGTGTCTGGAAACCGGTAGCAGTGTTACTATGTATTTTACTATGTAGTTTACTATGTATTATATATATGAAATCAGCCTGTAGCCTGTGTGTCTCTCCCCACCCCATGTAATCATACGTCTCATGTCCACGATGCATCATGTCCATGTCACGCACGATCATATCTAATGCAGCAAGTCATCTAATGTCTACGAATATAATATCTATGCCATAAAGCCTGTATCCTATACAGAATCACCATGAATATCTCAGGAAGATTCTGTCTCATGAATAGTGTCAAGTGTCCTGGGTTATGATGTACTTGATAAGACAAGTACGAGAAATATAGGGTCTCGGTATCCATGTCTAGATGACGTTACACAACTCCGCGTACGGTGCGAAGCGGCCCACTTGTGGACCCCGCTTTGACCAAAAACTATCATTTTTGCCTCTGTGTCCAAATTGGACATAAGGACAGGCGTTTCTAGCTATTTGATATTTTCTAAACCTGTTGGTGATGTTTATTTCAGCAACCGGAGGAGTACCAGCAAAACCCACTGAGACCAGAGCTACAGTTGGAGCCAGAACCCCAGGCAAGTGTACCTTGCCAACATTACAGTTTTTATACTTATTTTCTTGACTTATTTATATATTATTGTACATACTTAACCTAGGACCGTGTGACATTACTTAGCGTCCGATTAATAGTCAGGTGCCAATACCGTATGTGGAGTTGTGTAACGTCACCTAGACATGGATACCGAGACCATATACATTCTCGTACTTGCCTTATCAAGTATGTTATACCCAGGACACCTGACACTATTTATGTGACAGAATCTTCCTGAAATATTCAAGGTAATTTTGTGTAGGTTGCAGGATTTATGACATAGACACTATATTCATAGACATTATATGACTTGCTGTATTAGTTTTGATCTTGCGTGTCATGGACATGAGACGTGTGATTACATTGGATAGAGAGAGACACACATGCTACATGCTGATTATATATATATACAATCCTTATTAATGCGGTGCTCAAGACTCTAAACCCGAGCTTGGTCCACTACGTGATATCACCGCTACCGGCTTCCAGACACAGAGCTTGTAGTGGTTTCAGCCTGAGTTCTAGTGATGCTCTCAACTTGCATATCACATAGCTGATTACATAGTTTACCCTTTTGTTTTATTTATTATTGCTGCACTGCATTTATTTTTGGCATGAGTTATTTTTTACCTTGCTATTTCCCCTGAGGACATGGATCCGGATTATGTCCCCAGGATTAGCAGACGAGATCGATCCCGAGGTATACAGGACATGAGCATTAGCAGGATCAAGTGCATACAGTGGAGCAGAACCAGGAACCAAGGACTAGGTGATTGCCATAGATTTTTCTGAGTATAAGTTTCTTCTATACTCATTTTGTGATGCTATTTACATTCTTATTTAATGAACAATTGTATCAGACTTGTTATCGGGTTGTTCCCTGATTTATTTACTTATGATTTGATGATGGCATTATTCCTTTTGTTGATATTGATATATTCATTCTGTGGATGAGATTAGTTGACCTTATTGTTGTACTACAGCTTAAGTACATCCTGATAGGCCCATTAAATTGGATTTGCCCATCGGTGTGTGCTGCTGGCTATTGCCACGTGTCTAGTCCCTCGATATTTTGGGACTGGGGCGTGACATGGTTTTTGTGGTGGCCCATGCAGGTCAACGACTAAATTGCTTCGGTTTCAACTTAGGGACCGAGCAAGCCTGCAATAAGAATAGGATAAATTTTTAGGATCTCATCCACTTGCTTGAATCGTTCTTGATATCTATATCGGATTCAAATTAATCTCTTGACTTGCATTCTGCCTTGATTCCTGTGTGCCTCTTATTGTTTATTTTGAATACAGAGTAATGGATCCACGAGCAAACAACGAGACTCCTGCAACATCACTACGAGAAGCTGTGGTAACCAACGAGGAAGAAGTAACACTAGTGGATGAAGGTCAATCCTCAAAATGATGCAGTCAAGCAAGTTAGCATGCCTCGAGAATCCAGCAAGATGACATTCCACCATCGACGCAGTTTACTCCACCAATGTCTACCTTTCCACCAGGACAGCTTATGGACGAACAACAATTATTTTGGATGTTCTACGCGATGATGCAAGCCTATCAGAAGGTTCATCAAGAAGCTCAGCAAAACCAAGCGGAGAAGTTCATCGACAGATTTAGCTCTGAGCTACAGAAGTTAATAAGCTCCGTTGCAACTACCTTAGACACGGACGTTCTTGCTGCAGCACGACCCATAGAGTGCACCACAAGGATAGAGTCCATCCATAAGCGGCCGTATGCATTAGCACCAGATCAAGCACAATAGGAAATAGTTGCAAAGCGACCACAGATGAATCCACCGGAGAGAGCATCTACACCACTAGCACTAGTCCTTCTTACTTGTCACTACTGTGACATGGTAGGCCATCTCGCTAAAGAATGTTGACTCAGATTTGGATTATGTCTAGCTTGCAGATCCAAACAGCATTCGAGGGATTGCTCTGAACGTCGAGAGAAAGCATTGATGATTCATCAACCAGCCACATCAGCACCAGCCGGAGCACCACAAGAAGAAATTGCAAAGAAGTCTCACATGCACCAGCCACCGGAAGCATCTCCACAAGTACTGCCTATCTGTCAATTTTGTCGCAAGAGAGGCCACATTGAGAACGAGTGCAGACATAAATTGGGATTATGCTTAATTTACGCGTCCAACCAACATTTAACCAAGGATTGTCCTCAGCATCGAAAGGGAGCACTAATGTTAAAATGACAAGCATTACCAGTACCGAGGCCAGCCTATCCAGCATTGGGAACACCGTAAATGGGAGTTGAAGAAATCAGATCACCTGCCCCAGGAGAATATCAGCCGAGGACACCCTTGGCACCACAAGCAGCACTCTTCCAGCAGACCCAGCAGCAGCAGAAGGCACCACCTCAAGGACGCGAACAAGCTTTCGCGATGACTTTGGAGGACGCGTAGACTCGTGGAGTAGCTAATGCGCGTAAGTTTTTCATAGTTATCCGTTTTTAGTATTGCTTAGGTTTGTGCCCGCTGGTTCGTGACCTCAGCCTTAACCTAGCAGTTTTAAACTTGCTAATAAATGACAACCTAGTATATTTTTACAAGTGACAACCTAATATGTTTTTCTAACTGTAGTCTTCTAAATCTCCTTCATATGGGAGATTGCATAACTTTTAATGCTTAGGGAAATGATTTTCCCTATGTGTTCTTCTTAAAACCCTCAACCTTGATTATTCTTGATAGTAATGTGCTTCGAACAATGCTTGCAACCGTGTCATCTCTGTTGACCGGTTATTCTTTGATTGCGAGAACACAATCCTCTTAAGGGGGTAGATTGTAAACCCACTGAATTTTTAAATAGATTTTTCACAATTTTTCTGGAATTTTTTGGGATTTTTCTGTAATTAAAACTAAGATATTTTATAATTAAATAATTTTTAAATGATGTGAAATAATATTAAATTATTATAAAAATAATATTTTCTGGTGTAAAATAAAAAATTAGACATAGGGTAATTTTCCGGGAATTTATTGGACCCCGGAAGCATTTTTAAAGACCTAAAAACTAATTAAAATAAAAACCTAGAATTAAACCTGGTTCAACTGAACCAAACCAACCTGAACCAGACCCGGTTCAATTGAACCAAACCCAACCCTGTGGGTCGGATCCGGGTCTAACCGTCGACCCGAAACCCACTAACCCGAACCCGTATTCATGTTTTAGCGGATCAGGTCGGATCCTACCTACCCGACCCGACCTGACCCGCTCTCCTCTCTCTCCCACGAACCCTAGCCGCCCGCGTTCTCCGGTGCCCCGCGCCTCGCTCGGCCATGCAACTGCCCCGCCCGCGTCGCCCAGCACACGATGCCTCCTCCTCCGCCTCTTCCGGCCACGCCACCCTCTCCTCCGCCCTATAAAAACCCCCAACCACCGATGCTCTCTCCCCTCGCCGCCACCGCCTCGCCTAACCTACCTCCGCCACTCCCAGCCCCACTCCGCCACGATCTCGCCGTCCTCCGCCGAGGCCAGAGTCGACGACCCCTCGCCTCCAGCCCCGAGCTCAGCCCCCTGCGCCGTGCCCTAGCCGCCCTGAGCTCCGCCCTCCGTCTTCCTCCACGAGCAACGCCGGCGGGCCCCTCCGCCTGACGACCCAACTCCGGCGAGCCTCCGGCAGCAAAATCCTAACCCTAGACTGTACAGTACCTAGGTGTGTCGTGTCGCGTCTCCACGCGGACACGAGAAACTCCGTTCTGCGCAGCCCTGTTCAGGTACCCTTTTCTCTCTCCTCGTTGTCCCGTTTTTCGTTTCGTCTGTTGTGACGCGAACCCTGCGTGACCCTCTTGATGCCCGTATAACCCGCTCGGTGTGTCGCGTCCTGTGGCGATCGCGAACCGCGATCCAAAAACAGGAAAATCAATACCCCATTTTCCTCTGGAACTGAGTGCGTCCCGCCAAACGGGACGACTTGGTCACGTGCGGTCTTCACCGAAAGGTGCGCGCCGTTGATACGGATGTGCAAGATTTTGCAGATGTTGATTTGGATGTGCATGCACACCGAAATCAACGCGTATCCGCCGACAATGCCCATATCGACCTATTTTGGATCTCATTATAACTTTGTGTACACACGTCGGATCGAAATGAAACTTGCGCCATCGGACTTGTAGCAATACGCTGGTCCTGTGACCCAAGTTTGGTTCGATTCTGAGAATGTTGACAAAATCGCGTATCGTGGGCCCCGCGGCTCACTTGACGGGCGATTTTGTGATCGGCTCATCGAAATCCAATTCTGGAAGTTTCGTTGGGTTCGTATCATCGTTCTGGACTTGTTGACACTAAGTTTGACAAATTTTGAGACCTTTGTTCCTGACACGTTTTTCGGTGCGAAGCGGCCCACTTGTGGACCCCGCTTTGACCATAAACTGTCATTTTTACCTCTGTGTCCAAATTGGACTCAAGGACAGGCATTTTTAGCTATTTGATATTTTTTGAACCTGTTGGTGATGTTTATTTCAGCAACCGGAGGAGTACCAGCAAAATCCACTGAGACCAGAGCTACAGTTGGAGCCAGAATCCCAGGCAAGTGTACCTTGCCAACATTGCAGTTTTGATACTTATTTTCTTGACTTATTTATATATTGTTGTACATACTTAACCTAGGACCGTGTGATATTACTTAGCGTTCGATTAATAGTCGGGTGCCAACACCGTACGTGGAGTTGTGTAACGTCACCTAGACATGGATACCGAGCCCATATACATTCTCGTACTTGCCTTATCAAGTATGTTATACCCAGGACACCTGACACTATTCATGTGACAGAATCTTCCTGAAATATTCAAGGTGATTCTGTGTAGGTTGTAGGATTTATGACATAGACATTATATTCATAGACATTATATGACTTGCTGCATTAGTTTTGATCTTGCGTGTCATGGACATGAGACGTGTGATTACATTGGGTGGGGAGAGACACACAGGCTACAGGCTGATTATATATATATACAACCCTTATTAATGCGGTGCTCAAGACTCTAAACCTGAGCTTGGCCCACTACGTGATATCAACGCTACCGGCTCCCAGACACAGAGCTTGTAGTGGTTTCAGCCTGAGTTCTACTGATGCTCTCAACTTGCATATCACATAGTTGATTACATAGTTTACCCTCTTGTTTTATTTATTATTGCTGCACTGCATTTATTTTTGGCATGAGTTATTTTGTACCTTGCTATGTCCCCTGAGGACCTGGATCCGGATTATGTCCCCAAGATTAGCAGACGAGATCGATCTCGAGGTATACAGGACATGAGCATTAGCAGGAGCAGAAGCAGGATCAAGTGCATACAGTGGAGCAGAACCAGGAACCAAGGACTAGGTGATTGCCATAGATTTTTCTGAGTATAAGTTTCTTCTGTACTCATTTTGTGATGCTATTTACATTCTTGTTTAATGAACAATTGTATCAGACTTGTTATCGGGTTGTTCCCCAATTTATTTACTTGTGATTTGATGATGACATTGTTCCTTTTGTTGATATTGATATATTCATTCTGTGGATGAGATTAGTTGACCTTATTGTTGTACTACAGCTTAAGTACATCCTGATGGGCCCATTAAATTGGATTTGCCCATTGGTGTGTGCTGCTGGCCATTGCCACGTGTCTAGTCCCTCGATATTTTGGGACTGGGATTGACAATATAGAACTGCTGTTAGAGATGTACTTTGTTCCATCCTGACTGGAAATATTTTTTCAGACTGCGCCTTAGAGGACCGGTGTCCGACATTTTATGGACCACAGGGAGAGTATTGCAGACTTGGATCTGATAGTTCAGTTGTGATTTCGGGAGGTCTAGCCGAAATCACTAGTTATCTAGTTAGTTTCTTTTAGCAGTTTATTGGTACCGGATTTGTCTCCGGCATACTTTGTTGAGACTTGGATATTATTGTTGAGTTAGATTATTTCTATTTAGACTTGTGTTGCATTTTATTTATTTTTTCTATATCTTATCGTGCTGTAGTTATGTGATTGAGTATGTTGTTCATATTATATTGTGTTATCCGTGTCTCCTTATGGAGTTGGATACTCGTGCGAGATTGTTTAGATAGTGCATTAACCTAGACAGCGTTCTACCGCTGATGCTGCGGCGTAGGCTGGACGTACCCACGTACTCGTGCCCCAATTCAGGATGCGGGTCGTGACAGGTGGAAATACAAAGAGGACTATTTAATTATAGTAAGCTCTTGAACAGCTTTGAGGAACTCTGTTTTATTAGAACAAGAGCTGATTTTTGCTTCCTTAAATGGGTTTTCGTTATTTTTTCGATAAAATGAAGTTGAATGCTACTATGGATCTTCTATGTGCCAATCTAAATTAGAAGCATTGTTTCGTTTTGTTTAATAATTTGTCTAATGAATGGCTCAAGGGTTGAGTAAAGAGTCTTATTCAGAATCTTTGATTACATTCTGAAATCATTAACCCACGAGAGATTTCTTTAACTATGTTGGATGCAATTCTGTTACATTCTGAAATGAGCAGGAATATTCTGAAATAGCCAGCATGTTGATGGGATACGACACAGAAATATTAAAGTACAATCAGACACAAATGAGAGGCATGTAAAATCAAGTTCATAACCAATTTAATTCCAAAGTCATATGCTTCATATTGTAGTACCAAGCACAAGAGTGCATAACATAACATCATCCAAAATAAGAGCTCCAGAACTCAGCTCTAGAACTATGGTTTGACCAAGCAAAATCAAGTTCATCAAATGGCTAACCTATGCCATAACTTATCTTAGAACAAAAAGGCAATTCTATTGAAATAACAACTCCATAGCAAATGAATAACTATTGATTTTATTTTAATTCTAACCTCATTTGGATTCTCTGACCATGACCCTCTTCCCCTACCTATTCTTGTGCTTCTTCCACCTCTAGTTTGATTGCTTGGCATTGCATCACCAGACCCAACTTCCACAGTCTAAACCAACACATAATTTCCAATTAACTTATAACTCAATTTCCAACAACATATTCACATTCATAACATATCTAAAACTAAACATAATAACTAGTATGAGTTAATTGTCCAAATTGTACATAAAAAAATGTAGTGTTTACTATTTTGGTGATCGATTTTTTTTTTTTTTTGTCGAAATGGTGCATGAGTTTTATATTTTTGTTCAATTAGTGTCTAAAGTAAATTTCGTTCGTATTTTTGGATAAAAATCGATAAAAATAGACATATGATGGTCACGTGTCCTATTTTTAATGGTTATTTTGTCAAATTTTTGGTTTTGAACTACTATTTTTAACTATTTTTATCCAAACAATTTTCTTCTAACACTTCTGAAAATGATAGGCCAAAACCAAAAACTTGACAAAAGGATCATTAAAAATATGGCACGTGACCTTTACATGTCAATTTTTATCGATTTTTATCAAAAATACCAACAAAATTTACTTCAGGTACTAATTGAGTCAAAATGCAAAGCTCATGCACAATTTCGAAAAGAAAAAAAAAAATCGATCACCAAAATAGTAAACACTACATTCTTCATCTACCATTTCGACAATTAACGCTAAGCATAGGGTTCAATTAAGAGTTGAATTGTTGAGTTTGTCAAAACTTCCTAGTTATTAGGTTTAGTGTTTCCTTGTTGTTAGGATCACTTCATACAGTGTTAAATCATTTCTCCTGAGAAATAAGTTTGTTTTTATTTTTGAACCACTCATGTTCCACGATTATAGGACCTGTAAAGTCGTGCATTGTTGTTTCTCTTAGGCTATTTATTAGTCATTGTAGTTCAATAAAATAACAAAATTTTCAAGCATTCACACAACTATGAGTTTTGCTTTTGAATAGGTCTAATATTTGGTCAATGTGTACGGAACGTGGAGAATTTTAGTATTCATTTGTTGATTAGTCCCCATATGCACTTACATTGGACTATCAAACACGGAAACTAGAATAGCATGCTGCTATTCATCATGCATATTCATTGCAGGGCAGAGCATTGTTCGATGAAAGTCGAGTAAGAGATTCGGTTCGATTTGGATAAAAAAAAAAATCGATTCGATTTTGATTTTGAAAATGTTAAAAAAAATTTATTTGGTTTCGATTTCGGTCAAAAATCGAAAACCAAATAAAACTTGTGTAATTATGTAAATACTTTCAATTTTATTCATATTTTGTGATAAAAAATGTGTATATTTTAAAAACAACAACAATAATATATATATATATATATATATATATATATATATATATATATATATATATATATATTTGAAGTCCCACTATGACAATTTAATAACTAGTCCAACTTTGGACGTAATTTTAAAATACAATAAATATTTGCATAAAAACTATAAATTTTAATATAATTTAACCGCGATTCCAACTTTGAATCCGACCTATTAAACAATAGAAATAGACAAACCGATCAAACCGATTAGATTATTCTGTTCGATTTCAGTTTTGACTAATTTCGATTCGATTTTAATTTTAGAATTTTAGAATTTTAATTTAATTAATTTTAACTATTTTAATTCAGTTGAAGTCGAATAAACTGAACATTCATTCTCTAATAGGCCGACATTGATAGCTCGAGCATGGGTGCATGCATTATGTCATTAAAGATATATGGTGAGTCCTACTCACTGAATATTTTTTTCGGAAAAAAAATCAATAGTCAACAACTTTAATTGTTTACTAATTCAAGCTGGTTTAGTTTATGTGTCCATTCTCTAATAGTCAAACGTCAATTTATGAAAAATGTCCAAAGTTGAATTTTAAAACGTCAACATGTGTTATTCAACAGAAGGGATTCGTTGCCATTGTCATGCGTGATAGTGGAGGTTACAATGTAATATTTTTGCATCATTTACGTAGTGAAATAATGTTTTATACGATCATGTGAAAAAAATGAAGATGAATTGAATATAATGTGGTGATTGATAAATAAAAATAAAAATAATCAAGAATGAAGAATGTAAATGCCTGAGAATTAATAAAGGGAAATCATGACAAAACAAATGACCTACAATAGGCGATAACAAACAAGTCAATAAAAAAACACAACGTTAAATGATGTTCTTCGCAAAATTTGATAATTATTGCTTCTAGTCATATTACATGAAAGTCCTTTTAATAAAAACTATTGGATCATAAATCAATGGTTGAAACCATTGTTTGTATGGGTACAAATTTCTTGTTACTTGTACCATAGAAAGCTTTTATATATATATATATATATATATATATATATATATATATAAACAAATGACCGTAGGCTTCATTGAAACTGAAAAAGCGGGAAATTGGAGCAGGGAGATAGCCCAAAACTCCAACAAGTGATAGGGGGATGGCCCTTTACACGGAGCCTAAGGCGGATATAATCTAACTTAGTCTAATAAAAAAAGGATCATGTGAAATCAAAGCCCCGGTTGTGTCACGACCCGCACCCGATATAGGGGCACGAGTACGCGGGTACGTCCAGCCTACGCCGCAGCATCGGCGGTAGAACGATGTTTAGGTCACAATACTATCTAATCAATCTCATACGAATATCTAACTCCATAAGGGGACACAGATATATCAAAATAATATGAAATACTCAACCACAGAATCTAAAGCACGATAAGATATCGAAAGAATAATCGATATACAACCATAAAGTCTAAACAACAATATAATATGAACTTCAAACAATAACATCAAAGTCTCAATATATGCCGGAAATAAATTCGATCCCAAAATCTGCTAAAAGAAACTAACTAAAATAACTAGTGATTCCGTCTAGACCTTCCGACAATCACACCTGAGCTACAAGGTCCAAGGCTGCAGCTACTCTCCCTGTGGTCCGTAATATGTCGGACACCAGTTCTCTAAGTCGCAGTCTGAAAAATATATCCAGTCAGGATGGGAGTAAAGTACAACCCAATAGCAGTTCCAATTAATTGACAAAGACTATAAAACAATAAATAGATGATGCTATATACTGAGAGAAAATAATAAACTAATGCAATGACAAATGGTAAAGAAAACATGCAATGTAGACAATAGGGTATAGTCAATGCATATATGGAATGAAAGAGAAATGAACTACAATATCAGACACAAGGCAATGTAGTCTATGAAACTGAATATGAAGAACTAAAACTATTCTGAGTGTTTGAAATACTAGTTTCGATATGTGATCGGCTTGGAAACTTGTACGATAGCTATATGGCCTGGCTAATCTGTAACCCCCTGATTTTTCAGAAATTTTTAATTTGGATTTTTCACAATTTTCTATAATTTTCGGGGATTTAAACTAAGGTATTTTGAATTTAAATAATTTTTAAATAATGTTGATTAATATTAAAATATTATAAAAATAATATTTTTGGGTGTGAAATAAAAAACTAGACATAGGATAATTTTTCAGAAATTTATTGGACCCCGAAAATATTTTTAAAGCCCTAAAAACCAAGTTGTAATTAACCCTAATTAAACCCTGAATTGAACCCGGTTTATTTGGAAATAAACCAAACTGAACCGCTGTAAACCGAACCGAACCAAACCCAGCCCTTAACGGGTCGGATCGGGTCGGATCCGAATCGAACCCGACCCGGACCCGTTAACCCGCCGAAACCCTAAATCCTAATTCTAACCGAAACACTGTTCCGGCGGCTATAAATTCCCCTCGATCCCTACGCTCCGCCGCCGGAAAACCTAACCTCTCTCCTCCTCCTCCTCCGCCCAGAGCCCGCTCCGGTCACCGTCCTCCGCCCTAGCCCGCTGTCCCACCTTTCCCCTCGCCGCCCTAGCCGTCGACGGGCTCCGCTCGACCTCGAACCCCCACAGCCCTTCTCCTCCAGCCCTCCGCCTCTCCCTCAGAGCTCGCTTGAACCCTAACCCTCGACCACCATAAGCCTCCGCCTCGCTGGCCTCCCCGAGTTCATCTCCTCCTCTCCACCTCCCTGCCATTCTCGGCCAACCCCATCACGACCACCATGCCTCCATCGATTCCGGCCATCTCCCCCGGAATCAACTCCTCCACCCTCTTCCAACAGCCGCCCGACCAGACTCCTCCGCTAGAGCAACGATCTCCGCTGTGTCCTCCGCCGACGACACCAGCTCCGCCCTCGCCCTCCTCCGGTGAAGACCCGGCGCCCCAGCCGTTGTGGTGATCAGAACCCTAACCCTAACCCTAACCCTAGCAGCACAGGACCCGGACATGGCAGACTCGGATACGACACGACAACAGTAACCCGGACACGAAGAAACCCATTCTACGTAGCCCTGTTCAGGTAATCCGTTCTCTCTCCTCGTTGCTCCATTTTTCGTTCTGTCAGTTGTGACGCGTAGGCTGTGTAACCCTCTCGATGCCCGTGCAACCCGCTCGGTGCGTCGCATCCTGTGGCGATCGCAAACCGCGATCCAAAAACAAGAAAAATGATACCCCGTTTTCACCCGGATCTGAGTACGCCCCACCAAACGGGACGACTTGGTCGTGCGTGGTCTTCATCGAAAGGTGCGCACCATTGATACGGACGTACGAGATTTTGCAGAAGTTGATTTGGATGTGCGTGCACACCGGAATCAACGCGTATCCGCCGACAACGCCCCGTATCCGCCTGTTCTGTAATACGTCGTAACTTTGTGTACACACGTCGGATTGAAATAAAACTTATGCCATCGGACTCGTAGCAATACGCTGGTCCTGTGACCCAAGTTTGGTTTGATTCTGAGAACGTTAACAAAATCGCGTATCGTGGGCCCCGCGGCTCCACTTGACGGGCGATTTTGTGATCGGCTCATCGGAATCCAATTCTGGAAGTTCCTTGTGTTCGTATCATCTTTCCTGACTTGTTGACACTGAGTTTGATGAATTTGGAGACCATTGGTTCTGACACATTTTTTCGATGCGAAGCGGGCCATACGTGGACCCCACTTTGACCCAAAATTACCGTTTTGCCCCTGTATCCAAATTGGATGAAAGGGAGGTGTTTTTAGCTATTTTGCTTATTCTGGGAACGTTGGTGATATCTATTTCAGCATCCGGAGATATTTGTTCTGAGGCCGTAGCTTCTGATCCTGTGTGCTTGACTTCTGGATAGTACACCTTGCAGCTTTCTTACCAGGCAAGATACCTTGCCAAATTGCTTACAGTACTTTGCATGCTATTTATATTTCTGTTTATTTATTTTATTTCTGTATAGTTCTTGCATGTGTAGTTTCTTTCAGTCATTACTATATATTAGATATGTTGACACACACATGACACTTAGTATCATCGAGGACAATCATTGGGCGTATGGGCTTTTAGCCCCTCTGGTAAACCGTAGTCACTAGCACGCACTATGGTGGTCGTGTTCGATGGTCGCTACCCCCGAGGTATGTCGATTGATGGAGTCCGAGGGTCGCTACCCCAAAGGTATGTCGGCTGATGATGTCCACTGACGAGCGCATGAGTTGTGAGGATTAGATCGAGTAGCCTACCCTTGCCCATACGTCGAAAAGTTGTCCTCATTTGCATTCATATAGATTATCTTGTACATCGTACTTATTTATTTTCAAATTATATGAATATTTACTGTATTCAAGTTAGCTCGCTTTTCTGTATCTTGTTACGTCCCTCTGAGGACCTGGTCCCTTTCCAAGTGTATTTGTTCTTGAGTATTTGCAGTAGCGTAGATTTGGATGGTTACATATGTTTCGAGGATGTCTTCTCTCCGAGCCCCATGATTGTTAGCTGGTATTCCTATATTGTATTTGTTGTGTTGTACTTTTCCATTCGAGTTGGTAGTGGATTTGTTTCCATCCAACTATCATCCTTAAATACTTATGTTGAGATCTAGTTATATAGATGTTGGTTATTCATTTATATTGATTTTCTGTAGATGAGATTTAGATTGTTCCCTGTGACTTGTGATACATTATATACCACTTGTGGATTTGATATTCATATTACAGCGTACGTATGAGTTATGGTTTCCATATATTGGAGTTGCCATATCCATGCGGCTGGCATGCTTACGTGTTCCTAGTCCTACGTATTTTAGGACTGGGGCGTGACATGTTTTTGTGGTGGCCCATGCAGGTCGAGAGCATATTGTATCGGTTACGTTATTGTACCGAACAAGCCTGCACCTAGGAATAGAGTATAGGATCTCATCCACAATTGACTATGATTCGCTCTCCTTCCAATCCATTATGTCTGAATAATTGCATCTTGCTTGATTCCTGTACTTCCCTAATAGTTCTTTGAGTATAGCCTTCTGCTAGAATATAGGAACCCCTATTATTAGGATGAGAAATATGGTAGCACACCTATTAAGAATACAACGAGAATATAGACACACCACTAAGTTTAGAATATCTAGTGAACCCTAGAATTCTTTATCTATAGAGTGGTTTACCATTACCCTTTGATGTATTATGAGGACTTGGGAGTAGTATAGATACTACTAGAGTTAGTTAGAAGTTTGACCATATTGTTTGACCCTAGTATTGAGGAACCAATAGAAATCCAAGGTTAAATATTAGGGCTGGACCTAACTCTTATGGTGAGATAATATTAGAACTATAAACTTAGATCATTGTCTTATTAGTAGTAGACAGTACCTTAGGAAGCCAAGAGCAATGAATATAACATTTCTCTTGATCATACCTCGAACATAGCAACTAGCATACCACTCCCTCTTAGAGAACCATGATGCTATCTAGAGCCCTCTATTTTAATTTCATATATTGCTCCTCTGCGACCGTAGCACTCGCTAGTGTGCGACGACTGATTACGTTTTTTTTCTTCATCTTTCAATTCGTGCCATCTGACACCTCTAATTATAGACTAAGTGATTGTATTCTATGATAGGATATATAGTTTGCTAAAGTTATAGTTGTAATCTTGAATCTTGAATTGTGTGTCTTATAGTTAGAACCTGATAGTTGAGTTGTTCATTAGATTGTGATGATTACCCCTAGTTGTAGATCATGTAATTGTACCCCCACCTCGATACAAGTTGTATTCCCTTCCCCTTGAGACTAGTAACCTTTCCATTCTTAATGTTGTCACATGTTCTATGAGCACTATGATTAAGACTTAAGGTGACCCTTACCTATATAATACAATAGGAGACCCTAATAAGTACCAAGATCTTTCCTCATATACCCTAATAAGAGTTTTTGTTTTATTTACATGTGCAAGATTATTTTGCAGGATCCTCTTAAGACTGTCACAGTATTAGTTTAATTCTTTTAAGTTGGGTAGTATGTCTCACAACCTAGCACCACATAGTCCACTTGACCCATCGAGGTAGTGTAACTGAATGACATTAATTGTATGCTAGCATAGGACGACAGTGTTTATTCAGACAATAGAATTTAGAGGTCCATGCCCTATTTGGTCGACTAGCGACTTAGACAAGGAGATGTATGACAACTGTAGAGATTATGGAGTCTTATCTTTTGTGAACTTGAATTATTATGTACATTCTCTCATCATAATCCAGCGTATTTATGTTTGCTGTACTACCTTGACTTATGCCGCTATTATAGTCTAGTTTTTCCAAGCTTAATCTTATATCAAGCTTGTTCATGACATATGTGTTATTGGGGCCTGATCAACCACACTAATACAAATTGTCTAATCAGAATCAGTGTATTATGGTCTAGCTAGACATAGTGCACTTGATTCGCCCTTCGCAATACTATTTTACGTGGATTGAGATATATAGTTGACCAGTAGACAAATATACTTACCCTCTAGATATGACAAAGCATATCATATTAAGTACATAACTGCACCGATGTGAGCATGCGAATAAGAAATTACCAAATAGTGTTTCAATCCACAACTGCCTTAAAAATTCCCATCTGAATCCTTTAAACGCTTTGATTCCCATACTTCCATTCTATTACCCCTCCTTGAACTCTTTACCATTGTTTTTCGTCTTCCCTTGTTTCGGAAAGATGAAACCTCGTGCTTGGAAATAAGTGATACACTGATAGTGCTAGGTACACCCCATAGGCTAATTATATGACTTGGTGACTCTCTGTTATAAATGATTAAGGGCATATCATAGATAATATATTTGGTGTTAAAAATATTGAGAATTCAATAACATGATTAAATAATTTGGGACATAGCTTTCTTAGATGTATAGCCTTAGATGATAGATGGGTAAATTCTAAGTTGGGTAGAGACCGCAATGTTCACTTGAGAGGAATTCTTTAGACTGTAATCAAGTGAGATTTGATAGAGAGACTCTACCCTAGTTTAATTTCGTGGACGAAATTATTTTAAGTTGGGTAGATTATAAACCCCCTAATTTTTCAGGAATTTTTAATTTAGATTTTTTATAATTTTCTATAATTTTTGGGGATTTAAACTAAGGTATTTTGAATTTAAATGATTTTTAAATAATGTTGATTAATATTAAAATATTATAAAAATAATATTTTTGGGTGTGAAATGAAAAACTAGACATAGGGTAATTTTCCAAGAATTTATTGGACCCCGAAAATATTTTTAAAGCCCTAAAAACCAAGTTGTAATTAACCCTAATTAAACCTTAATTGAACCCGGTTTATTTGGAAATAAACCAAACCGAACCGCTGTAAACCGAACCGAACCAAAACCAGCCCTTAATGGGTCGGGTCGGATCCGAATCGAACCCGACCTGGACCCGTTAACCCGCTGAAATCCTAAATCCTAATTCTAACCGAAACACTGTTCCGACGGCTATAAATTCCCCTCGATCCCTACGCTCTGCCGCCGGAAAACCTAACCTCTCTCCTCCTCCTCCGCCCAGAGCCCGCTCCGGTCACCGTCCTCCGCCCTAGCCCGTTGTCCCACCTTTCCCCTCGCCGCCCTAGCCATCGACGGGCTTCGCTCGACCTCGAACCCCCACAGACCTTCTCCTCCAGCCCTCCGCCTCTCCCTCAGAGCTCGCTTGAACCCTAACCCTCGACCACCGTAAGCCTCCGCCTCGCTGGCCTTCCCGAGTTCATCTCCTCCTCCCCACCTCCCTGCCATTCCCGGCCAACCCCATCACGACCACCACGCCTCCATCGATTCCGGCCATCTCCCCCAGAATCAACTCCTCTACCCTCTTCCAACAGCCGCCCGACCAGACTCCTCCGCCAGAGCAACGATCTCCGCCGTGTCCTCCGTCGATGACACCAGCTCCGCCTCCGCCCTCCTCCGACGAAGACCCGGCGCCCCAGCCGCTGTGGTGATTAGAACCCTAACCCTAACCCTAGCAGCACAGGACCCGGACACGGCAGACTCGGACACGACACGACAACAGTAACCCGGACACGAAGAAACCCGTTCTACGTAGCCCTGTTCAGGTAACCCGTTCTCTCTCCTCGTTGTTCCGTTTTTTGTTCTGTCAGTTGTGACGCGTAGGCTGTGTAACCCTCTCGATGTCCGTGCAACCCGCTCGGTGCGTCGCGTCCTGTGGCGATCGCGAACCGCGATCCAAAAACAGGAAAAATGATACCCCATTTTTACCCGGATCTGAGTACGCCCCGCCAAACGGGACGACTTGGTCGTGCGCGGTCTTCACCGAAAGGTGCGCACCGTTGATACGGACGTACAAAATTTCGCAGAAGTTGATTTGGATGTGCGTGCACACCGAAATCAACGCGTATCCGCCGACAACGCCCCGTATCCGCCTATTCTAGAATATGTCGTAACTTTATGTACACATGTCGGATCGAAACAAAACTTGCACCATTGGAATCGTACCAATACGCTGGTCCTGTAACCCAAGTTTGGTTCGATTCTGAGAATGTTGACAAAATCACGTATCGTGGGCCCCGCGGCTCTACTTGACGGACGATTTTGTGATCGGCTCATCGGAATCCAATTCTGAAAGTTCCGTTGTGTTCGTATCATCGTTCCTGACTTGTTGACATTGAGTTTGATAAATTTGGAGACCATTGGTTCTGACACATTTTTTTCGGTGCGAAGCGGGCCATACGTGGACCCCACTTTGACCCGAAATTACCGTTTTGCCCCTGTGTCCAAATTGGACGAAAAGAAAGTATTTTTTTAGCTATTTTGCTTATTCTGGGAACGTTGGTGATATCTATTTCAGTATCCGGAGATATTTGTTCTGAGGCCGTAGCTTCTGATCCTGTGTGCTTGACTTCTGGACAGTACACCTTGCAGCTTTCTTACCAGGCAAGATACCTTGGCAAATTGCTTACAGTACTTTGCATGCTATTTATATTTCTGTTTATTTATTTTATTTCTGTATAGTTCTTGCATGTGTAGTTTCTTTCAGTCATTACTATGTATTAGATATGTTGACACACACATGGCACTTAGTATCATCGAGGACAATCATTAGGCGTATGGGCTTTTAACCCCTCTGGTAAACCGTAGTCACTAGCATGCACTATGGTGGTCGTGTTCGATGGTCGCTACCCCCAAGGTATGTCGATTGATGGAGTCCGAGGGTCGCTACCCCAGAGGTATGTCGGCTGATGATGTCCACTGACGAGCGCATGAGTTGTGAGGATTAGATCGAGTAGCCTACCCTTGCCCATACGTCAAAAAGTTGTTCTCATTTGCATTCATATAGATTATCTTGTACAGCGTACTTATTTATTTTCAAATTATATGAATTTTTACTGTATTCAAGTTGGCTCACTTTTCTGTATCTTGTTACGTCCCTCTGAGGACCTGGTCCCTTTCCAGGTGTATTTGTTCTTGAGTATTTGCAGGAGCGTAGATTTGGATGGTTACACATGTTTCGAGGATGTCTTCTCTCCGAGCCCCATGATTGTTAGCTGGTATTCCTATATTGTATTTGTTGTGTTGTACTTTTTCATTCGAGTTAGTAGTGGATTTGTTTTCATCCAACTATCATCCTTAGATACTTATGTTGAGATCTAGTTATATAGATGCTGGTTATTCATTTATATTGATTTTCTGTGGATGAGATTTAGATTGTTCCCTATGACTTGTGATATATTCTATACCACTTGTGGATTTGATATTCATATTACAGCGTACGTATGAGTTATGGTTTCCATATATTGGAGTTGCCATATCCATGCGGCTGACATGCTTACGTGTTTCTAGTCCTACGTATTTTGGGACTGGGGTGTGACATAATCATATGTGAGGTGTATGATTAACACTAATAATATTTTATAATTTATAACGGGGATATGATTACATCTCTTACTAGCAATTTCTTCCGTCCCAACTAGTACAATGGATCCAACATAACACATTACGATACCACGATCAATGTCCAATGATAATACCATGGTACAATGTCTAATGCCAATGTCGTGTACGATGTCAATACACGATAACCATTGTAATATCTCATGACTGAAGATCCAAGCTATATACTAGTCCTTGTACCATAGTGTCAAGAATCAGATATAGCATTTTCTAAATACTTAAAATATAGTAATTATCAAATATGGAAACTATTAGAGAATGTACTCGACTGAAATTTGGTGCTGAATCTCAATGGTGTCTGAAACGGTACCTCAAGGACCTAAATAGGAATTACAAGTCAAAATAGTGTTTTGGAATCAATATTATATTTAATTAACTCAAAACTAGGTCAAAAAAGTCAAACTAGGTCAACCTACACTCACTCTTTTTCGGGTTCCAAATTACCTATCATGTTAGGCCTATTCAGCTATACTAGTCAATACCAAGTTATACCTAGGTTTTCTAGGTCATACTAGCCATATAGTCTATATTATATATCATTATACTATATATATAACTCTAATATAACACTAACTTCTAGTATTATAGTCTATAACTGATACTATGGTATCTTACTAGTGTCTTGGTATCCTAGAAATATCTCATTAATAACTTAGTATCTTATGATACTTATACTTTATATAAATTACCCCACAGTATATAACTTATTACCTTAACATATAACAATTATCCTACCCATTTACCTATCGCTTCACCAAAACCCTTGGTATGTAATGCCAAGCCACTTATATACTCAATACCCAATACCTGACACTGGGTACTCCTGACTTGTGGGTATTACCTCACCACAATCTCCACACTAAGACCCAATTCAAACACCACAATGATACCACTCCATACAACATTGCATAGGCTTCTCACTCACTTAACCCACACTCATATCAACTAACAACTGCTTACCCGAGTACCTCCTTACCTTGCCACACTTTAGTCCGCACCCCGACACCAGAGTATCAGTCCCCCTTGCCATACGCATAATGTCACGATCCGTACCCAAAAAAATCGGACATTGAGTCGTGGGTACGTCCAGCCTACGCCACAGAATCGGCGGTAGAACGAATGTCTAGGTCTACTATATAGCTAACAATTCTCACGCAATCAATATAGGTACCTGTCAGATTTTCAACTCCAAACGGAGGAGCAATATCATAATGATAAACACAAGTACTCAATCACGAATCTAAGCACGATAATGATAAACACAGAAAATCTAACAACTATAAAGTCTAAACAACTGCTACTAAAAATAACTACAACATCAATAATAATAATACAACATCCTGAATCATATATAATACAAGGTCTCAATCCAAAATCGTGGACAAACCCCGGTGCTAAAAGCTAATCAAAACAACAACATGTCCTAGTGATCCCGGCTACCAACCTGGAAATCACTCCTAAACTAGGGGGTCCCTGTTGTACCATCGACAGGCTGAGGTCCATAAAACGTCGGACACCAATCCTCCGGATCCTCTGGAAAAAATATGTCCAATCAGGACTGGGAGCAAGTACACCTCTAACAACAGTTCCAGTTAAATGATAAAAACTATAAAGCAGTTGATAGCAAGTAGCAAGGTGAGGAAATAAAGTATGAACAAGAAAATATACATGTATCACTGGTGCATAAAGGTAAAGATGCATGAATATCAAGCAGCAAGATAATAATGACTGCAGGGATACAAGAAATCTAAACTAAGATCAAGTATGTGCACAAGAACGTGTAGTGAGTCCAGCAAGAGTACATGTAATGAGTCAAGTCCAGAAAACTATAAAGTGAGACCAGCAAGAAATGCAAGTGAGTCCATACTAAGAAAAAATGAACTCGTATCTTTGAAATACCCGTTTCGACATGTAAACGACTAGGGATAAGTGCGGCTTACCGCGCACTGGTGTGTACGACTGCTATCATTCCAGATTAGACCAAGAGGGGGGTGATTTCAGTGATTCCAGTTGGAAATGTTTACATGACTACTCGAGTATTTCTCCACCCTCGACTAGTACAAGTAAATCCAAGACCCGACACGTAAATCAAGTATGAGTCCAGCCAGAATATGAGTGATGCCTGTAGTGATGCCAGTAGGTGATTCCAGAAATAGAGGCCAGAAACATGAAATATACGTGTCGCAAGTAAATGAATTCAGAAATACCAGTCCGTATCGTGCCAGAAAATCAGATGATACTATACTAGAAGCTGAATCATAATAATCATCAGATAATAAAAACTATCAGAGAATGTACTCGCCTGACGTCCTGAGCAACTAGCGATCCGAACTGGTGTCGCAAGGACCTATTGCGAAAAAGCAAGATTAAACATGTTTCTAATGAGTTTAAACAGATATAAAATAACTAAAAACAGGCTTCTAGGGTCGTTCTAGGTCAAACGGGTCAAACCGGGGGAACTTTGTGTCAAAAAGTCAACTCTGTGTCAAAAAGTCAACCCTGGGTCTCAAATCTAGGTCAAAAGTTGACTTTGACGGTCAATCGGGTCAACTACGGTCAACTCTAGGTCAAACTAGGGTGCCCCTAAAATTCTAGGTCATAACTAGGTCATTAAGCTAATAAACCCTCAAACTCGCTCCTAGAGATACCGGGATACCCTCGGTATCCGATAGTCTCAACCTACACGATACGCCCCGTCTATACCCTCTAAAATATATACTAGCACGTATATATATATATATTATATATATATATATATATATAATATATATATATATAGTATATTTATAAAAGCATCTCTAGCCTCAATCCTAGGCTAAAACCCAATACCTTGCCCCGATGCTCAATACCTTGAGTATTCAAGGTATTAAGATAACTCAAGCCTTACCCCTCACTAACACTAGTTAACTAATCGAACTATCAATATATATATTAGATATAATATACTAATATATATATTAATATAGTAATATATTTATAATATATATTACTATATAATATAATATATATATATAATATAATATATATAATATAACCTAGTGTATAGGCAACTACCTCATTTTCCGGATACC
>JAYESA010000008.1:25747719-25917719 GCA_036927795.1 Iris macrosiphon | reverse complement strand
TTGTGCACATGTACTCAGGTTTGAATCCCTACTGTAAACCCCCTATTTTTTCAAAATTTTTAAATTTGGATTTTTCACAATATTCTAGAATTTTCTGGAAATTTTCTGTAATTTAAAAACAGGGTTTTAATATTTAAATAATTTTTAAATGATAATAAACAATATTAAAATATTATGGAAATAATTTTTTTGAATGTAAAATGAAAAACTGGACTTTGGGTAATTTTTCTGGAATTTATCGGGCCCCGGACCTATTTTTAAAACACCTAAAACTATTTATTAAATTATTTATTTATTTATTTATTATTATTATTATTATTATTATTATTATTATTATTATTATTATTATTACTCAGCCAGGCCCATTGGGCCCAAACCCAGCCCTGGCCCAGACCCGACCCAGCCCCTACCGGGTCGGGTCGGATCCGCCAGACCCGACCCGAGACCCGCTAGCCCGCTCCCCTCGGCCCAGTCTCCCCCTCCGCTCCGCTCCCGGCGCTCCGCCGCGTCCTCCGCTCTGCCCCGCTCGACCCGCCGCATCCCACGCTGCCACGACCACCGGCCCCTCCGCCTTGCCCGGCGCCACCCTCTCCCTCACTCTCCCTATATAACCCTAGCCCCCCGACGTCGACCTCCCCCTCCTGGCCGCCGCTCCACCGCACCCCTCCGCTCCTCGCCACGCCGCGTCGCCTCCGCC
Source organism: Iris macrosiphon (assembly GCA_036927795.1). Taxonomy (NCBI): domain Eukaryota; kingdom Viridiplantae; phylum Streptophyta; class Magnoliopsida; order Asparagales; family Iridaceae; genus Iris; species Iris macrosiphon. The sequence goes on along the minus strand of JAYESA010000008.1, from coordinate 25,917,022 downwards.
ACCGGACCGCCCCCAGCGCCGCCGTGCGGACCCCCAGCCTCTCCCCCTGCCTCCCTCCTCCTCTCCTCCGTCGAGCAACCGCGGCAACAGCAGCAGCCAGCAGCAGCGCCGGCGCCTCCGCCCGGCCGGCCGCTCAGCACCGCCTCCGCGCCGCCGCGTCGCCTCCGGCCCCTCCGCCGCAGCCCAGCCGCCGGAGCTCCGTCGTCCAGAATCCCCAATTCCCCTGAGCCCTAACCCTAATTCGATTTCCTGTGTCCGGACACGTGTCGGACACGATTCGACCCCGGTTTTTCGGGTCCCCTTCAGGTACTTGTAACTTTCACCTCGTAGCTCCGATTCCAATTCCGTAAGTTGCGTTGCGAAGCCTGTATGACCCTCTCGGTGCCCGGACAAACCGTTCGGGGGCATCGCGTCCTGTGGTGATCACACACCGCGATCCAAAAACAGGAAAAAACCAGACCCTGTTTCACCCCGGAACTGAGTACGCCCCGCCAAACGGGATGACTTGGTCGCGCACGGTCTTCACAGATACGTGCGCATCGTCGATACGGACGTGTGAGATTTCGCAGAAGTCGATTCGGGTGTGCGTGCACACCGGAATCAACGCGTATCCGCGGACATCGTCCCGTATTCGACTTTACTGTAATTTACCCTAACTTTGTGTACACACGTCGGATTGAAACGAAACTTACGCCATCGGACTCGTAGTGATACGTTGGTCCTGTGACCCAAGTTTGGTTCGATTCCGAGAACGTTGACAAAATTGCGTGTCGTGGGCCCCACAGGTCCCGCTCGACGGGCGATTTTGTGATCGGCCCATCGGAATCCAATTCTGGAAGTTCCGTTGGGTTCGTATCATCGTTTCTGACTTGTTGACACTAAGTTTGGTGAATTTGGAGACCTTTGACCCTGACATATTTTTTGGTGCAAAGCGTGCCTACATGTGGACCCCGTTCTGACCCGAAACAGCCGTTTTTGCCCTTGTCTCCAAATTGGACTCAAGGACAGGCGTTTCTAGCTGATTGATATTTTTTGGATCTGATGGTGATGTTTGTTTCAGCAACCGGAGTACCGCCTGCAAATCCAACTGAAGTCAGAGCCGAAATCAGAGCCGGAACCACAGGCAAGTGTACCTTGCCAAACCCTGCAGTCTACTATTTATTTTCTTGGCTTAATTAATCATCACAAGGCAAAAAAAGCTTGTCAATTCTCAGTAGTTCCTGTGATAATATTTTGCTGGATTTCTTGTGTAAATACATATAAACTTGTTTTAACTGCTTAACCTAGGAAACGTGTGACGTACTTAGTGTCCGATCATAGTCGGGTGCCAGTACCGTACGCGATGTTGGGTACGTTATTAGAGATGGACATTCGATACCCTTACTCTTGGTACTTGTCCTATCAAGTACAACAGAACCCAGGACACTTGACACTATTCATGAGACAGAGTCTTCCTGAGACATTCATGGTGATTCTGTATAGGATACAGGACTTGACATTGACATATGTTCCTAGATACTTTATGACTTGTTGCATTAGCTATAATCCCGCTGACATGGACATGAGACGTTATGGTCATGAAATGCGTGATTACATGGGGTGGGGAGAGACACACAGGCTACAGGTTAATTTTATATTATGCCGACGTCGTAGTCTCCCATTGAGCTAGACAACTACATGATATCACTGCTACCGGCTCCCCGACACAGAGCTTGTAGTAGTTTCAGCCTGAGTTTCTAGTGCTGCTCTCATACTGCATATCACTTAGCTGGTTACATAGTTTACCCTATTGCTTATTTGTCTCTGCACTGCTTATGTTTTGGCTTGTATTATCTGTACCTTGCTATGTCCCCTGAGGACCTGGAATGGATGATGTCCCCAGGTATAGCTGAGGAGATCCATCCAGAGCTACACCGTACAGGAGCACTTCCAGGAGCGGTACCAGGACCCGAGGACGAGATCGCACCAGAGGACTTCTCTTGAGCAGTGGCTGTATGTAGTCAGTTATTTCTATTTCCAGTTGATTATTTCCTGTCTATTTGCATTTGTTGTACCAGACATACTCTCGGATTGTTTTTCGAGGAATTTATTAAGATTTGGCAGTTATTTCTATTTGCATTACTCTGTCTTTTAATCTGTGATTATCTGTTGTGGATGAGAATAGAATAACCCGTGACTTGTAACAATTGCCCTAATTCTTGTTAGACTACAGCTTAAGCATGCCCTGATGGATCCATTAAATTGGGTTGTCCATCGGTGCGTGCTGCTGGCCATTGCCACGCGTCCAGTCCCTCGGCATTTTGGGACTGGGGCGTGACACCTACTGTTGACCACTCCTACTGATAAAAGTGTATCAGTGATCAGTCCTACCCTACCTATAGGTATTTGCACTCGAGCTCCATCTATTACATGTCTGCACCTACATTTACTACACTGTCTACACCCTGCCGCAGAGTATCCCCATCACCAGCACACCTGTGCTGTTCTCTCTATTGCAGTGCACAAGAGTGCACTGCAACACTCCTTTTTCTGCTTCAGATCACATTTCCAAACTCACAAATTCTCTTTTAATGCTGCTGTTTTAGCAATTGCAGACATCCCTACATTTCCCCAGTCTAGACATTCCCTCACCTGAATGCAGCTCCACCCGAGCCTACACATCTAGTTGCACATGCCATTAACACTTGCATACTCAAAACCTAATACTAGATCCTACTCTTTACTGATACTTGAACTCCACTGCACCAGATACTTACTATAACTGCTACTGTCAACCTTGCATAGGTACACACCATTGTACACAAGTGCACCACTCAAATTACATGGTCACTTCTGTACCACAGTCCAAGCACCACAACTATACACTCAAGCCACTCTATGATACACTCGATATCTTACTCAAAACACAACACTCATATCAACTAACCCCACACTCACATAACCCTTCTCCATACACATGGTGTGCACCAATGAGTGTCACATTAGAATATTCTATGATACACTCTCTCTTTCCTACTACATGCTAACATGAATACCATAACACATATCCCAACATATATCAAACACACACACACACACTAGTACACATGTTAGAACATTAAACACAAGTGCACATAAGCACTTCAGACCCCCTCCTTACTAGCAGACCCGATACTCCAAGCAGTCACTCAAACCTTACCCCATCTTAGGTTCTGCAGAACAAGAAATTGGACTGCAACAGTCCCCTAATCTACACTGAACACCTCACTGCCTTACCCTAGTATAACACCCCTGCACTAACACCATCCAACACACCCATACATGCACAGAAGTGCACATAAAACCACTTTTTTGCATACCCTAGACCAGTCCCACACCAACATCTGTTGCTAGCTAGATCAACTGTGCACAGAGACTGCATGTGTAAATTACTGTGCACCTCAGTGAGCACACAGTGCACATCACCTATTTTACACTTTAACAACAACAAGGCACCAAACACTTAATATCACAATATGATATCCATGTATCAAGCCATGATATATCACTCAATGGTACTAACAACTATACAAGCAATTTTATCAAACACTTAATGTGCATCAATAGGCCACACACAAGTATCACGTATGATACTCTTGATACCAACACCCACTGTCACGCCCCAGTCCCAAAATATCGAGAAACTAGACACGTGACAATGGCCAACAGCACACACCGACGGACAAACCCAATTTAATGGATCCATCGGGGCGTACTTAAGCTGTAATACAACAACAAGGGTCTAGATATACTAATCTCATCCACAGAAATGAATATAACAATATCAGAATCATAAAGCAAGATCAATCTCAATAAAATATAAACTCGGGAAATAACCCGATAATGAGTCTGATACATCTGTCAAGATACAAGAATAAAGATAACCACAACAAATACTGAGTATGGAAACAGTATATACTCAGAAGATACCCTCAGGGATCACTCGTCTACTGGATCTGGTACTGCTCCAGTGTCTGCTCCTGCTCCTGCTAATGCTCCTGTCCCGTATACCTCGGGGTAGATCTCGTATGCTAATCCTGGGGACATAATCCGGATCCAGGTCCTCAGGGGACATAGCAAGGTACAAAATAACTCAAGCCATAAATAATGCAGTACAGAAAATAAATGAAATAAATAGGGTCAATATGTAACCATCTATGTGAAATATAAGTGAGAGCATCACTAGTACTCAGGCTGAGCCACTACAAGCTCTGTGTCGGGGAGCCGGTAGCAGTAATAACATGTAATGTGCCTAGCTCTGCTGGAGAGTCTACAGCCTCATAATAGTAGTAGATATATATAAAATAGCCTGTAGCCTGTGTGTCTCTCTCCACCCAATGTAACCACACGTCTCATGTCCACAACGTCTCATGTACATGTCACGCAAGATCATAGCTAATGCAACAAGTCATCTAAGATCTATGAATATAATGTCTATGTCATAAAACCTGTATCCTATACAGAATCACCATGAATATCTCAGGAAGATTTTGTCTCATGAATAGTGTCAAGTGTCCTGGGGTATGATGTACTTGATAAGACAAGCACGAGAATGTAAAGGGTCACGAATGTCCATCTCTAGGTGACGTTACACAACTCTGCGTACAGTGTTGGCACCCGACTATGAATCGGACGCTAAGTAAGTCACACGGTCCTAGGTTAAGCATGAACAACCATATAAATAAATCTAAGAAATATGTAACAAGAACTGCAAGTTTTGGCAATGTACACTTGCCTGGGGTTTGAATACCAACAGCTGTCCCTGTATCAGTGGATTCTGCAGGTACTCCTCCAAAAGCTGAATGGGGCTACGCAGAACGGGGTTTCTTCGTGTCCGTGAGGCGACACGTCACAAACTGCACAGTGTTGTGCTGTCCCAATAACCAGCTCCGGAAGTCGCGCAGAACAAATCAATATCCTGAGTCCGAGATTGATTTTTTTGCAATTGGCTGCATAAAGAACCCGTCCCGAGTGTTCACAACATCTTAAAGGGAACCTTTTTAATGGAGGGTCTGTGCTAAATATTGCATGTCTCCTTACTTTACATAAAGAAACCAATACTTTTTTTTCCCTTTATTCATGGATGGGGCCCGCAATCTTTTCTCTTTGCTAAAATATAAGAAAGAAGAAGCATACTTCTTTCCAATTAAGAAGCAACACAAGATTCCTTATATTCTTCCCTTCTATTATGAAAATGAGAAATGCATGGTCCTGTATCAATACCATCTCCCATCTTTATAGGTTACAAAGCAAACCACGCCAGGCTGCCAGGGGTGGATGTAGTCAGCTTATAGGTGGTCGTCGGCACATATGGAAGAGGCACTCGAGCACGGGGTTGGTCGAAGCATCGGAACACAACCTTGCAAGGTTGTGGTCGTTTGTTGCTCATATGCGTCTAGGCAAAGGTGATAACTGGACTTGGGTCACATTGAGCACCATCGAGTCCATTGGTCGTGGCTCGTGCTCAGGGAGGCTGGGGATCTTGCCATCGTTTGGGCCGAGGAACTCGACGCCCGTCCGGTGCTGTCGGGATCGACGGGAGGAAGAGACTCATGAATAGGCCTCGGGGTCGGGGATGAGATCATGACTGGTCGGAAGCAGGTCTGTTGGAGGAGGCCAGGTTAGCAGTTGCGCACGTGGAGGCTGAGAGGCTGAATACTCGAGGAAGGAAAGGTCGACCACTCCGGCGCAGGGAATTCAGGCGGGTGGAGATGTCAGTCGGCGGTGATGTATTGAGATTATGGTGGTGGTCTGTGTGGAGGGATTCATGAAATAAGGGAATAATGAGTTGTAGAAGGTGAAGAAGAATAAGGAGAAGGAGAAAAGCTTCATGGCAACGGCTAAATTTAGGTTTTGATATTAGGTTTAGAAAAATTTAGAAAAGGAAAAGTAATGAAAAGATATTATATACACATGGGAGGAGGTTGGATTTGACCTAGGAAAAGTTGACCTTGGTCAACACTCTCCTTGGGATGGGCCTTGGGCTCAATGAGGATGTTTGGAGAGCCACAATTTGCATTAATTAAATACGAGGCTGGAATTTAAATGGGGGACGATGTGCGCGTTGCACATTCCGAAAAATTATGGAAAAATTTCCTATGAAAGGAAAAGTTGGATTTCTTCATGTATTGTCCAATGGTGGGGACACCTCAATAAGTTTTTGCATAAAAGCCCCCAACAATTAGAAAATTACACAAAGGCAGAAATTTGGATTTAATTAATTAAATCGAACACGCACGATATTCTAGAATTAATTAGGAATACAGGAAAATAAAAATAGGCAGAACAAAGGGTCTGGGACGTAGAGGATACAGAGTAGAATATTAATAAAATTCAGGTCGTACAAAACGGTCAAGATTGGGTTCCCGATTTCGATTGGGATGCACATGGGTGCAAGGATGTGATTTATTTGGAATTATAAAATAACGTCCGTGACGTTTATTGTACGACTAAAATATCGCACCAAAAAACATGATTATAATTTACACAAAGGCCATAAAGGTAGGCGGGCACGTCTAGGACAAGGTTGTGAACTTTGCAGATAGGCAATGGCTAACGTAGTGCTCCAATTAATGAAGCAACGGTAATGTGTGCTACACGATAAAATAATATACAGTTAAATCAAATGTCGTGTTCTAAGTTCTAATTGGGTTCAAACTAGCCCTAATTTCACTATATAAGCCAAGTAAACCTAATTTTGGGTGAGAGGATTTACACCCACACACTCCCATATCAATATGAACACACCTAAAATTCTTAATATAGTATAAATAATATATATAATAGCTATTCTAATATACTATGAAGAAATTGGCATGCTAGGACACCAAATGCATTGAAGCTACCCATTTACACCACCGTGTCATGTGTATCATGATACGGATTCTTCGTATCTATTTGTGGATATGTGTACCTTCTTAAATTATCCATCACACTCCATAACCACCTATGAGAAATTCCTACAAACACCTAATGGTCCAATTTTGGAGTTTTTCCCAAATTAGCACAAAACTCAATGTAACTTACATCATAGGTCTCCAAAGAACCTAGTTATTCTTCCTATGGGTAGTCCTTAGCCATGGGTAGGTTTCTAGGGATTTATTTCACCATTAAAAAAAAACTAAAATGACAAGAGGGATAAGAGTTTTACCTATTGGGAGATAGATTCCCAATATCTTCCACCAAATGGACACAAATGAAAGTTGGACACAATTCTCAAGCCAATGCTTTTCTCCTCAAGTGCTCCTCTAGTAATTCCAAGCTTCTTAGCCTCCTTGGAATGAGAATGAAAGGGATAGAATTTGGGACTAAAGAAATTAGGGTTTGCTCTCTAATTTGGGGATGAACAAATAAAAATAAATTGAGGCTACTCATGAAAGAAGAGGTTTATATAAGCTCCCTCTAGGGCTAGGGTTAGGTTGAGGAATGTTTGAATTGACTCAAGTGCCCCTCTCATTCCTTCATGAATATGATCTACTAAACCATATGAGTAATATTCTATTCTTGAGTCTAAATAGATTTAATAGAATTAATCTAGTAATGACTAACTATTTAATTGAATCAATGGGTCAAGTCAAGTCTAGTTAGGTCCACTAATGTCAAGTCTAATTAAAATAGACTAATTAACTAACAAATAATAATAATAGTAACAATATATATATAACATGCACATTATAAATGAATAAAATATACACAATATTTGTACTAATACAAAATGACAAAAATACTCCTATTCTAGAAATATGGTAGTGACAAGTCTACGCCCCATAGAAAATTTTTATCCTCGAAATTAAAGATACATTGTCTCTCTCTGACCAGTCATAACCTATTCATTAATCTTCACTACGGCCAAACCCCCAACAATCAAAGTCTAAGAAAGTCCTACCTACAATCATACAACATGCAATCTAGAGAAAAAAATGCATGGTTATGGTCTCTTTTTTTCATGGTATTGCAGTCTCTGTCCGGTCACTACTAATTACATTCTAGCAAAAAAATCACTGATGCAAGCTAAGGCAGTAAGGAATCAATCAATCATTCAAATAGATGGAAATGAACATGAAGAAAGAACAGAACAGAACAGAACCTTCTAACCCATCACCTGCAGTATCGGTCTCATCGACCGTCATCACAAATGTCCTACCCTGCTGGGGTGGTTTCCTCCGCGGGTGCTAAGCAATTACCGGTTCCACATGTGGCCTAACTGGACCCCTTTGATTTGGAGCTGGGAGTTGGCCGGGAAGATAAGGAGCTAGAAGACAATCCCCCACTCGATGTCCTGCAAAGCCACAGTGCAAACAAAGTCCTAGCCTCACCCTACAGCTCTCCCAAAGGTGACCTGGCTTCTTACATAAATGACAAGTCTGCTGGGTCTGCCTTGGAGGCTGCTGCTAATCCTGCTAGACACGAACCAGTGCCTGGTGCTGGTGGTGGTGATGTTGAAACGTCCTCGACTGCTGCTGAATATGGGGATGTTTGGCCGGTCCCGCGCTGCCACTCGCTTCTCCAAAAATATCGCGACTTCTCTTGTGCCTGAGATCCAAATCCTCCTCAGCAATCTGGGCATCTATCATGATATCCTTAAAGGTAGCAGTGCGCCGACTAGAAGTGCGCGACCTAATCTCCCTCGTCATCCCCTTTCTAAACTTTCGGGCTCGATCTCCTGGGTCCCGAATCATAGACGATGTAAAACGGCTCAATCAACAAAATTCTGTGGCGTATTCGTCGACCGACATGTTCCTTTGGACCAAGTTATGAAACTGACTCTCCAAAGCTCCCAGGACCATGTCGGAAAAGAACTTCTCCTTGAAAAGCTCATTGAAAGTCTCCCAAGTAAGTCCTTGAGCAGTAAGTTTCGGCACCGTGCGATACCACGTGAGTGCGATATCGAACATCTGACTGCCGGCCGCGTCGATCTTCAAGCTCTCTGGAATCTGGGCCAATCGCAGGTTTTTCTCCATATCCTCTAACTAGTCATTGATAATTCTATGTTCTTTGCAGAACGATACTAATTTAATAGACCTATACTCTTCGTCTCGATCACTTCTGAGTCTCTTGAGTTATTCCCTGTTTGACGTTCTGCCTTAGCCCTGAACTCCTTGAACTTCTCGAACGCTTCATCTTTTGACTTGAGCAGATAAACGAAAACATACTTCGAGTAGTCGTCGATAAATGTAATAAAATACTTTATTCTGGCCTTTGTGAAAAACTGTTTGAAGTCACAGATATCTGAGTGCACTAACTTCAGAAGTTCTGTGCTTCGGTTAACCCGTTTGAACGATTTTCTTATGATCTTTGTTTACGCACATACCTCACACTTCTCCACATCCTTACTCCCATATTTGGAGATAAGACCTAGACTAGACATCTTGTTTATCCTTTTACAATGAACATGTCCTAGTCTATTATGCTATAACTCAAGAGAATAACCAGAAGAAGAGACTGCATTAACATTGTTTGTACGAGTTACAAGCTAAAGTTTGAACATTCCTTCGGTACAATTTTTTTTTGAAGTACGTTCCTTTATACGACATCATAATCTGTCCAGCTTTGATGTCCATCCTCAATCCTGCATTGCAGAGCAGACTTTTCGAGACCAGTTTTTGGCTATTACCGGTACATGCTTCACATCCCGAAGTGACAGTGACTTCCCTGAAGTCAGATTCAGTACCACTGTTCTGGTCCTAAGTACTTCAGCTTGTGCCTGGTTTGCCACGATGACCTTCTCAGTTGTAGGCTTGTAGGTGATAAAGAACTCTTTCTTCGAGCAAATATGGCAGGATGCGCCAGTGTCTACCCACCAGTCAGTGTCAACACTAACCGTCATAACCTGCACAATCATAGCAACCTTGTTAGGCTCACCTTGCTATGTTTGTTTGGGTTTAGATCTGTTGTCCCTCCGGTAGTGGCCCTTCTTGCCACAGTTGAAGCAAGTCAGTTCTGACTTGGGCTTTGGCTTCGACTTGAATGAAGCCGACTTCACCTTGAGATAGTTGAAGTCCTTCTTCTTGTATTGCGAAGCCTTCTGCTTCCCTTTGGTGTCACCCGCATGCACCAAGTTGGATTTTGCCAACTGATTGGACAACGTGTCCACTTTGTTTTGAGCCATCAACTCATATTTAACATAGATGTTGTGTAGTAGTTGATCAAGGCTAATTTGTATCTTCTTTATGTGCATGTCCGAGATAAAATTGCTCCATTCTGGCGGGAGCTTGGCCACAATATCCCCACAACAAAGGCGTCATTTAAGGGTATGCCATCATCCTCAAGTTTTTGACGTAACTTGAGAAACTCCTTGACTTGAGGGAACATCGTCTTGTCGTCTTCAAATTGCATGTTCCAGACCTTTTCAGCCACATGTATCTTATTGCGGTTCTCATCCACCTTGTAATGCTTGTCTAGAGACTCCTAGACGACCTTAGCATGGTCCGCCAGAGTATCCTTCATTAGACCATGGCTGGTATATTTGATCATGTATTATTATACTCTGCTAGTGTAGCATTTTGTATTCATTAGCTTCATGATCATATGTAACATGTAATTTGGGACGCCTCTTTACTTTCATGTATGATATACTCTTGTATTTGTGTTGATGGATTGAGATAATAGAATTTTTCGGCCTTATGACTGACGTCATAGCATACTAGAGTTCATCCATCTATCTTCTAGACAACCTTAACACATTGCGGCTTACTTCGGTATTCTGTAAGTTGCGGTTTGCCATGTCAGTTCCCGTATTTATCCAGTATTTTGGGAGTAGGACGTGACATGACCCTCCTCTCTCTTCGTAAAATGTGTAAGTATATATATACTTACACGTTTTACGAAGAGAGATGATGGCCCACCTATCATACAATGGCTGTATCAATTTTTTGATACAACTATATGTATGAAAGCTTTACTCTTTTGGTTGTAGGCATTTCTTTTTTTTGAAAATCCAACTTAACGCATATGGTCCGACGTAACGTTCGAGAATTTTGTGCACACAGTTTTGTATGTCTTTGAGTCTACTGTCTTCTAATTTTCATTATTAATAAATAAAAATAATAATAAATTCTCGTAGCTCAATCTACTGATGTTCTGTTATATAGTCAGAATCTTATATCACTTCTCATTAACTGCAAAAGTCACATGAGTTCGGTTTTTGGTTGTAGTCATGGTCTTCTTTTCATACCTTACTATATTAGTATAGACGAAAAGTCCCACCTTGACACATTTTTGAAAGTTACAACTATCCAGATACAACGTTCCATTGCCAAGTAAACCCAAATTGGCGCCCACACCCGCTATATTATTCTAATCAGCTTTTCCTACCCGGCGCTTTCTCAACCACGCCACCCACGCCACCCACGCCCATTTCTTTTTTCCTCCAGAGAGAGAGAGAGAGAGAGAGAGAGATGATGGAGCAAGAGTCGAAGCAACGCCGAGCCGCCAGGTCAATAGTGTCCCACCTCGCCTCCGCCTCCACCGACGACGCCCTCCTCTCCCACCTCTCCTCCGTCCGCCACCTCTCCCGCACCGAGCCCTCCCTCCGCCCCCACCTCGCCGACGCCGGCCTCGTCCCCCTCCTCCTCCTCCACCTCCTCCACTCCCCCTCCCCCTTCCCTGACCTCGCCTCCGCCACCCTCCTCAACCTCTCCATCTCCCTCCCGGAGCCCCTCATGTCCACCCCCTCCCTCCTCTCCTCCCTCTCCCGCTCCCTCTCCTCCCCCTCCTCCTCCGACACCGTCCTCCAGAACGTCTCCGCCACCCTCTACTCCCTCCTCTCCGTCGACGCCTTCCGCCCCATCATCGGCTCCAAGAAGCCCATCATCGAGTCCCTCCTCTCCCTCCTCACCTCCCCTACCTCCTCCGCGCGGACCTTGAAGGACTCCCTCAAGGCGCTCTTCGCGCTCTCGCTCTACGCGCTCAACCGCCCCGTGCTCCTCTCCCTCGGCGCGGTGCCCGCGCTCTTCGCCCTTATCTTCAGGGATCCGCGGTCGGGGATAGTCGAGGACGCGACGGCGGTGGTGGCGCAGGTGGCGGGCTGCTGCGAGGGCGTGGAGGCGATGAGGGGGGTGGGAGGGGTGAGGGCGCTGGCGGGGCTGGCGCGGGGGAGACTCGGGAGGACGAGGGAGAACGTGGCGGCGGCGCTGCTCAACTTGGCGAGGAGCGGCGGGGAGAGGGCGGTGGGGGACATAAGGGAGATGGAGGAGGAGGTGGAGGCGGTGGCGAGGGAGATGGTGGAGGCCGCGGGGACCACCGACAGGGGGAGGGCCAAGGGGGAGGAGCTCCTGAAGCTCCTCGCCGAGGCGAGGAGGAGGGGGTGCCGCCACCGTTCCCATTGTTGGTTCGACGAAGACGACGACGACCCTTCTTCGACACCACCAGCCGTCTCCACCACGACGTCTTCCTCCTCCTTCTTCTCCTCCTCCTTGGCCTCCACCTCCGGTGATGCTTTCTAATTGCTTTGCTTGGATTGATACACAGACACACATACCTTTGATTTCATCATCTTGAGGATCTTAGCTTATTATTGTACGAGCAACAATCAACATTGGAAGGTAGTTTTGGGAAGCCTTTCAAGACTGGACACACGCAAAAAACTGGAGGTGTGTTTGTTACCAACGGGGCCGGCCGGGTTTGGGTTGCCCTAGCCGGAGATAAAGTTGGCAGCAACAACGTCGAAGTCTGCGGTTCTGACGGCGGCGTGGAACTCGGATTCCGGGTTCTTCTCCTTGAGCTACTCGAGACATTTCCAATGGAAACTCAAAATATGGGCACGCTGAATTGCTATGTCAACGGACAGAAAGGAGTTGGGGTGGACCACATAGGCTCTATTGGTTGAGAGGTGTGGACTTATGGACATGGTTTGTCCTAACCTATGGTTTGTCTAAGTTCGATGACTTGTCCAGCTTATTCCAATACCGACCCTAGTTACCGATACATATAGGATACGGCACACATACTAAGATATGTATCGGTTGCATCACAGATACATGCACTGCAAAATATATTGATACTCTAAAATTGGCCCGTTGTGGTGTATATATATATTGATACTCTAAAATTGGCCCGTTTTGGTGTATATCTTCTCGTATTCGTTAAAATATTTTTATCGTATTAATGTATGTGAAATTTGTGGTAGTTCAAGATAGATTATCTGGTAACATGATGCACTCTCCAAGATACGTATCAAGTATCGAATATAACGCAGACACACTTTCCAATGTATGTATCGGTTGCGACACAAGCACATATTTCTCCAAAATACACTGAATGCACTAAAATTGGCCCACCGTGCCTATGTTCTCGTGTTCGTATATATGTATCATATTAATGTATGTGAAATTTGTGGTAGTTCAAAGATAGATTATCAGGCAACACGATGCACGGTTTTGAGTCTCAAATTATCTATTGATAATTGGACAAAATTGTTGAATGGATAAATGATCCATTATATGCTTGATCTATTACTTGCGAGACAAATAATGTAGGATTAAGGAATTGAGGAGAAATTTCAGGCTAGGAATCACTAGTACTCCTTAACTTGTAGCTGTGTCTGTATCACACGTCTGATGTTATGTCTGACACGACACAGCACAGAGAGTCCAAATTATACCAAAATTGTTATCGTTTTCTTTTATCAATGTCTGCATCGTCTATCATATCCTGACTCTCATGTATAAAGTGTAAAAACAAATTTATTAGATAAACACTTTTCGCAAAATAAGACTCCTAGCTTAAAAAAAACTCTCGTCTTTTCATTTTGGTTTTGTTTACACCAAATTTGGTTTCTGTTGTTAACATACGATAAATATTAGGTCTGAAATGACGATTATGTTTATAAAAAAAAATTATTTTTCTCATTTTCTCTTACTCGCCGGAGAAGAAAGAGAGGGGGGTGGGGGGGGGGGGGGGGTAAGAAGGTGTTGAGTATTATTATTATTATTTAAAATAGTCACTAATGTCTACTTCTAAGATGAGTTGACGGGAGGAATCATTTTGATCAAATTAACAATTACGGAATGATTTAATTGTTAATTTGATCTATTAAGTCTTAATTTGTAAAAAATGTCTATATTAGGAGGAATTGTTTTCACTTTATCCATCAAGTGCTGGATCAGTCGCTTTAAGAGGATAAAAAGATGGATAAGCACAACTTGGCAACAATAGTGTGATTTGAGGAGAAATTTCAACACAAGACTATAATTTCTTTCGTGATATATTAGTCGTTGTGCTGATAGGAACCTGACCATTCCTGTCGGCTACAGATTTATATCTATCGGGAAAAAGTTGGCAAACAATTATGTGGGATAGAGATATCGTGATTTTCCAGCGATGTCAACTAAAAGCAAGCGCTCACCCACCGCTTAATTATAAGGAAATGGTAGCTACTTTCGGCGACAAACTTTCCACGAGAAATTATTCAGTGGATCGAACTTATCAAGTGACAGAGGTGAACCTTGAGTCCCTTCAATAATATATTGCTATACCACTTTCGTTTTTTTTCACTAATTTAGTTCTAATAGTATTACAATCTACTATTAGAGGATATTACTGTCACATGGAGAGTCCGACCTATTGAATAATTCTTTCATAAATAGTATGACGATTTACCATCGGACGGCATCACTACAGTGGTGGCATAATTTTTTTTGAAGATGGTGAGTTACACCTAGGCGCCTATGGACATATTTGAAGATGGTTTCCTAGTATACGACCTCTCTCTAATATCACTTTGTAGATAACCAAATATGTCCACAGGTGCTAGCTATTAATATGAAACTTCCAACTCTGGCTAATAGGACATCTTTATCTTTTACGTTTCTAGTTGCTATCGTGTACTATTCTTATGTGTAATCAATTAGTCAAGGTGTGTAATGGACCGGACAGCTCGGAACCTAGTCAAGGTTCGACACGATCAAATTCGGACTGGACCGGTCTGGACCCAATCAACGGATCGATCCGATCCGGTCCAGCCCACTACGTTAACGACTTCGGACTGCATTGATTTACAAGTTTGTAGGCCCGGTGTTGACCGACCCATACTCTCTACCAAGTTCGGACTGGATTTAGCTCCTCAGACCCGCATGTCCTATTATAGGTCCGATAAGAATCCGACCCATATGTAAATATATATACATTAAAAAAATATTTGTAAGAAAATAAGCGGATTTGACCCTAAGCCTCCTAATACCCTATAACTTCCCCAGCTAAACACTATATATATATATATATATATATATATATATATTATATATATTGAAAGAATGGTAAAATTATTCATTTATCAGGAAATCAGACTATATAGCAAACATAATCAGACCCCCTAAGGAAGTCTCATTGCCTGTCACATCAAACTCAATATTGTGAAAAAACTCCAATGAGAGAGGTAGTGAGACCATCAAAGATACGTCTGTTTTGTTCTCTCCAAACATGCCCACAACCGTAACTGCAAGTCGTAGGCGAGCCTGTCACGTTCTAGTCCCAAAATACCAAGGGACTAGCCACATGGCAATGGCCAGCAGCACAACTCCAATGGACAAACCTAATTTAATTGACCCGTTAGAGTGCACTTAAGCTGTAATAAATATTAATACAGTCTACACCATCTATCACAGAATAATTCTAAACTCATCCACAGAAAGAAGCATAACTAAATATGATACACTAATCAAGATAACAGATAAAAGAAATATAGTCTATCAACAAGTCCAAATAAATAGTGTCTCGGGGAACAACCCGATAAAATAAGTTAATACATAAATTCAAGAGTCAAGATATGAAATAACTGAAGTAGAAATAACTAAGTATGTAATAGAATATCCAGGAGAAATCCTCTGGCACAACCTCCTCCTCTGGTGCCAATACTGCTCCAGCATCAGCTCCTGTCCCGTATATCTCGGGGTATTCCTCCTTTGCTGTATCTGGGCACATAATCCGGATCCAGGTCCTCAGGGGATATAACAAGGTATAAGAATAACTCAAGCCAAATGAAATACAGTATATAAAAATAGATCCTCAGGGCAAGCTATGTACCTAGCTATGTGAAATGCAAGTTGAGAGCATCACTAGTACTCAGGTTGAGACTACTACAAGCTCTGTGTCGGGGAGCCGTAGCAGTAATATCACGAAGGGCCAGTACATGTGCCAAAGCTCTAGTACAGAGACTAAGACACTCTCCAGTAACATGAGTATATATATAATCAGCCTGTAGCCTGTGTGTCTCTTCCATCCAATGTAACCTCGCGTCTCATGTCCATAACACGCAAGATCATGACCTCCTAGCTAGTACAACGAGTCATAATGATATCTATGTATGCAAGTCTTGTTCGGACGCTAAGAAACGTCTTACGGTCCTAGGTTGAACATGTAAAACACAGAAGTATATGGAAATAATATAAGCAAATAATAGCACAGGTTCTTTTGCAAGTTGGCAATGTACACTTGCTTGGACTAAGAATTCCGTTAGTTGCTCCGATATAAGTGAGATCTCCAGCTACGCCTCTGGATGCTGAAACAAACGTCATCATTGCTCTCAGAATACTTAAAATAGCTATGATTGACTACCCATAAGTCCAATTTGGACACATGGACATAATTGACAGTTTCTGGTCAAAACAGGGTCCACATTGTGGCCCATTTCGCACCAAAAAATGTGCCAGAGACAAAGTTTTACAAATTTATCAAACTTAGTGTCTATGAGTCCAGAACGATGATACGAACCCAACGGAACGTCCAGAACTGGATTCCGATGATCCGGTCACGAAATTGCCCGTCAAGTGAAACCATGGGCCCACGAAATGGTGTTTTGTCAATGTTCTCAGAATCGAACCAAACTTGGGTCACAGGACCAGCGTAATGATGTGTATCCGATGGCGCAAGTTTTGTTGCGAAACGACAAGCACACACAAAATTATGACGAGTGTCAAAACATGCCGATAGGGGATTTTTCGACGGATAGGCGTTGATTTCAGTGGGCACGCACATCTAAATCAACTTTTGTAAAATCTCACACATCCGTGTTGATAATACGCGCATTTCGGTACAATTTGCACACGACAAAGTTGTCTCGTTTAGTGTGACGCACCTCGTTTCAGGAAAATTCGGGTTTAGAAAATCAAGTTTTTGGCCAAATTCAACAGTGAATAAATCACAGCATATAATGAATTAAATTAAAAATAATTAAAGAGATTAAAACTTGTTTATGTTGTCTAATTTACTGTTCAAGTGGAATTTAAAAATATTAACTAGGTTAGAAGAAAAACTGCCATGAACATAGGTGTTTGGGACAGTTTTCTGAACTACCAAATTTGGTCATTTTTTTCTGTTTTGCGTCGCGAATTGCGACACACAGGACACAATACCCCGAACTAATTTTACAGGGTTCAAGAGGGTCATGTGATCTTCGTACAGTATTCGACATATCGATATTTGGATTACTGTACAGGGAGATACGAGGGTGGGAAGTTGAGTACCTTACTGCTTCTGTTTGCTCGGAATTGGGTGGCCCGTCTTGCGGCTATCGTCGGCGGCGGTCCGACGGTCGTCGGAGGCTGAGGTTGGTCGTGGTGGAAGAGGAGATGATAGCGGTGAGGTTCGGCTAGGATGGGGGTTTTATAGGGTGTCGAGGTGGGCGTTACGGGGAGCTGAAGGGAGAGGGTCGGCGTCGATTTTGGGGAGGGGAAGGGAGGAGTCGGGGTTAGTTGGGGTTGGGGAGTTACTGTAGAGGGGGAAATGAGTTTCGGGTCTCGGGTCAGGTACGGGTGCGGGTTTGGGTAGGATCCGAGTCCAGTAGGGTTGGTTTGGTCTAGTTTGGTTCGGTTTAGGTTGGTTTGGGTTGGTTGGAGTTGGTTTGAATTGGTTTATTATATATAGGTCATAAAAAAATAGTTTTTGAGCTCAATAAATTCCAGAAAAATTACACAATACTATATTATTAATTATACACCAAAAAAATATAATTTTTGCACTATTTTAATAATTAATTTAATACACAAAAATATAAATCCATGAAAAATATTTATTATAATTAACTAAAAATAATGAAAATATTCCACAATATTAATTAATAAAAGTTTAAAATTAAATTTTAAAAATCAGGGTGTTTACAATCTATCCACCTTAAAAGAATTACGTCCTCGCAATTAAGGAAACGAAACATAACAGGTCAGAAGAGATGACGCGGTTGCAAGACATGTTTGTTGAAGCACGACACAAAGGATAAGGAACCATGAACAAGGAGAAATCGTGAGGAAGAGTGAGGGTTTTGTTTAAGTAGAACATGTAGGGAAGGAATGGAAACTTTTTCATTGGCAATGAGAGATAAGTAACTCAAGAGTAAATGAGTCTGATTAGAGCGAAGATCAACTACAGTAACACCCTATTTTTTATTAAATTTTTAAAAATAAAATTTCTGGAATTTTCGGTAATTTTTAATTAATTATTAAATATGTCCTTCAGGGATTAATATTTTTATGGATTAAATTAAGTATTAAAATATTAAAAAAAATTATATTTTTGGGTGTATTATTAATTATTGGATGTTGTGTAATTTTTCTGGAATTTATTGGGCTCAAAAACTATTTTTAAATTGCTTAAAACCTCGTTTTAATGAAACCGGGTTGAACCGGGCACAAACCGGACTGAACCGGACTGAACCCGGTCCAACCGAACAGGACCGACCTAACCCAACTAAACCCCAACCGCCCTAGCGGGTCGGATCTGGACTCGACCCGCCGACCCGCTAACCCGCTATCCGCCTACCCGCTAACCCCCATACATAGTAACCCTCACACCCACGACCGCCCTGCCCCCGCGTTTCCCGGTCACGACGCTGCCTCCGCCGGCCCCGCTCCCCGCTCCACCGCCCCACGACCCCGCCTCTCCCGGTCGACGTCCCGCCCACGTCCCCTGCCTCGCTCAGCCTCCCCTTCCCTATAAATCCCCCTCCCTCGAGTCACCGTCATCGCCACCACCATCGCCCTCTCCCCACGCTCATCACAGCCACCGCCAGCCTCCGTCGCGATCCCGCCTACTACGACGAAGACGACGACGACTCCTCCAACCGTGACTCCAGCACCAGCGAACAACTAGCTGCCCTAACCGCTGCTCTCACCACCGTGCCCCGCCGTGCCTCGCCGCGCCGCCTCCTATCGCGATAGCGAACCACCGCGAGGTACCCATCTTCTAGCTCGTATATCTCCATGTGTATTGACCCGTTTTCCATTCTGTCGAATCCTGTGCGAAGATCGCGTGACCCTCTCGAACCCCGTGTAACTCGTTCGAGGTATCGCATCATGTGTCGGTCGCAAACTGCGACGCAAAAACAGGAAAATAAACCCAAATTCTAAAAATTCAGAATTTGTCCCGAACTCGCAAGTTCACGACCGTTTTGTGTGCAACCTGTTAACTGTCAAAATACACTTGAACAGTAATTTAGACTGTATGACCAAGTTTTTAAACCCTATTTTAGTGTAATTTATTGAGCTGTGGTTTGTTATATATTCAAGGGTGAAAATGGTCAAAAACTTGGTTATTTAAATACCCTGATTTTTCCGGAACTGGGTGCGCCCCTCTAAACGAGGCAACTTGGTCATGTGCAAACTTCACCAAAAGGTGCGTGCCGTTAATACGGACGTATGGGATTTCGCGAAAGTTGATTTGGATGGGCGTGCACACCGGAATCAACGCGTATCCGTCGACAACGCCTCGTATCGGCCCTGTTCTGAAACTCGTATTAACTTTGTGTGTGCTCTTCGAATCAAAACAAAACTTGCGCATCGGACTCGTAGTATTTTTCTGGTCCTGTGACCCATGTTTGGTTCGATTATGAGAACGTTGACAAATTCCCGTATCGTGGGCCCCACGGCTTCACTTGACGGGCGATTTTGTGATCGGCACATCAGAATCCAGTTCTGGACATTCCGTTGGGTTCGTATCGTCGTTTTGGACTTGTAGACACTAAGTTTGACAAATTTGGAGCACTTTGTCTCTGGCACATTTTTCGGTGCGAAGTGGACCACATGTGGACCCCACTTTGACCAGAAACTGTTACTTTTGCCCCTGTGTCCAAATTGGACTTATGGACAGGCAATTCTAGCTATTTGATATCTTCTGAGCATGATGGTAACGTTTGTCTCAGCAACCGAAGAC
Organism: Iris macrosiphon; assembly: GCA_036927795.1. Taxonomy (NCBI): domain Eukaryota; kingdom Viridiplantae; phylum Streptophyta; class Magnoliopsida; order Asparagales; family Iridaceae; genus Iris; species Iris macrosiphon. Next base: position 25,896,868 of record JAYESA010000008.1, on the reverse strand, counting down.
ATTCTTGAAGATTTCACGAATACCAGAGCAACAGTTGGAAACCAAACACCAGGCAAGTGTACCTTGCCAATCTTGCAGTATTTGCTACATAATGTTCTCTTGATTTAATTATATAATATAAATGTTCAACCCAGGACCGTGTGACATTACTTAACATCCGAACAAGATTCGGGTGTCAACGCCGTATGCGGAGTTGTGTAACGTCACCTAGCGATGAATATCGAAACCCTATATATTCTCGTGCTTGCATCATCAAGTACGTCATACCATAGGACACCTGACATTGTTCATGAGACAAAATATTCCTGAGATATTCATGGTGATTCTTTATAGGCTACAAGATTTGTGACATAACTTTTTGTTCATAGCTATCATATGACTTGCTGCATTATATATGATCTTGCGTGACATGAAAATGAGATATCGTGGACATGAGACGTGTGATTACATTGGGTGGGGAGAGACACACAAGCTACATGCTGATTTTATATATGGTGCCGTAGGCCCACTACATAGTAAACTACATAGTATAACTACATAGTATAACTACTACCGGTTCCCCGACACAGAGCTTGTAGTGGTTTCAACCTGACTACTAGTGATGCTCTCACTTGCATATCACATAGCTGGTTACATAGTCTACCCTATTGTTATTGTTTCATTTATTACTGCACTGCATTTATTCTGGCTTGAGTTATTCTTGTACCTTGCTATGTCCCCTGAGGACCTGGATCCGGATTATGTCCCCAGGTTTATCAGAGGAGATCTACCCCGAGGTATACGGGACATGAGCCAACATTGGAGCAGTACCAGAACCCGAGGACGAGGTCGTGTAAGAGGATTTCTCCTAAGTACCTGCTTTATCTATACTCAGTTATTTCTCTTATTTCCTGTCTATTGTATTGATGTATCAAACTTATTCTCGGATTATTTTCCGAGACACTTTTATTGATACTTGTTAGATTATATTATATTTCGATTATTCTGACATTGGATCTGTGATTACCTTCTGTGGATGAGATTAGAATTAGACTGTGACTTGTATCGTAGACCTATTTATTTTTGTTTACAGTTTAAGTACACCCTAATGGGTCCATTAAATTGGGTTTGCCCATTGGTGTGTGCTGCTGGCCATTGCCACGGGTCCAGTTTCGTCAGTTTTATTCTTGCTACATCATGTACTGTCTACAAGGGTCGTAGTCCAACCCCTGGCCTACAAAGCTGATCCCAAGCAATGCTATGTAGCCCTCATCGCCAAATGAAGTTAGCACATATGTGCTTTACTTTTCGAATAGTAGCCATTAGAAGCATAATAGACTGCAGCCAGAAAAGATCTAATGCGGAGATGACCACCCGTACAAACTCAATACGTCCTCCAAGAGAAAGGCATTGTGCCAGCCAACACTCTACCTGCTGTGTGTACTCCACCAGGCTCTAATAGTCCATGTCTTTGGCATAATTAACTGACAGTGGAAACAACCATGTATTTAACAGGTAGTTCCCCTTTCTCAACACCCAATACGGCCTGCAGGAAGTGAGAGCTAAAGTACATTCTACTTTTGCCCCTATATCGGCGATAGTTACATTTATAGTTTCATTTGTACTGAAAGTGGTAACGCCTGTGATTTCCTCGTGTATATATATATATATATATATATATATATATATATATATATATATATATATGGCTTCTGTTGTGGGATACTAACTTATGGGAAAGTACATGATTTTTCCTCCCACACCCAATCAAATAAAATAAGCAAGCCGAAGAGAACAAATAACAGAGAACATGGAGGATTTTTTCTGCAGAAAATTACCTCTTCAGCACCGAAGTTTAGATATATTATATAAAAGTCACAATGTTTTGAAAAATTTGTAGAGAGAGCATATTATCGCCCAAAACTAGGGCTTAAAACCGAAGAATTTATTAAAAGTAAACAGAAATAAAACTCACGCCTAACTATAGGGCGTAAGTTACTAACTTACGTCCTATAAAAGTGCTTAAACACTTTAAGTATGTATTTATTTTAATAGCTTCTTTAGTTAAATGTTTTTAACCGTGGATTAAAAAAAGCATAAATGATAACTCACGCCTAAATTTAGGGCGTAAGTTACTAACTTACGCCCTATAATAGTGCGTAAACTTATATGTAAATTTATTTAATTTTTTAGCCGCTTTAATTAGTTATAATTAACCGTGGATTAAAAATAAATTAGGAATTAGTAACTTATGCTCCATTATAGGGCGTAAGTTAAAATAATTAGGTAACTTACGCACCATTATATGGCGTAAGTTTAGTTTTTAAACTTATTTGATCGTATTTGTTCGTTCAACGGTGGGGGACGGTGGGGGTTGGGCAGGAGGAATTTTATGTGTAAGTAAATGCGGTTGGGTTATAGAAGGGAATGTAAAATTTTTTTTTTACACACAGTTGAAGAAGAAGAAGAAGAAGATGGATGAGGAGGCCGCGGGCAGATTTATTGAGGTAATATTTTAGTATTTTTGATATATTTTTTATTATAAGTGTATTGAATTTTAAACTACAATATATATTAGTAAAAGAAAAAGCAAAATATAGAAAGCAAAACAATTATATATTTAAAACCAATATATATATATATATATATATAGAGAGAGAGAGAGAGAGAGAGAGAGAGAGAGAGAAACCTAAATTATGTTATATATATATATATATATATATATATATATATATATATATATATATATATATTGTTAGTAAACATAAAATCGAAAATCTACTTCTTTGTTTTATCTGTCAAAACAATTATATATAAATAACAAACAAGCAAAATAAAAAAATAATATATAAAAAAAAAAAAAACTGTATTATATATAATTGTTTTGACAGCGGTCATTTTACAGATGGCTGGTCGAAACGACGGTCGCATACCAGGTGGATCCACTACACATGCTATTATCCAGGACTGAGTGTCTCACATATCAAGTCTGGTATATGGGGGAGAGGTAATCTTGCTTAAATGAATTATCATTATTAGCGTTGATAAGATTAATACACACTAACAAAATTTATATATTATAGGCCTTTGATTATGATTATGATTATGATGAAGTAAAATTACCTGGGCATGGAGAATGGCGGCATAGATGGAAGCTCACAGTTCGTCAAAAAAAACTTGTGGAGCCTTTTGGATTAAACTATGTCGACGCTATCGATTGTAGGCTTTACGATAGAGATTTATTGTTGAGTTTGATCGAACGATGGTGGCCAGGAAGGAACACATTTCAGCTACCTGTGGGAGAAATGACGATCACGGTTGAGGACGTGTGCTTGATTTTAGGGTTACCGATTACTGGTATCCATATATATTTTGATGATAAGCCAATTGTTGATGACCTTATTCTGACATATCTTGGTGTGGAGAAGGCACCTATCAAGGCCCTAATTTTGGTATCAAACTGACCTGGCTCCGAGAGAATTTTATGTATGTTGATCGGATTAGCACCACACTAGTTTCTTTAGATGAGCATACGGGTAAGTCATCTTGTTTTTGTATTAATTATTGTAGTGTTGATGTACTATATTTGATATTAATATTTATTCATATTTTCAGCTCATCTGTTGCACTATGGCTTATTTACTAAGCTTATGAGGTGGATTATTATTTCCCGATGGGACGGAAAACAAGGTCAGTACGAACCTACTACCATTTTTTGCAGACCTGGGCACCTTCATACTGCACGCATGGGGCACAGCCGTGTTAGCCAATCTCTACCATGTGATGACTACTTTTGTTACTCTTCGACCAGAACGTGGTCTGCACAAAAATATATCTGGCTGTATAGCACTTATACATGTATAATTGAAATTGATAGTCTTCATATATGGTTATATACATTAGACAATTAATACCATTATCTTTGTTTTCTTATTTGCAGCTATGGTCCTACGAACATTTTAGTATCGGTATGCCACGTAGCCGATACCTGGTTGATCAACGGGTGATGCCTGCTAGAGTGAGGTAGAATTCAGACGATACATATACATCTCACGATCTTTATAGAATGGTATCACTCTATCGGCACATATTTGACACACTGACTGCAATTGAGGTAGCGCTAGCATATAGATATTGAGTCATTTAATTTATTACGCTTAAATATTTTTTTATACTACTTAAATGTTACATAGATTAAATGGCAACCTGAGAGTGTACCCCAGTATGTGATAGATGCTGCACGTGGAGCTAGTATGCATAGATACTATATCTTCTACTATTCACATATCATGTTTCATCCGGCTGATCGTGTCATACGACAGTTCGGGATGCAACAGTTCATACCTCAAGACCCTTTGCCTGCTGATCATAGCAGCGGTACTATCGTATCTCGAATTTGCTCACATCTTTTACATTGGGAGGACATGTTGGCCACACAAGACATGGTACACTTGTCCGAACCGATAATATCGACATTGGATGGTAAGCTATTCTTAGAATAAACTCGTAAATATAAAAAATTCTAATGTTATATTAACTTGAGGTTTTAATTTTGCAGAGTATGGTGCTGCAGATTTTGTACGTTGGTACGAGATCTCACGGATGCAAAACCGACACTATTATTTTGAAGAGCCTCGGTTTCAACACTGGGCTCTGGATGATACTAGTATGTGTGTGAGGGACACACAAGTAAATATAATGGTATGTGTTCCAATTTTATTTAGATATACTATGATCTGTATGTGGTGTGTCATTGAGTATGGATATAATTTCAGCTGCAACATTGGGAAGCCATGTCCCAGGACCCAAGAGTAGATCCACATGAATTGCTAAGAGTAACTTTCTGAGCCAACCCCTCAGCCCCCCTGTGCTACCATTGGAGATCCCCGAGGATCAATCTGTAGGCCATGTCAGGCGAAGACGTGCACCTCCCCGTAGAAAAATATTAAGTGGAGCATAATATTATGGATAAAGCATAAAAGTTTAAGTTTATTTCAAATAAAACATATAGTTTAGAAAAAATATTAAGTGGAGCATAATATCTGCCAAATATTGGACGTAAGTTGTGTTTACGTCCTATTGTAGGACGTAAGTCCTCCTCCCCTAATGGAGCATAATATAGAAGGAATAATATGCGAGCTCAGAGCCTGACGGATATTAAGTGGAGCATAATATGGAATGAATAATATGTCCCCCGTAACTCGATCTACCGATCTTTCGCTACCAGTCAGGACCTTATATCTCTCCCCGATAACCATAATAGTCACTCAAACCCACGTACATTCTTTATTTGAACACAAGCCATATTTCAACAATCTTCGTATTGACTTGTTGTTCAACTAACTACACCCTGAACATTCTTGTGTTTGCATCAGTTCTCCCATAGACGTTATCTACTAGCACAAACTTTTGTCTTGAAGTGTGAAACTGATATTTGAGACAGTCTTTGTCCAGAACTGCAAAACTGTTATGTCCCTTCTACCGAGGTTGAGAACCTTCCTCAAATATGATCTCCTTAATGCTATTCTATGTGGCTCCTGATGGGGTTGGTCCTCATTCGTTTTCTCCATGATATGCTTGTCTACCTCTGCATCAATAGACTATAATAGTGCTTTAATGTTTTGTATCCTCACTGAATATCAATTCTCGGCACTCTCAAAATAAGGAACCTAAGAAAAAAAATTGATGGATGAACCTAAGAAAGGGAACTCTGAGCTCACAAACTTGAGAAAGAAATACTATTGAATATGCAAAAGAAGTTGGAGGACCTGTGCGAAGAAATGGAACTTGAAGGATGAACCTAAGAAAGCGAAGTAGTTTTGTGTTTGTGGGAATGTGATGGGGAAAGTGAGTTTCGAATTTTACTATAGTTTGACAAATTTTGCTAAGGTTACTAATTTTTGGTATCCATTTTTGGAGTGTATTTATGGGTCATTGTATCCATTTTACAGTAATAATCATGTTGATGTAACAAGGACACGACACCGTTTTTTCGAGTGTCAGTGCTCGCTTGCTTATTTTAAAGCTGTTGTTGCTCTTATTTGTTGCTAGTCCATTTCTAACTTGGGGATGAATTACTGCTGGTTGACTTAAGAGTATTTGGGAAGATATGAAGCTGACTACAACCTAGTTTTACAATAATATATTTTGGAGTGTTTGTGTCATTTCAATACGTAACAACAAATATAGTATCTATCCAATTAATTCTTAATTGTAATCACGAGGATAAAACTATTAGTAATTTGTTAAATTTTATCTTCTATTTCAGTAGGTTCATTATTGAAGACGTTACGAAGAGAGGTATGTGGTTATTGTGTTAAAGACTCTGATTAGTGCGTCATCAGCCATTTACGTAAGAAGCTAGAGGTATGCAGACTAGGGGTGAGAATGTGATTTATTCAGTTTTAACCGAATCAAAATAGTCAAAACCGAATAAACTGAAATTCTAAATATCCAAAACAGAAATCGAACCGAAATTAGCCAAAATCGGAACAGAACTGAACCGAATAATCAATTTGATTTATTCGGTTGTGCTATTTCTATTATTTAATAGATTGGGCCCAAAGTTAGGATCGTGGTTAAATTATACTAAAAATTGTAATCTTCATACCAATATTTGTTGTATTTCAAAGTTCTATCCAAACTTGGACTAGATGTTAAATTATTAACGTTGGACTTTAAAATATATACATAAAATTATTGTTTTTAAAATATACCATATTTTTAATCACAAAATATGCATTGGATTGAGGGTATTTATATAATTGCATAAGTCTTATTCGATTTTAGGTTTTGGATCGAAATCGAATAAGAAATTTTAGTATTTTCAAAACTGAAATATGACCGATTTTTTTAAAAACCAAATAAAATATCTTATTCGATTCAATTTCTGATCAAAAATCGAATGATGCTTACCCCTAATCCAGAGCCTGATGCAGGTCTAAGTATCAGATTTGGTGGGTTCTGAAATTCCCCTAATCAACCACAAATACCACCAATGCACATCACTAGAGAAGTTCTCATCAGGAACCAGTTATGTTACTCTCAGAAGGAAAAAGAAAGAAAGAAAGAACTCGACTTGTATGAAATAACCTCTGAAAATATCTCATCTTTCACCAATTTGTTAGTGATGCAATATATTATTTTCGGCTGAAGGGGTCGGCTGTTTGGTTCAACGAAGTGGAACAAATTGGAAAAAAAAACAACAACTGAAAATCGATATTTTGCATGGTGAAGTCGAGCGATGTAAAGCAAATAGAAAATTCTTCGTTTGGATTTTTTGAAAAAGTGAATGTTAGAAATGAAATATTCTAAATTTTGAAAAATTATTTATTGAAGTGAGCGAAATTTCTTGTTGAAGTGATATGAATAGTAAATTATTATTTTTGGATTAAAGAAGAGAGAAAGTGGTCCTCCAACCAAATATGAAAATTTTAACTTTTACGTTCCAATTTGGAGAACAAATTTCGATTTCGTAACAGATAAGATTTACTGTTCATGTTAAATTACAGTAAATTTTGTCTGCAAATTCTTCAATAAATAAAATTAACTTTATGTGGTTCAAAATTTAAAATTTTAATTGCTTTCGTACTCCAAATCTTCGAACCAAACAGTAAAGTGCTGTCGTTGGAGGATGCAGCAAAACGAGACTAATCAATCCTCAAAGCTGTGACTGCTCAAGGTCTAATCAATCCACCTTTTGCATCACATATTATGGTATCATGTTTATAGCTAAGAAATTTGGAGGATGTTGTTCCTGGATTTGGTGGTGGCTCCCTTGGGGGGACAAGAACTGCAAATAAAAAATCCGGTGTCCTCATTCCCGTGAACCAAATAATGAAATTTTCTCCCGACCCTTAGTTCCTAAGAAATTTAGAATCCATCCTCCACTTCCTATTTACCAAACAGGCCCTAAGGGCACATTTCAAAATTATACATTTACTCATGGATTCTGTTAAGACGAGGAAGGATATTTTGTTCTTGCATAGTTAAAAATTATACACGTATATAAGTTACTAGTGTAAATAGCATAATTTGCAGTATCGTCGATACAGATCCAATGTGTCGATACCGATACAATTTGACATGTCCCAATTCGATACCGACCGATACTCGATACTGTTTGATATCGACATTAGGGGTCTCTTTTTTGATCAAATCGAGAAAAAGAAAATTTGAACAAAAAAGATGGATCAGTAAGGGTGAAGAGGCATAGTAAGGTTGCGAAAACATTTGAAAAAAAAACTTATCTATGCATGTAAACCAATCGATAATTATGACAATTATTTCATTCAATTTTAAAACTACTAAGAAACAACACTAAAAATACTTAAAATAATGTATAAATGTAAAAGATATATTTTCTAAAATTTTAATAAATATTTGTTTTTCGATATCAAAAAAATTCGATACTCTGATTCGAAATTGCTGATACTAGCGATTTCGATACTCATAAGAAGGGTCCGATACCGTCACGATCCACATCCGGTTGATCGGACACGAGTACGTGAATACGTCCAACCTATGCCACAATATCAGTGGTAGTACGCTGTCTAAATCTATTTTATAATCATCCAATATTCCATAGATAGTTCTCACATTCACAATAATTTTTTTTCTGGCTCATTCACAACAGATAAATAAATAGACAGAAAATAAGGACAAGAAATAGGAAGTACTAATATATCAAAAACTATAATTTTTGTACATATATTCATCCATAGTTTTAGTACTTGCCAAAAGATAAGTTAAATCAGGAATAACCCGATTAGTACGTCAAAAAGGAAATAGTAGTCAAGTTAATTAACTACGCTTCAAAAGTAATCTCCTGAGTAGAGACAGGCTCCTAAACGTGGTCATCTGCTATGTCCTGTGGGCCGTAGAAGGTAGGAGCATAGTCTTCATCATTTTCTAATATATCAACGGATTCAGTCAGGATTGGAGCAAGTACCAATACACGACATAATTATACTAAACAACCATGATAAATAGTGAGAACTGAAACTAAACAACAAATATTGTAAACCATAGAGATAATGGAAATAGGAATATTACAAGACATGAAAATAAAACTACTACAAGATGATAAGGAACTACGTGTGTATATGTGTATTTAGAATACATAGTTGGCATGAAAGGGGTTAAAAGGCTAATAAGGCACGTCATAGATGGCTGACAATCAAGAATAATCGAGTTTAAGGCTGTTGGTACAATCGTATACTCAACAACTAGCAGTCATGGCATGATGGAAAAAGGGTAAACTACATGCCTCCTAGTATTCTTCCTCCCGACACGATAATCAAGGTACGTAATACGAAAATCCAGTTTCTAAAACTAAGTGTAACCATAAAAAAAAGGTGTGCTAGTAGAGTAGAGGACTAAATATCATTTTATAAAGAATAAAACTGAAGTGCAGGGTACTTGCCTCAAAATATGATAAAGTCAACGTATCTATCACGAACGTGACGATACGAAATAGGTACTCACAAGATGCTCATCCAATCATAATCTCAACATAGTCTAGAATTTTGCATTATAATCGAGAATAATAAGAGTCCGAAGATCCAGGGCGAGATAAAAGTTACATCCAAATTCCAATGTTCAACAAAGCATCCCAAATCCACAATAGGTCTAAAAATTAGTTTAATCATAAAAATTATAATTTAACTATAAACATGAGTTTAGAATGACGCAACGAGTCTAATCATGCTGTCGAAAATAAAATTTAGAAAACGAAACTCAAAATATCATTTAAAGACGAAAATTGATAATTTTCTAAAAGTCCACTTCTTTCCATCTTTGGGCTTGTAAGCGAACAGTCAAAAAGAATAATGAATGGTTCCAACTTAAGAATATGGTGGTACACAGGTTTGACTATCTGTTCAAGAAAATCCCAAACCAATCCAACGGTTGGATTTTCCAGAATCGAAGCTCAAAGTTGCAAACAAAACTGGTTTCAGACTAGGCAATATTCAGTGTGCAAAAATGTATATCTTCTCAGTTTTTGGGATAGATTATGAGTAAGCAAACGATATCATTTATGGCTCAAACTCCAGGAACTAATAGAGTTTCAACTAGATATTAATTAGGAAGAAACTAGATGAGAATCAAATGGTTCCATTTTTGGGAAACTGAGCCAAAAGTGACCTCCGAGAAAATTTTAGACTGAATGCTGCAAGCGCAGTTCATGAAACTCCCTTTGCTCTCTGTTTTCGTAGATCAAACCAAGCAAATAATTCATGAAATCTCAATAATCTGATTTACAATATAACAAAGATCTAATAGGTAATACTGGATTCAAAATTAATGATTCACAGAAAGAGTGGTGTGAGTCTAAAGTTGGTAAAAATAATTTCTGACTTAAAATTTTCTGAAACAAAATCAACAGTTTGAGAACCAAACTTGGAGAGATCATTTGACCTATCAAATCATGATGAAATGTGCTAAAACTCTATATATTGGTAGAGTAATATACCTTTTGTGGATTTATGAAAGAAAATCGATGATCCACTGGTTTGATGTGCAAGATATGAGGTTCAAAGTTCACTCCAAAAACTATTTTGAAACAAATTTTTGCACTTTTATGGAGCAAACTTTAGGCTAGAATTTGATGTACCAAAACTTAATAATTTGAAACGAAACCGGAGGCCATGATAGAGTAACTTTGTAATCACCCTAAAATTTTAAAATATGTTAAAAACACTTTTCGGGATTTTTCTGCATTTTTCAAGAATTAAAATAGGTGTTTTTGTGATTAAATGATTTTTTTTTCTAATAATTAATAATAAAATATGATGAAAATAAGATTTTATGGTGTAAAATAAAAAACTGGACTTAGGGTAATTTTTTAGAATTTTATTGGAACCCGAACCTATTTTTAAACACCAAAAAACTATTTAACTATTTATTTATTATTTATTATGATTTATTTATTGTTGATTTTATTTTCTAAACCGAACCCGGGCCGGCCCAGCCCAACTGGGCCCAGCCCAACCGGCCCAGCCCAGCCCCCGACTTAGCGGGTCGGGCGGGTCGGCCAGACCCGAACCCGCTCCAACCCGACCCGGGAGGCTCTCTCCTCCCCCACGTCCGGTCGTGCCGCATTTTCCGCTGCTTCCCCGGCCACGTCGCCGGCAGCCCCGCGCCTGACCCGCCCACGACCCCGACCTCCCCTCCTCCTTCCCAGAGCCCGAGACCCGTCGCCCTCCTCCCTCAGCCGCCAGCGCCACCTCCCCTCCTCCTTCCCAGAGCCCGAGCCCCTTCCTCCTCCTCCCTCTTCTCCCAGCAGCCGGCCCCGACTCCAGGCCGCTCGCCTCCGCCTCCGGCGACCCGCTGCCAGCACCGCCCGCGCCCCGAGCCCCCGGCGATGCCACCCGCAGCCATCCAGCCTCCCTCCGGCCACCGCAGTTCCAGCGAAGCCCAGAAACCCTAGCTTGGACACGGACACAGTCAGGACAGTTCGTGTCGAGACACGCGAACACGAGAAAACTTGATTTCCTGGAGCCCTGTTCAGGTACTCGTATCTTTCTCCTCGCTGCCCCATTTTCAATTCCGTCTGTTGCATCGCGAACCCTGCGTGACCCTCTCGGTGCCCGTGCAAACCGCTCGGGACATCGCGTCCTGTGGCGATCGCGAACCGCGATCCAAAAACAGGAAAACTAACACCCTGTTTCACCCCGGAACTGAGTACGCCTCGCCAAACGGGACGACTTGGTCGCGTGCGGTCTTCACAGATACGTGCGCGTCTTCGATACGGACGTGTGGGATTTCGCAGAAGTCGATTCGGGTGTGCGTGCACACCGGAATCAACGCGTATCCGCGGACACCGTCCCGTATCCGCCCTTTCTGGAACGCGTCCTAACTTTGTGTACACACGTCGGATCGAGACAAAACTTGCACCATCGGACTCGTAGCGATACGCTGGTCCTGTGACCCAAGTTTGGTTTAATTCCGAGAACGTTGACGAAATCGCGTGTCGTTGGCCCCACAAGCCCCACTCGACGGGCGATTTTGTGATCGGCTCATCGGAATCCAATTCTGGAAGTTCCGTTAGGTTCGTATCAGCGTTTCTGACTTGTTGACACTAAGTTGGACAGATTTGGAGACCTTTGACCCTGACACATTTTTCGGTACAAAGCGGGCCCACATGCGGACCCCGTTTTGACCCAAAATGGTCATTTTTGCCCCTGTGATCAAATTGGACTCAAGGATAGGCGTTTCTAGCTGATTGATATCTTCTGAGCATGATGGTAATGTTTGTTTCAGCTTTCGGAGACGTTTCTGGAAATTTTTCGAGTAACAGAACAATAGTTGGAATTCAAACATCAGGCAAGTGTACCTAGCCAAACCCTGCAGCTTGTTATTTATTTCCTTGGCTTAATTTAGCATCAGTGGGCAAGTAAAGTTTGCCAATTCTCAGTAATTCCTATTATAGTATTTTACTTGAGTTCTTGTAGAGTCATTTACAGAAACTTGTTTAATTGTTCAACCCAGGACCGAGTGGCTTTACTTAGTGTCCGATTACTAGTCGGGTGCCAACCCCGTACGCGGAGTTGTGTAACGTCACATAGACATGGATATCGAGACCCTATGTATTCTTTTACTTGTCTTATCAAGTACAGCATAACCAAGGACACTTGACACTATTCATGAGACAGGATCTTCCCGAGATATTCGTGGTGATTCTGTATAGGATACAGGACTTGACAGAGATATTTTATTTATAGACAATATGACTTGTTGCATTAGCTATAATCCCGCTGACATGGACATGAGACGTTATGGTCATGATATGCGTGATTACATTGGGTGGGAAGAGACACACAGGCTACAGGCTGTTTCATATATATATCCACTACTATTGTGAGGTTGTAGACTCTCCAGCAGAGCTAGACCCTTTACCAATTATTACTGCTACCGGCTCCCCGACACAGAGCTTATAGCGGTCTCAGCCTGAGTTCTAGTGATGCTCTCATATTGCATATCACTTAGCTGGTTATATAGTTTACCCAATTATTTACTTATTGCTGCACTGCTTATTTATTTGGCTTGTATTTTCTGTACCTTGCTATGTCCCCTGAGGACCTGGAATGGATTATGTCCCCAGGTTTAGCTGAGGAGCAGTACCCCGAGATATACGGGACAGGAGCTGAAGCTATTACTGGACTTGATACTGGAGCAGAACCAATCCCTGAGCACGAGGTGACTGCCGAAGACTTTTCCTGAGTACCTGCTTCCGTACTCAGTATTTACTTATGTTTGACTCTTTTGTTCTCGGCCTATTGAGCCAGTGTATTCAGACTTATGTCGGATTGTTTCTCCGACTTACTTGTTGAGACTTGTTGCTACTTATTTTCATTTCATTATGCAGTTGATTATATTTATCTTTTATGGATGAGATTAGTTGTGGCATGTTGTCGTAGACCTTATTTTACAGCTTAAGTGCGCCCTGATGGTTCCATTAAATTGGGTTGCCCATCGGTGCGTGCTGCTGGCCATTGCCACGTGTCTAGTCCCTCGGTATTTTGGGACTGGGGCGTGACATGGTTTTTGTGGTGGCCCATGCAGGTCTATGACTAAATTGTTCGGTTTCAACTTAGGGACCGAACAGGCCTGCAGTAAGGATATGATAAGTTATAGGATCTCATCTATTATTTGAATCATTTTTGAACTCTATGTCAAATTCAATTTAATTGCTTGAATTGTATCCTGTTTTGATTCCTCTGTGCGTTCTCATTGGTTTCTTTTGATGCAGAGTAATGGATCGAAGAAGTGGTGACGAGAACCCCTTGGGTACACCGCCTGAAGCTGTGGTTACCTGTGAAACTGGGGTGACGCCAGATACCAGAGGACAATCCTCTCAGAGCAACCAATCTGGCCAGCCAAGTTCCAGGTTCAGGCGTGATGACATCCCGCCTTCACCCAAGTTCCCTCCATCGATGCCTGTCTTTCCCCCAGGGCAGGCAATGGACGGACAGCAAATGTTCCAGATGTTCTACGCCATGATGCAGGCCCAACAACAGATCCAACAAGAGGCCCAGCGTCATGAGGCCGAGTACTTAAGGAACAACCTAGTCGCAGCATTGGAGCAGGCAAATCCACCAACTAGGCGACCAGTGACGGGATCTATCACCGATTTCCGTCAACTCAAACCCCGTACCTTCTCGGGCAAGGAAGAACCAACTGAAGTTCATGAATGGCTTACGAACACGCAGCACCAGTTGGAGGCCGCTGAACTTCCAAGGGAGAAGTGGATGACTGCCGTCAGGATGCAACTGACGGACAACGCGCACTATTGGTGGCTGTCCGAAGAAAGGAGGCTCGGACATGATCAAGTCACCTGGGAGGAGTTCTCCAGACTCTTCCAGGAAATGTACATCCCTGCTGTTGCTCGGTCAGAACTCCGAGACAAGTTCAACCGCCTGATCCAGGGCAATATGTCGGTGGAGGAATACAACGCCAAATTCATCCGCCTGAGCCGCTTCGCCCCTTCTCTGATTCCTACCGAAGAAGAGAAGGCAGAGAAGTTCTTTGATGAACTCAGGTTCGAGCTCCAGAGGTTAATCGGATCTGTCGCGCCCACATCATACACCGACGTTCTTGCTGCAGCACGTCGTATGGAGCGCATTACTCGGAGGGAGTCAAGTTTGAAACGTTCATTCTCCTCAACACCATCCAAGACATCACAGGGGGATTCTGCCAAACGACCCCAGAAGAACCTGCCTCAGAAAGCAGCATCAAAGAACCTACCTACTTGTCATTACTGCGGCAAAGTAGGTCACATTGAAAGGGAATGTAGACGCAAGCTGGGACTCTGCCTGGTTTGTGGATCCAACCAGCACTTCTCAAAGGACTGCTCGGAGCATCGAGAGACAGCTCCAAATCGACCAGCTCTACCTGCACCAAGGCCAGCTCTTCCAGCTGTGGGAGCAACACAGACAGGAGCTGGAGGAGCCAGGCCACCACTATCCACCTCAGGCAGTATTATTTCAGCAGGCTCGTCAGCAGAGAGGTCCAGCTCAGGGACGAGGACAGGCATATGCACTAGCAGTCACGGAGGAAGCTACTGCAGGCGAGGTTATAGCAGGTACCATATTAGTAGCTTCATTACCTGCTGTAGCTTTATTTGATTCTGGAGCCTCGCATTCATTCATAGCTGCTAGCTTCGTAGCCACACATAGAGTAGCTACCTCACCTCTCTCCAAGATGAAGAGAATTCTTACGGGAGGTGGTATTATCCCGGTTAGTGATATTTGTAGATCATGTTCAATAGTAATCTGTGGAAGAGAGATGCGAGCCCAATTTTTGATCTTTTCCATGCCGGACTATGATGTTGTAGTTGGTATGGACTGGTTAAGTCAGTACCATGTGACTCTTGATTGCCGGCTGGGAAAGGTTATATTTAGGCCCGCTAGCCATCCTGAGTTTGAATTCCTTCGGGGAGCTGTTGAACAAGGTGCCCAGCCAACTCTTAGGGTATTATCTGTAGAAGAGGAGTCAGGTTACCCAAGAGTCATAGCAGAGTTTGTGGATGTATTTCCCGACGATCTTCCAGGTTTACCACCTGATCGGGAAATAGAATTCACAATAGACCTAACTCCAGGAGCCGAACCTATCACTTCATCTGTATATCGGCTAGCGCCTAAGGAGTTAGTGGAGTTGAAAGAGCAAGTTGACGATCTTCTGGAGAAAGGATTTATCCGGCCCAGTGTTTTACCTTGGGGAGCATCTATACTTTTTGTACCAAAAAAAGGATGGAACTGTACGCTTGTGCATTGATTACAGAGCCCTAAATACTGTAACCATTAAGAACCGGTATCCCTTACCACGCATTGATGACTTATTTGACCAATTGAGTGGTGCTAGGGTATTCTCAAAGATTGACCTTAGATCCAGTTATCACCAGATTAGGGTGAAGAAGGAAGATATACCGAAGACGGCCTTCAGAACTAAGTATGGACACTGTGAATTCCTAGTAATATCGTTTGGTTTAACCAACGCGCCAGCCGTATTCATGAGTTTGATGAACGGAGTCTTCCATCAGTACTTGGATATATTTGTGGTGGTATTTATTGATGATATTCTAGTCTATTCCAAGGACAACGAAGAGCACGAAGAGCACCTCAGGATTGTGCTAGAAACCTTGAGACGGGAGAAGTTGTATGCCAAACTCAGCAAATGTGAGTTCTGTATGGACAAGGTGCCATTCTTGGGACATATCATCTCAGGAGAAGGACTGTCAGTGGATCCAGAGAAGGTCACTGCAATAGAAACTTGGCCGACACCTACCTCCGTTGCAGAAGTGAGAAGTTTTCTCGGACTTGCTGGGTATTACCGGCGGTTCGTAGAGAATTTTTCAAGGATTGCAGAGCCGATGACAAAGCTGACTCGGAAGGATCAGGAGTTTATATGGACGGAAGGATGCCAGAAGGCCTTTGAAGAACTGAAGAGGCGTCTAACAACACCAGTCTTGACTCTTCCCTCAGGGTCAGAAGATTTTGTTGTTTATAGTGATGCGTCCGGTAGTGGACTAGGTTGTGTCTTGATGCAACATGACAAGGTTATCGCTTATGCATCGAGGCAGTTGAAGGTCCACGAGAAGAACTACCCAACGCACGACCTGGAGCTAGCTGCAGTAATATTTGTACTGAAGATCTGGAGGCACTATCTGTATGGAGAGAAGGTCGAAATCTTTACTGATCATAAGAGTCTGAAGTATGTATATACTCAGAAGGAGCTCAACATGAGGCAAAGGTGTTGGCTTGAGTTGATGGTGGACTTTGATATAGACCTGCAGTACCACCCGGGAATGGCAAATGTTGTAGCCGACGCCCTCAGCAGGAAATCCACGACTTATTTCTTGATGGAGCAGCCTCAGCTATTGCAAGACCTACAAGATCTCCAGATAGAGGTTGTTTTACCGGGACAAAAGGGCTTGCTGGCTAACCTCTAAGTTAAGTCATCGCTTGTGGAGAGGATCAAAGAAGCTTTGCCTACTGATGCCAGATTTTGAAGGCTGAAAGAGAGAACAGAAGCAGGCATGCAGACAGGACTTCGCATCCATGAGGACAGGACATTAAGGTACAGAAATCGCCTATATATTCCAAATGGAGAATTGAGGCAGGAGTTAATGACTGAAGCACATAGCTCCATATACTCTGTTCATCCAGGAGGAACCAAGATGTACCGAGACTTAAGGCAGTATTATTGGTGGCATGGAATAAAAAGGAAGATTGCCCGATTTGTGGCAACATGTTTAGTCTGCCAGCAAGTGAAGGCTGAGCACCAAAGGACTGCAGGTATGTTGCAGCCGTTTTCCATACCTGAATGGAAGTGGGAGCATATTACCATGGATTTCATCACCGGATTTCCAAGAAGCCCCAGTGGAAAAGATGCAGTATGGGTTATCGTGGATCGACTCACTAAGTCGGCATATTTCTTGCCATTTAGAGTCGGACAATCCACGGAAGTACTAGCCGACATGTATATGCGACAAATTGTAAGATTACATGGAGTGCCGGTTAGTATTGTATCGGATCGAGACTCGAGATTCACGTCCCACTTTTGGCGAAGCATGCAAGAGAGTCTCGGCACCCGACTCAAATTCAGTACTGCCTATCATCCACAGACAGATGGCCAATCGGAGCGCACGATTCAGATCTTGGAGGATATACCGCGATCATGTATACTGGACTTTGGAGGATCTTGGGAAGATCATCTGCACTTAGTGGAGTTCTCTTACAACAACAGCTATCAGGCAAGCATCCAGATTGCACCTTTCGAGACATTGTACGGAAGAAAGTGCAGATCGTCGATATGCTGGAGTGACGTTGGCGAACGTCAATTACTGGGTCCAGAGTTGGTAACGGAGACAGTTGAGAAAGTAAAGCAGATTCAGAATCATCTTCGTGCAGCCCAGGATAGACAGAAGCATTGGGCCGATACGCACAGACGTCCTCTGGAGTTCAAGGAAGGAGAGCACGTATTCTTGAGAATTTTGCCCACTCGAGGTACTATCAGATTTGGGAGCAGAGGCAAGCTGAGCCCAAGGTATATCGGCCCATTTGATATTTTGGAGCGCATTGGTGAGGTGGCTTATCGTCTTGCATTACCTCCATCCTTAGAGGGAGTGCATGATGTATTCCACGTCTCACAGCTGAGACGGTACGTGACGGACCCAAGTCACGTAGTTGATCATTCTCAGATTTCAGTGGGCTCTAGCCTGAGATATGAGGAGCAACCAGTGGGTATACACGGCACCAGTGAGAAGACACTACGAGGACAGACAATCAGACTGGTTCGGGTAGCTTGGAAACAGCACTCTCCTAGCGAATCGACCTGGGAACGGGAAGATATCATGCGACAACATTATCTCCACTTATTCGCAGATGCAGGTATAACCTAAGCATTCTTTTATTTCCGTAGTTCGTGCCCTTATTAGTTTACCCTTCGATTGCGAGGACGCAATCCTCTTAAGGGGGGTAGATTGTAATCACCCTAAAATTTTAAAATATGTTAAAAACACTTTTCGGGATTTTTCTGCATTTTTCAAGAATTAAAATAGGTGTTTTTGTGATTAAATGGTTTTTTTGCTAATAATTAATAATAAAATATGATAAAAATAAGATTTTATGGTGTAAGATAAAAAACTGGACTTAGGGTAATTTTCTGGGATTTTATTGGACCCGAACCTATTTTTAAACACCAAAAAACTATTTAACTATTTATTTATTATTTATTACGATTTATTTATTTATTTATTGTTGATTTTATTTTCTAAACCGAACCCGGCCGGCCCAGCCCAACTGGGCCCAGCACAACCGGCCCAGCCCAGCCCCCGGCTTAGCGGGTCGGGCGGGTCGGCCAGACCCGAACCCGCTCCAACCCGACCCGGGAGGCTCTCTCCTCCCCCACGTCCGGTCGTGCCGCATTTTCAGCCGCTTCCCCAGCCACATCGCCGGCAGCCCCGCGCCTGACCCGCCCACGACCCCGACCTCCCCTCCTCCTTCCCAGAGCCCGAGACCCGCCGCCCTCCTCCCTCACCCGCCAGCGCCACCTCCCCTCCTCCTTCCCAGAGCCCGAGCCCCTTCCTCCTCCTCCTCCCTCTTCTCCCAGCAGCCGGCCCCGACTCCAGGCCGCTCGCCTCCGCCTCCGGCGACCCGCTGCCAGCACCGCCCGCGCCTCGAGCCCCCGGCGATGCCACCCGCAGCCACCCAGCCTCCCTCCGGCCACCGCAGTTCCAGCGAAGCCCAGAAACCCTAGCTTGGACACGGACACAGTCAGGACAGTTCGTGTCGAGACACGCGGACACGAGAAAACTTGATTTCCTGGAGCCCTGTTCAGGTACTCGTATCTTTCTCCTCGCTGCCCCATTTTCAATTCCGTCTGTTGCATCGCGAACCCTGCGTGACCCTCTCGGTGCCTGTGCAAACCGCTCGGGGCATCGCGTCCTGTGGCGATCACGAACCGCGATCCGAAAACAGGAAAACTAACACCCTGTTTCACCCCGGAACTGAGTACGCCCCGCCAAACGGGACGACTTGGTCGCGTGCGGTCTTCACAGATATGTGCGCGTCGTCGATACGGACGTGTGAGATTTCGCAGAAGTCGATTCGGGTGTGCGTGCACACCGAAATCAACGCGTATCCGCGAACACCGTCCCGTATCCGCACTTTCTGGAACGCGTTCTAACTTTGTGTACACACGTCGGATCGAGAAGAAACTTGTGCCATCGGACTCGTAGCGATACGCTGGTCCTGTGACCCAAGTTTGGTACAATTCCGAGAACGTTGACGAAATTGCGTGTCGTGGGCCTCACAGGCCCCACTCGACGGGCGATTTTGTGATCGGCTCATCGGAATCCAATTCTGGAAGTTCCGTTGGGTTCGTATCAGCGTTCCTGACTTGTTGACACTAAGTTGGACAGATTTGGAGACCTTTGACCCTGACACGTTTTTCGGTGCAAAGCGGGCCCACATGCGGACCCCGTTTTGACCCAAAATGGTTATTTTTGCCCCTGTGACCAAATTAGACTCAAGGATAGGCGTTTTTAGCTGATTGATATCTTCTGAGCATGATGGTAATGTTTGTTTCAGCTTCCGGAGACGTTTCTGGAAATTTCCCGAGTAACAGAACAGTAGTTGGAATTCAAACATCAGGCAAGTGTACCTTGCCAAACCCTGCAGCTTGCTATTTATTTCCTTGGCTTAATTTAGCATCAGTAGGCAAGTAAAGTTTGCCAATTCTCAGTAATTCCTGTTATAGTATTTTACTTGAGTTCTTGTAGAGTCATTTACAGAAACTTGTTTAACTGTTCAACCCAGGACCGAGTGGCTTTACTTAGCGTCCGATTACTAGTCGGGTGCCAACCCCGTACGCGGAGTTGTGTAACGTCACATAGACATGGATATCGAGACCCTATGTATTCTCGTACTTGTCTTATCAAGTACAGCATAACCCAGGATACTTGACACTATTCATGAGACAGGATCTTCCCGAGATATTCGTGGTGATTCTGTATAGGATACAGGACTTGACAGAGATATTTTATTTATAGACAATATGACTTGTTGCATTAGCTATAATCCCGCTGACATGGACATAAGACATTATGGTCATGATATGCGTGATTACATTGGGTGGGGAGAGACACACAGGCTACAGGCTGCTTCATATATATATCCACTACTATTGTGAGGTTGTAAACTCTCCAGCAGAGCTAGACCCTTTACCAGTTATTACTGCTACCGGCTCCCCGACACAGAGCTTGTAGCGGTCTCAGCCTGAGTTCTAGTGATGCTCTCATATTGCATATCACTTAGCTGGTTACATAGTTTACCCAATTATTTACTTATTGCTGCACTGTTTATTTATTTGGCTTGTATTTTCTGTACCTTGCTATGTCCCCTGAGGACCTGGAATAGATTATGTCCCCAGGTTTAGCTGAGGAGCAGTACCCCGAGATATACGGGACAGGAGCTGAAGCTATTACTGGACTTGATACTGGAGCAGAACCAATCCCTGAGCACGAGGTGACTGCCGAAGACTTTTCCTGAGTACCTGCTTCCGTACTCAGTATTTACTTATGTTTGACTCTTTTGTTCCCGGCCTATTGAGCCAGTGTATTCAGACTTATGTCGGATTGTTTCTCCGACTTACTTGTTGAGACTTGTTGCTACTTATTTCTATTTCATTATGCAGTTGATTTTATTTATCTTTTATGGATGAGATTAGTTGTGGCATGTTATCGTAGACCTTATTTTACAGCTTAAGTGCGCCCTGATGGTTCCATTAAATTGGGTTGCCCATCGGTGCGTGCTGCTGGCCATTGCCACGTGTCTAGTCCCTCGGTATTTTGGGACTGGGGCGTGACAAACTTACCAACATAATCATGAAAAAATTGGATCGAGGAAAGACAAATCAATGATAAGATATAATGCTTTAAAATCAAATAAGTTTTTTATTTAGAATCGCTCGTCATGACAGAATTGCCATAAAAATGAACCGCCATGTTAAAAGTCACCTAGCTAACTTCGATGGCAGTTGTTGGGGTCAGCGTTGGCTCCAAAGTTGGCGACCAGAAGTGGTGGTTGTGGTTGGTAGTGGTGGTGGAGAGGTTTAGGGATAGTAGTAGTTGTTAATACATAAAAAATGAAGTAGAAGAAGATAAAGTGAAGAAGGAAGAAGAAATGTATGATGAAGAAGAATGAGATACTGAAGAGAGGGAAAGAGTACTGGTATGGTGGTGTATTACAAAGAGATGACTCTCTCTTCATTACAAAAAACCATCATTATATTTTCTATGAAAATGACCTTTCTACCCTTCCCTTCTCATGCATATGCCGCATGTCTTTTCCCTCCTATTTGAATGACACATTAGCTAGCTTAGGTGGTGGATAATTTGTATAATTGCATAATTTAACTAAGGGTTTATATGCAAAAGTTTTAAAAATGTGTAAATAAATTATTATATTTTTATACAAATATAAAATAATATTTATTGAATAATAAAACATAAATATAAATATATTTATATATTCACATGAAAATAGGTTATAACATTCTACCCTCCTTAAATAAATTCCGTCGTCGGAATTTTAAAATTAAACAAGGCACGGAAAGAAAAATCAAGAGTGGAGAAGTATACCTCAAGATTCGAAAAGATATGGATAACGCTATCTAATTTCATCTTCTCGCTCCCAAGTGGATTCACCGGGAGAATGATACGTCCAAGCAACACGGACAAGTGAAATGACTTGATTCCTTAAAACCTTCTTCCTTCGGTCCAAAATCTCTATAGGCTTCTCTTGGTAAGTTAAACTGGGACCCACTTTGTTGTCTGAATAGTCCAAAATGTGACTTGGATCTGCGACATACTTCCTCAGTTGTGACACATGAAACACATTATGGACTCTAACAAGATTGGGAGGCAATGCCAAGCGGTATGTCACTTCTCCGACTTTCTCCAATATACTAAATGGTCCAATAAATCTTGGATTAGGCTTTCCATTTCTACCAAATCTAATCATGCCACGTGTCAATTTTTTTTCAAGAATACCAAATCTCCAACCTCAAATTCTAGCGGTCTTCGGTGATTATCAACCCAATGTCGTTGTCTGTTTTGTGCCACACGAAGTCTTTCCTTTATTTGTTTTACTTTTTTTGCTACATCGACTACCATTTCTGGCCCTAATAAATCTCATTCTCCTGCATCGTCCTATGATAATAGGGTACGATATCTTCGTCCATATAAAGCCTCAAAAGGAGTCATTTCAATACTTGCCTAGTAACTGTTATTATAAGAGAACTCCACAAGATGTAAATACTCTATCCATGATCCTCCAAAATCCAAGACACATATCCGGAGCATATCTTCAAGTATTTGAATGGTTTGTTCAGATTGTCCATCAGTTTACGGGTAATAAGCTGTACAGAATTTGAGTTGAGTCCCCAGGCTAGCTTGTAAGCTCTTTGAAAAGTGAGAGGTAAATCTCCAATATCTGTCGGAGACTATGCTTACTGGAACTCCATGAAGTCTAAAAATCTGTCAAATGTGTAAGTCTGTCAACTTTTCTGTAGATAGTCCCACTTTGAATGGCAGAAAATGTGCAGACTTGGTCAGTCTATCAACTATAACCCAAATTGCATCCTTCCCAATAGGTGACCTCGGAAGCCCAGAAACAAAATCCACGGTAATGTGTTTCCACTTCCACTCTGGAATGGATAATGGTTGAAGTAATCCTCTGGGTTTGTCTTTCAGTTTTTACTTGTTGACACACCAAGCAATGTAAGACAAACTGGGCTACTACTCTTTTCATACCGTACCACTAAACATGCATTCTTAGATCTTTGTACATTTTTTTGGCTCCTGGATGTATAGAGTATTGAGATCTGTGTGCTTCTTGCATAATTTTTTCTCTTATATCTCCTTGAGGTACACATAATCTATCTCCATGTCTTAGTGAACCATCCTCATGAATTATAAAATTCTCCAATAATCCAACTTGTACTTGGGCTCGAATGCTTCATAGGCCTTCATCTTGAAACCGAGTTTCCTTAATTTTGTCTATTAAAGTTGATTGAATTTTCAAATTCATCATTTTTCCTTCTATGTCGGAAATAATTATATCAATCTCTAAACTTTCTAAGTCCTTCAGTAAATGTCGGTCCCTTGTCAAATACATTGCCATATGATATCTACTTAGAGCCTCAATAACTATATTGGCTTTCCCCGGATGATATTGAAGAGTGATATAAAAATCTTTCATTAATTCTAGCCACCTCCTTTGTCACTCCCCAATCTCCCGCAAGCTCGATCGTCCCCGCTGAACGTGAATTGCCATGTTGCAGCGCTCCCGCAGGACAATCGTTCTCATCGGGACGTGATGCCGTACGAGCCTGGAGTTGCGCTCGCACAAGTCGATGTTGTCAAACATCAAAGTTATCAACGAAATGACCAAGTTGTAATAAAATTCAAGTATTGTGTACCAAGCACACATCAGAGTATACATAACGAAGCTCTCGATAGGGTCCAAACGAAATTCCACAAAGGATAATGCCACACTCTTGCTCTTTCTCTTCCCACAAAGGTACTTACCGTTTATACATTATGTCCCGTATATCCAAGCAGCGCTACTACACATGCGTACCTGAAATAATGCCGACAAATGTGGGTCAGTACACAGCCGTACTGGTGAGCGGGGTAACCCACTCGTCTAAACTAACACTAAGTAGAATAGTGAATGCAAACAGTTATATGGTGATCTTTCTAGTTAAATCCTAGATTTGTTTCATGGTATAGTTATGACATGTTAAGAAAAACTGTAAAGCAGGTTATGCATGCAAGCATTCAACTCAAGGTAATACAAGCAAATATAGCCAACTCGAAGGAAACTAGCATGCAAACCGTCCTACTCAAACCCAAGCAACATAAGAACCTATCGAACCATCATCTAAGCCTCAATATCCATCCTCAATCCAAGCCTTATAATCCAATCTTCGATATGCACACTCTTGCCGAGCCAAGGTGGCCGCCGCCTACCCGAAAAGTATAAACCAAACCAAAATAAAGAAAACCAACTCTTATCTATATGAAGTCACTGGCCAAGCCATAAAGGACTGATCATCTGCAGTTCTACCCGATCCAGACTGGGTAGCTAGCCCGTCTGGTCGTATCGAACTGCTGGCACCACGCCCAAGGCACGTTACCATTGTTTCCTCCATAGTCGAACGGTCCCGGTGCTCCGGAGCCTATCCCGTTCGAGAAAACCAAACCATGTGCAACACAGGTTGTCTATGACCGATGCAGACACCAAGTAGGTATGACAAAAGAATCGAGCATTCTCGCCCCACCAAACTATTTAGCCTCAATCCAACCAACTATCCATAACCATTCTCTAACTTATATCCCAAGGCACAAATCTCAAGTTATCCCCATAGGCACTATTCCCTTCTCGACACAGTGTTCCAATTGATGCAACACCCTTCGCTCAGAACAATTCCGTTGCATAATGCCCCAATAGTGGCACAATGCCCCAACAGTGGCACAATACCCTCGCCGATGCAGTTGTCCGATTTTGAACCACAACTGCACGCTTTGCATGACAAAGCGCCCAAGTGATACTCGTATACGGATGCACGCTCGCTCGTCCGAATTGCCTAATGTTCCATCCAAGATGTATAATTCCAACTGTTTCTCCAACTGTCCCAAATATAATCCAACTCAAGCTCCAACTATCCAACGCAAAAACCAACTCAAGCCACAAACCTATCCAAGCAAACGACATAAACTCTATGCATGCCACAGTATAGTAATTTTTATATTTTTGTCCAAGTGTTCAAGCCTTTATGTGTGTTCCATATTATTAGGCATGAAAGATTAGAGGAGAAGGGACAGAGCTCACTAACCGAGTCTGATTCCGTTAAGCACCTTGCCTTGCCGATACGGTCGATCCCTTGAACCCGGGGTCCGATACAAAGCACGATATACTCAATTGGTATGACCGTACGAGTAGGCCGTGCTCTCTAAATCATCCGACCGATCGGACTAAGGATGCCGACATTATCGCTCCAATCCAGCTATCCCAGTACTGCTCTGAACGAACACCTGATTCCATCAAACTCCGCTTGCGATCTGCACATGAAACCAACTCAATCAATACTCATTCCCAAATCCAACAAATTGAAATATAACCAGCTATTGCCTTATTCAATCCGACTCAGCGTAACGCACCGTACGATTGCGGGGCGTTACATAATATACCATTTAGATTCAGGTTCGTCCTTGAACCATACTAGTATCCATCATTTACTAGCATGTCGCTTGCCCAAATCATAACTGTGCTCCATGCAACTCACATTATCTTGTTCCAGACTTAGTATCTCACTCGCGCTGAACGCTCGTACAAATTTTACTTTCCCACATCCTCTTTGTAGCTCAATACGAATTACTCATATCGCTTAGTTTTGGATCATACACATATTTAAGGCGTCCCTGAAATACATGCATTTCAGCCGAGCTGAGCGATAGCAAAATTGGACAAGTTACAAGAGTATCTTTATGTCCGAGGCATTCATTCGCTTTATTCCCAATTGAACCAAATCCTGACTTTTATTCCAACATATTCGCACAAGCATTATTCTTAAATATAATGACTTCCCCGTGACGATCTCTCCATTTGACCCAATCAGTTCGTGTTCCAACTCAATCATCCAACTATTTCTGAATCCACACCAGTACCACCCAAACTTAACTAACCAAATACTAGCATGGCTTAAATTATACCATGTTCTGCATGCACTATCTCCAAATATTATCTCTTGTATCGAACAATTATCACAACAGATACTACCCCAGCTAGGCGACTTATCCAAATATCAAACTTTGCTTTTAGATCAGCTCATCCCATCACCTTTTCCTCAATATCAATACCTCACTGGGTGAACATCAATATTGAGGTTCATGTGATCCACGAAGATTTTGCTGCCACGCCATAGGGATAGTGTTGACACAATTTCAACGTGGATACACTCGCCACAATTTTTAGGTTGCGCATAAAATAGTTCTTCGCGCTGCTTCTACTACCTCGAAGCACAGGATATCACCTTCGTCTTCTGTATGAGTACGCATCCCAAACTAAGTTCTGATGCATCTTGTAGATCTGAGGAACATTTGTCCCTTCCAGTATTGCAAGGATTTGATCTGAACGAGCCGCTGCTTTAACTTTACAAGCTAGTTTCACAGTCGTCAATTCATATGAATGCTATTCCCTTCCGGGGCACAACGAGTCAGAGGCGATGCCATCTTCAAAAATCTGCGACTCCGAATCTCATCAGTTGACTTAGGCTATTTTTACCATCGCTTCGATCTTCCGGCTGCATCTTCAGCTGAAGGCTATCCCAAGGATCTTTCAAATCCAACACCCAGTCACTTAGGCCAATCTCCAACACACACTACTCACATCCACCCTCGACGCATTTCCAAATGTGCCACCGCAAGGGTCGTTCTATGGGTCTACAATATTCATCCCTGATATAGCGGTCAAGTCGCTAGGGTCAGCTGTCCCGAAGCTACGCTCAATAATTATAAGTCATCACGATGGACAGTTACTACGAACCATGCTATATCTTCTCTGTAAATCTGAGCCATAATCCAACCATTCCATCCGAACGAACTTCCGAATCCGAGTACTTCATGCACTACCTCTGACGAATCTGTCAACCAAATGTCGCTTAACCACCTAGAGTCTTACTATCTATCCAAGCCATAATTTAATAACTGCGCTTGTTGAAACCGTCTTCCATCAATCCGCCGTTCTGCCCTGAATCCATCAAATTTTTTGAACTGCCATGTTCGACTTCTCGCACTACCACTTGCAATAATTTCCGAAACCAAAGACTTGTTCCAATTCTTATCCGTATGCCATGTTTCACAGTGCACATCCAACTTGCTCGAGTAGCACAATGATTTGCTCCAACATTTCTCTCTATTTTAGCTATATTCAAAAGTCCATCCGCCACAATCCTTGCTCTCGTTCCATTCCTTAGCCCGTCTTGATTTTCTTTAGGTTCCGATTAGTCCACACACTCTCAATGACTCGTGCACGGTTCCAACATAAATCTCAAATCCGTATTTCCTTTATTTATTGCCTCAATCCGTCTCAGTACTGCAAGTGTTAACTACCAATCTGACTTAACGTCAACTAGACTTGCCTCATACCCGTTTATGTCTTCCAGAGAATCCGTCTACCATCGTTGTACTATTTTGCCAAATTTTACTTCCGCTAAATCATGAGTCCAACTTTCCGATCACTATTATCCAAAATACTTTAAGTTCGTGTGAATCCATCGTATTGCCCCTCCAAACTAGATCGTATTTTATTGCTCAACCAACAGCTCCAATGTGTTGCCAAAATTCGTAGTCCGTGCTCGCTATCCTTCGATTCACTCATCGCTTCGCTTAAGCGTATACCAACTGTTTGTTCATCATGCTCAACTCTCTTTGCATTCATGAATGCTCTACCGAACTTCCAAATTATGCAAGCGAACTCTGATATTCAGCTTTCCATCTGAGCGATGTTGACTTGTTTCCAATACTTGGTCTGCCTCAATCCTTCAAATTTTCAAACACTCTTTCCATTGCTTGTTCTGATCTCGTCCATCTCTCAAGTCCAACGATACTTCCATTTGCACAAGTCCGTTCTCAATTACTCAAATCAATATTCGCTTGTTCCATTTTTTATTCTTCCTAACTCAGCCGATGTGCACCAACCAACTTATATTCCTGTTACCCTTGTCCTTTGCGCCAATTTCCATTGATGTCTATCCAAAATATTTTAATGCCACTTAACTATGTGATATACCATATAACACTCCGAATCAAGTTACTACTCGCATCACGATTTCTTGCACTGATCCAAGATCCGTTTGAACCACCCTTATGCGTGATCCTGCCATCCCCAACTCAAGTCTGACACGAAACTCAGCCAACACATGAACCATCTAACTCTTCTGTCAATCTAGCTATGCAACTCGTTCCATATTCCATTCTCAACACTTCCAGCTAGTCTCAAACCTTTCGATATTTTTGCTACACGAGCAACCCGTGCAACGAGCTCTTCCAAGTAATCCAACCCAATACCCAACTGTTCCTTACATTTGCTGTACGAGCAACTCGTGCAATGTTCTCTATGATATATCCAACCAAAAATTCAAACTCTATCTAACACATTCGCTACACGAGCAACTCTTGCAACGATCTATTCTCATCCGATGCTTCTACTCACAATATGCCACTTAACCAATCTCGTCTGCCAGCCAACTAATCCACTAATGCAATCAGAAACTCTCCGAACGACAAGCCAAGCCAACGTAACGACACCTCTCAACTTGCTGCACAAATGTAATAATGCCCAACGATGCTAAGCGATCTACCAAAAACCAACGAAAGCAACGCAACAAAGAACAACATACACCCACAACCAGCAAATATGTAGACTTATTGCATAAAACATCCAATGCGGCACCGAGTAGAGCCAAGAGCTAAACGACACGCAGAAGATATTTAGAGTTTGTGATAAAGCGAAAAACCAAGTCCGAGGAAATGAACCAGGCGCTCTACTACCAATATGTCATGTCCCAATCTCCCGCAAGCTCGATCGTCCCCGCTGAACGTGAATCGCCATATTGTAATGCTCCCGCAGGACAATCGTTCTCATCGGGACGTGATGCCGTACAAGCTTGGAGTTGCGCTCGCACAAGGCGATGTTGTCAAACATCAAAGTTATCATCGAAATGACCAAGTTGCAACGAAAGTCAAGTATTGTGTACCAAGAACACATCAGAGTATATGCAGCGAAGCTCTCGATAGGGTCCTAATAAAATGCCATAAAGGATAATGTCACACTCTTGCTCTTTCTCTTGCCCACAAAGGTGCTTACCGTTCATACATTATGTCTCATATATCCAAGCAGCGCCATTACACTTGCGTACCTGAAATAATGCCCACAAACGTGGGTCAGTACACAGCCGTATTGGTGAGCGGGGTAACCCACTCGTCTAAACTAACACTAAGTAGAATAGTGAATGCAAACAGTTATATGGTGATCTTTCTAGTTAAATCCTAGATTTGTTTCATGGTATAGTTATGACATGTTAAGAAAAACTGTAAAGCAGGTTATGCATGCAAGCATTCAACTTAAGGTAATACAAGCAAATATAGCCAACTCGAAGGAAACTAGCATGCAAACCGTCCTACTCAAACCCGAGCAATATGAGAACCTATCGAACCATCATCCAAGCCTCAATATCCATCCTCAATCCAAGACTTAGAATCCAATCTTCGATATGCACACTCTTGCCAAGGCAAGGTGGCCGCCGCCTACCCGAAAAGCACAAACTAAACCAAAATAAAGCAAACCAACTCTTATCTATATGAAGTCGCTGGCCAAGCCATAAAAGACTGATTAACTGTAGTTCTACCTAATCCAGACTGGGTAGCTAGCCCGCCTGGTTGTATCTAACTACCGGCACCGCGCCCAAGGCACGTTACCATTGTTTCCTCCATGGATGAACTGTCTCGGTGCTCCGAAGCCTATCCCGTTCGAGGAAACCAAACCCTGTGCAATACAGGTTGTCCATGACCAATGTAGACACCAAGTAGGTATGACGAGAGAATCGAGCATTCTCGCCCCACCAAACTATCTAGCCTCAATCCAACCAACTATCCATAACCATTCTCCAACTTATAGTCCAAGGCATAAATCTCAAGTTATTCCCATAGGCACTATGCCGCTTCTCGACACAGTGTTCCAATTGGTGCAACACCCTTCGCTCAGAACAATCCCGTTGCACAATGCCCCAACAGTGGCACAATGCCCTCGCCGATGCAGTTGTCCGGTTTTGAACCATAACTGCACGCTTTGCATGACAAAGCGCCCAAGTGATACTCGTGCACGGATGCACGCTCGCTCGCCCGAATTGCCTGATATTCCATCCAAAATGTATAATTTCAACTGTTTCTCCAACTGCCCCAAATATAATCCAACTCAAGCTCCAACTATCCAATGCGAAAACCAACTCAAGCCACAAACCTATCCAAGCAAACGACGTACACTCTATGCACGCCATAGTGTAGTGATTTTTATTTTTTTGCCCAAGTGTTCAAGCCTTTACGTGTGTTCCATATTATTAGGCATGAAGGAGTAGAGGAGAAGGGACAGAGCCCACTCACCGAGTCTAATTCTGTTAAGCACCCTGCCTTGCCGATACGGTCGATCCCTTAAACCCGGGGTCCGATGAAAAGCATGATCTACTCAATTGGTATGAATGTACGAGCAGGCCGTGATCTCCAAATCATTCGACCGATCGGACTAAGATAGACGACATTATCGCTCCAATCCAGCTATCCCAGTACTGCTCTGGACGAATACCTGATTTCATCAAACTTTGCTTGTGATCTGCACATAAAACTAACTCAATCAATACTCGTTCCCAAATCCAACAAATTAAAATATAACCAGTTATTGCCTCATTCAATCCGACTCAGCGTAACACACCGTGCGATTGTGGGACGTTACATAATATACCACTTAGATTCAGGTTCGTCCACGAACCATACTAGTATCCATCCTTTACTAGCATGTCGCTTGCCCAAATCATAACTGTGCTCCATGCAACTCACATTCTCTTGATCTAGACTCAGTATCTCGCTCGCGCTGAACGCTCGCACAAATTCTACTTTTCCACATCCTCTTTGCAGCTCAATACGAATTTCTCATATCGCTTAGTTTTGGATCATACACATATTTAAGAAGCTCCTGAAATACATGCATTTCAGCTGAGTTGAGCGATAGCAAATTTGGACAAGTTACAAGGGTATCTTTATGTCTAAGGCATTCATTCGCTTTATTCCCAATTGAACCAAATCCTGACTTTCATTCCAACATATTCGCACAAGCATTATTCTCAAATATGATGACTTCCCAATGACGATCTCTCCATTTGACCCAATCAGTTCGTGTTCCAACTCAATCCATCCAACTATTTCTAAATCCATACCAGTACCACCCAAACTTAACTAACTAAATACTAGCATGTCTTAAATTATACCATATTCTGCATGCACTATCTCCAAATATTATCTCTTGCACTGAACGATTATCATAACTGATACTACCCCAGCTAGACGACTTACCCAAATATTAAACTTTGCTTTTAGATCAGCTCT
The DNA here is from genome assembly GCA_036927795.1 of Iris macrosiphon. Classification (NCBI taxonomy): domain Eukaryota; kingdom Viridiplantae; phylum Streptophyta; class Magnoliopsida; order Asparagales; family Iridaceae; genus Iris; species Iris macrosiphon. The sequence goes on along the minus strand of JAYESA010000008.1, from coordinate 25,865,166 downwards.
GCCCAACACCTTTTCCTCAATCTGAATACCTTACTGGGTGAACATCTATATTGAGGTTCATGTGATCCACGAAGATTTTGCCGCCACGCCATAGGGATAGTGTCGCCACGATTTTAACGTGGACATATTCGCCACAATTTTTAGGTTGCATATGGAATAGTTCTTCACGCTGCTTCTACTGCCCCGAAGCACAGGATATCACCTTCATCTTCTGTACGAGCACGCATCCCAGACTAAGTTTTGATGTATCTTATAGATGTGAGGCACATCTGTCCCTTCCAGTATTGTAAGAATTTGATCTGAACGAGCCGCTACTTTAACTTCACAAGATAGTTTCACAGTCGTCAATTCATATGAATGTTATTCCTTTCCGGGGCACGACGAGTCAGAGGCGATGCTATCTTCAAAAACCTGTGACTTCGAATCTTATAAGTTGACTTAGGCTATTTTTACCATCGCTTCGATCTTTCGGCTGAAGGCTATCCCAAGGATCTCTCAAATCCAACACTCAGTCACTTAGGCCAATCTCTAACACACACTACTCACATCCACCCTCGACGCATTCCCAAATGCGTCGCCGCAGGGGTTGTTCTATGGGTATATAATATTCATCCCTGATATGGCGGTCAAGTCGCTAGGTTCAGCTGTCCCGAATCTACGCTCGATAATTATAAGTCATCACGATGGACAGTTACTATGAACTATGCTATATCTTCTCTGCAAATCTGAGCCATAATCCAACCATTCCATCCGAATAAACTTTTGAACCGAGCACTTCATGCACTACCTCTGACGAATCTGTCAACCAAACGCCGCTTAACCACCTACAGTCTTATTATCTATCCAAGCCATAATTCAAGAACTGCGCTCGTTGAAACCGTCTTCCATCAATCCGTTGTTCTGCCCTGAATCCATCAAAATTTTTAAACTGCCCTGTTCGACTTCTCGTACTACCACTTACAATGATTTCCGAAACCAAAGACTTGCTCCAATTCTTATCCGCATGCCATCTTTCACAGTGCACATCCAACTTGCTCGAGCAGAACAGCGATTTGCTCCAACGTTGCTCTCTAGTTTAGCTATCTTCAAAAGTCCATCCGCCACAATACTTGCTCCAATTCTTATCCATATGCCATGTTTCACAGTGCATATTTTAAACTTTGTGATCTATAAAATTTTAACTCTTTCTCCATAAAGATAATGCTGCCATAACTTAAGAGCAGAGATTACAACTGCTAATTCTAAGTCATGAGTGGGGTAGTTCTTTTCATGTGGACGGAGCTGCCTAGAAGCATAAGTTATCACTTTCTTGTTTCGCTCTAATACACTTCCTAGGCCTTTTCTAGAAGCATCACTGTATATAGCAAAACGTCCAGTTTTCGATGGTAGAGTCAAAATAGGGGCAGTTGTCATCCTTTTCTTTAACTCCTCGAAAGCATGCTGGCATTCATCAGTCCATATAAATTCTTCATTATTAATTGTTAATTTTGTCAAGGGTTTAACAATTCTAGCAAAATCTTTTACAAACTTTCGATAATTGCTACCTAGTCCCAAGAAACTTCTAATTTATGTTACAAAGTCTGGAGTGGGCCATGATTCTACTCCTACTACATTAATTCTAGGATCTACTGCTATGCCATCTCCAGTCACAACATGCCCCAAAAATTCTACTTTTTTCTAGAAATAATGCACATTTAGATAGTTTTTCATAAAGTTTTTCCTTCCTTAATGTCTCCAATACAAGCCTCAAGTGTTCTTTATGTTCTTCTGGAGTCTTGGAATAAATCAAAATATCATCAATGAAGACCACCACAAATTTGTCTAGATATTGTTGGAAGACTCTGTTCATTAAATTCATAAATACTGCTGGTGCATTAGTTAACCGGAACGGTATCACTTAAAATTTATAGTGTCTGTTCCGGGTGTTGAAAGCAGTTTTGGGGATGTCTTCTTTCCTTACTCTTACTTGATGGTATCCAGATCTCAAGTAATTCTTTGAGAATACTCGAGCTCCACTTAATTGATGAAATAAATCATCTATCTTTGATAGGGATACTTATTCTTGATTGTTAAAGCATTCAAAGCCCTATAATCAATACACATTCGAGATGATCCATCCTTCTTTGGCACAAATAATACTGGAGCTCCCCATGGCGAAACACTAGACCTAATAAAACCATTGTATTTTAACACTTGTTGATTCTATATGGACTCTGAGATACTGGAGCTGCTCCTGGCACTAAGTTAATAGAAAATTCAACTTCTCGGTCTGGGGGTGTCACGCCCCAGTATTACAATATGGAGACGGACATGGTCAGCTACCCCATACAAGGTACTATACATCATACGACGATCATAACTGTAATAAGATAAGGGGGTGCATGCTACAATCAAGTCTTCTAGGGTCAAGAACTTCTATGTCTCAATCCTCCAAACAAGATCAGTAAACATAGAGCATATATAATAAAGCAATAAGGCGTCTCAAATACTTTTTCAAAATATTCTGAGACCAGCTGGGCAAAATAAAAAACTTGGAGATTATCAAAAGTACATGACAGTGATCAGCTGCAGTCTGATTTAATACAATCATGTAGGGTGTCACGACCCGCACCCGGTGTAGGGGCACGAGTAGTGAACAACGTGCAGCCTATGCCACAGCATCGATGGTAGAATGCTATTTGGGTAAACTATCTATCTAGCAATAATTATCTTGAAGGTATATAATGCCACCAATGAAATATGAATACTCAATCACAGATCTATAAGATGGAACAATCACACGAATATGATATAAAAACTGAAGAGTCAAATACAAGTCACGTGACAAAGTAATATCCAATGAGTCATCAAATAATAAGAAATACTAATATCAAATGTGGAGACAAATCCAGTACAAAACCTATCTACTGAGCTACAGGTACTGGGTCGTCAATCTCCACAGTGATGAGACCCTCCGGAGGTAAAGTCTCTGGCTCTAAGCCAACTACGTCCTGAGGTCTGTAGTGAGTGGGATACTACTCCTGAGTGTCATCTGGGAAAAATATATCCAGTCAGAAAAGGAGCAAAGTACACTTCTAACAGCAGTTCCAATGAATGATAAAAACTATGTAATAGTAAATAGAGTAAATATACAAGATGCAAGGTACAAGTACAAGAGACATACAAAATAGTAATACTGGAATTAAATACAATAAATGAGATCATAAAAATAATCAAGAAATACTACTACTATGTGAGTGAGTACCAGCTTCAACATGTGATCGGCTTAGGAACTTGCATAAGGGTTAGGGCCTGGTTAATCATACGTGCGGTGTTTGATCAAAACTCATAATAACATGCACAATAAGGGTATTATTACATATCTACACTAACACTCTCCGCCCCGGCCGGAATAATCGATCCAACCATGGTACGTTATGACACGGGATTCACTGGCTAGATAGCTAGTCTTCCCAAGAATCGATGTCTGTACATGTACAAGAAGAACGAGGAACAAGGCTTGCACAAGATAAACCATAAATACCAAGGAATAACATCTCATGACGAGATCTGGATATACCAATCCGTGTAACCATTATGTCAAGAAATCAAGGATATCTACACTAAATACAAGAAATATAGCGGATATCATAAATAAAAAACTATCAGAGAATGTACTTGCCTGGAATCCGGTAAACAGTATCAAAGATGTCCAGAACGGTATCTCAGAGATATAAATATGGAATATTACATCAATACAAGTTTTTTTTTAATGAAAATAAGTTAAACTAGTCTATTTCTAGGTCATAAAGTCATTTCTAGGTCAAAATAGTCAAACTAGGTCAACATTAGGTCAAAGTAGTCAAACTTGGTCAAACTAGCTTTTTCTAGGTTGTATGAGTTCATCTCTAAGTTATTAGGTTGGTATCTATATGATATTAACAAAACTAGTTAGACTAGGTACTAGAATACCTTATAGTATCAATATTAAGCATTCTTTATACTAGTTATAAATACTAGGTAATAGCTATACACACATACTTATTTTAACTAAGTATAACTAATATACTAGTACTAGTTAATATAGTATTATTAACTTATAAGTTATGTAGTACCATATACAATATTACCCTTATATCTAGGTTTCAACTTAACACTAATACATTACCTCAACTAAGTCTAATACTATACTCTAATACATTGGAATCTTGAGATACCACACCAATCCAATTGATATCTATAACTCTACTACCAAGGTATTCTAAAATATTTATCTATTCTCAAAATTATTAACTTAATCTCATGACTCGATACCTCTACCTATACTAACTCTTGCACTAACCCACTGACAGCACTACTCTACAAGTCATTCTAACTGATACTTAAATCTGAGTTCAACCCATACAAGACTAAAACACCAACTACCCAATCAAGAACATTACAACTGCAGCTCCTAGTATTTTCTATTACTGCTGTCTCTACTACCTAGTTACATTTGCTGCTATTGCTACTTGTTGCATTTGCATTTGCTGTTGCTGCTAGTTGCTGTATTTGCTGCTGCTGCTACTGCTAGAATCAACATGCTACTGTTGCTTCTGCCCGAATCAGCATGCTGCTGCTGCTGCTACTGCCCGACTCCTAACACACCTAGCTATTGCTCACCTCCAGATCTACTGCTAATGTGGTTTACCAATACCCGGCCTCCTATACTCCCAAGACTAATGCAATATATCAGTCCACATACATCACTAACAGTGCACATGAACTTCCCTACTCTCTATATGACATCCAACACACTCAAATGCAATAGAAACAAAGCTATATATATATATATATATATATATATATATATATATATATATATATATATATAATACTCTAATGGCTATAACCAAGGTAAATTGAATTAGAATACAAAGTATCAAATATGTGGAGTATACCGCACCCGTATCACACTCAATCTATGATACGCTTGCGATACGGCTCCACCACACCACCAAACGTATCCCGAAGGACACGAGCAAGTAAAGAATCATAATTAGAAGTACTATGAAGAGCTATCTAGTCAACTACGTGTCCGTGTCAAAATATGACATGCTCAAACACCCATGTCGGAAGAAAACTTCTAAATCAATCTGTATCGCCAAATTATCGTGATACGGCCTACACGTATCCAATTGTAGACACGACACTAGTCTCATACAATCAAACACATGTCAATTTGGTCTAATTGACCTATTGATAAACACATGTTGTGCCAATCTCGAAATTCCTCCAAAATTGATATAAAATACCACATAACTTTCTCCATAGGCCTCCTATGAACCTAATTCCACTTCCTATGGGTAGCCTTAGTACATGGGAGAGTTCCTAATTATTAAACTATAGATTTAGAGTCTAATTAGAGAGAGAAAACTAAATTGTACCTATTGGGAGATGGATTCTCAATGTAAGTCTCCAATTGAGTGCCAAAAGTCTTCAACTTGTGCTCCTTCTACCTCTTTGTAGATCCTTGCCTCCTCCTTGTTCCAATAGACTCCAATAGTGAGTAGAGAAGGAATTGGAAAGAAAATTGGGTAGGGATTGGTGTAGGGATAGAGAAATTTGGATGAGAGAAATTCTAGATCTAGAATTGAAATGAATAGATGAAGAGAGAGAGAGAGAGAGAGAGAGAGAGAGAGAGAGAGAGTCTCTCTCCTCCCCCATGTGGCCGACCTTTCCTCCTACTCCAAGTTACTATAAAATGTCCATAATACCCCTTGGGGCTTGTCATGAAGGAATTAATTAAGGAGGAAAGGTTCTAATCCAATTGGTTTAACTAATTAAGTCATCATCCTAATGAATAAGCTTGCTATTGGGCTCAAATCTAACTAGGATTAATGTTGGTCCATGAGTCTAGTCTAATCTAGTTAGGTCTACTAACACAAGTCCAAAATTAAATCTAACATCTAACAATAATTAAATAATACAATAAATAAATATTCAACAAGCACATAAATTATGAAATGACCAAAATATCCTTCATAAAAATGTGGTAGTGACAAGTCTACCCTCCTTAAAATAATTTTGTCCTCAAAATTCAAATACGAAACTACCCCCAGAAAAACAAAACAGAATCAGGAAAGAAGATACCTCAAGGTACAAACAGATATGGGTAACGCTCTCGCATTTTATCCTCTCACTCCTAGGTAGACTCACCCGGAGAGTGATGCCTCCATGCGACGCGTACCAAGGGAATGGTCTGGTTCCTCAGCACCTTCTCTCTCCGATCCAAAATCTCAACTGGCTGCTCTGGATAACTAAGAATATGGTCCACCTCTATCTTCGAGTGAGTCAATACGTGACTAAGATCCGCCACGTATCATCTTAACTGCGACACATAAAACATATTTTGTACTCCCTCCAGTGCAGGTGATAAGTCTAGTCTGTAAGCAACTGCACCGACCCTCTCGAGAATACTGAAAGGTCCGATGAATTGCGGACTAAGATTTTTGCCTCCACCAAAATAAATCGTACCTCGTGTCGGAGAAATTCTCAGAAACACCAGACCACAAACCTAGAATAAAACACAACCTTAAGAACTTAATCTATAATAAACAACCAATATCAAGCACAAAACAAAAAAAAAAATCTAAAACTATACCTCAAACTCCAAAGGTCTCAGGTGGCTATCGGCCCAATGCCGCTGTCTGTCCTGCGCCACTCGAAGTCTGTCTCTGATCAACTTAACCTTCTCCGTTGCATCCACAACCATCTCTGGCCCTAGCAAAGCTCTCTCGCCAATATCTTCCCATAACAAGGGAGTACGACATCTCCAACCGTACAGAGCCTCAAATGGTAGCATATCTATAATAGCCTGGTAGCTTGTGTTGCAAGCAAACTCTACAAAATTGAGATGGTCCTCCTAAGATCCTCTGAAATCTAGTACACATGTGCGCATCATATCCTCGAGAGTCTGAATGGTCATATCTGACTGCCCATCTGTCTTGGGGTGATATGCAGTACTGAACTTGAGCTGGGTGCCCAAACTCGCCTGCAAACTCCTCCAGAAATGAGAAATGAAATGACTAACCTGATCCGAGAATATGCTAATGGAAACTCCATGTATCCTAACGATCTGCCTTACATACATCTCTGCCATCTTCTCCGTAGACAAATCCACATTGAAAGGCAAAAAGTGGGCCGACTTGGTCAATCTATCAATGATGACCCAAATTGCGTCTTTCCCTCCCGGAGATCGTGGAAGTTCGGACACAAAATCCATAGTAATGTAATCCCACTTCCACTCTGGAATGGATAATGGCTGAAGTAATCCACCTGGTCTCTGCCTCTCGGCTTTCACCTGCTGGCACACTAAGCATCTGGATACAAATTATGCCACCTCCCTCTTCATGCCATACCACCACACACTCTCTCGTTTATCCCGATACATCTTGTTGGCACCTGGATATATGGAATACTGTAAACCCCCTATTTTTTAGATTTTAATTTTAAATCAATTTAATATTGGTATTATGCAATTTTTGAGATTAAGGAAAATTTTTCTGTATTTTTAGCTAATTATAATAAATATATATTCATGGATTAATATTTATGTGTATTTAATTATTTAATAATATTACTCAAAAAATATATTTTTGGGTGTACAACTAATATTAGAGTACTATAGATTTTTTCTGAAATTTATTAAGGTTTAAAACTATTTTTAGATGGCTATATATGCATATATATATGGTTAATTATTAATTATTAACCAATCAACCCGGATCATAAACCTCAAACCCAGAACCCGAAACACTAAACTAAACCCGAACCCACACCTCCAGCACCCGAAACCCGACCCATTCTCCCTGCTACAACAACTTCCTCTTCCCCGACCCCTACAGTAACAAAACCTCCCCTCGTCCCCCTCTCTTTCTCTCCCTGTAACTGCCCTGACTCCCTCTCTTCCCATTCCAGAAACTCCCTTCACACCCCTATATAAATACTAGAGCAGACCTCCACCACCATCATCTCCCCGACCAACCCGACCATCATCGACGCTGTCGACCGCTGTCGCACGCCGCACGTCGCCGCAAGCCACCCAGAATTTGCGAGCAGCAGAGCTAATCAAGGTACTCTTATTCTCGCCCCTGTATCTTCCTGCACAATAATCCAAATAGTGACCCATCGAATCCTATGTGAAGACCACATGACCCCCTTGAACCCTGTGTGATTAGTTTAGCTTATCGTGTCCTGTGTCGATCGCAAATCACGACACAAAAATGGAAAAAAAATGACCGAGGTTTGAGATCAGAAACTGTCCCAGGTGCGCGTGTTTGAGTCCCGTTATCTTCATAACAACACACAATATTAAAATTCTACTTAAATAGTAATTTAGACAACATAACCTATTTTTAATCCCTTTAAACACTTTCTTTTAATTCGATGTATGATATGATTTATTTGCTGTCGAAATCTGTCAAAAACTTGATTTTCTAAACCAAATTTTTTTTGATATGGGGTACGTCTCGCTAAATGAGGCGACTTCGTCGTGTGTGAATTGCACCAAAAGGCGCGTATCGTCAACGCGGACGTGTGAGATTTCGTAAAAGTTGATTTGGATGTGCGTGCATACCGGAATCAACGCGTATCCGTCAAAAAAATACCATATCAACCTGTTCTGACACTTGTCATAACTTCATGTGTCTTGTCATTTCGCAATGAAATTTGCGCTATCGGATTCGCAGCGTTACGCTGGTCCTGTGACCCAAGTTTGTTCAATTCTGAGAACGTTGACAAAATACCGTTTTGCGGGCCCCATGGTTCTACTTGATAGGTGATTTCGTGACCGGCTCATCGGGATCCAGTTCTGGATATTCTGTTGGGTTCGTATCATCGTTCTGGACTCATAGCCACTAAGTTTGATAAATTTTGAGAACTATGTCTTTGGCATATTTTTTGGTGCTAAGGGGGTCACATGTGAACCCCGCTTTGGTCAGAAACTGTCAATTCTGTCCCTGTGTCCAAGTTGGACTTATGGGTAGTCAATCCTAGCTATTTTAAGTATTCTGTGAGCAATGATGATGTTTGTTACATCATCCGAAGGCGTACTTGGAGATTCTACTTTTACATGAGCAATTGACAGAGTTCAAAGCCCAGGCAAGTGTACCTTGCCAAATATGCAGAGATCCTGTTACATTATTTGTTTGAGTTCTTTCTATATATATATACTTCTGTGATGTACCTGTTCAACCTAGGACCATGAGACGTTGCTTAGTGTCCGAACAAGATTCGGGTGTCGACGCCGTACGCGGAGTCGTGTAACCTCATTTAGAGAATTGATTCCTCGATCCTATATTTTTATGTGCTTGCTTTACCAAGTATGTCATACCATAGGACACTTGACACTATTTTATGTGGCAGAATCTTTTCTGAGTTATTCATGATGATTCTTTATAGGCTTACAGGATTCGTGATATCAGACTTTCATACATAGATATCATTATGACTCTTTGTACTAGCTAGAGGTCATGATCTTGCGTGTTATGGACATGAGACGTCGTGGACATAAGACGTGAGATTACATTGGTGGGGAGAGACACACATACTATAGGCTGATTATATATATATATATATATATATATATATATATATATATATATATATATATATATATATATATATATATATATATATATATATATACTTTACTACTGGAGGTGCTTTAGTCTCTGTATCAGAGCTTGGCCCATTATATGATATTACTTGCTGCTATGGGCTCCCCGACACTGATCTTGTAGTGGCCTCAGCCTGAGTACTAGTGATGCTCTTATTTGCATTTTACATAGCTGGTTACATAGCTCGTCCTGAGGATATATTTTTATTTACTGCATTTTATTTAGCTTGAGTGTTTCTTTTACTTGCTATGTCCCCTAAGGACCTGGATCCGGATTATGTCCCCAGGTACAACAGAGGAGGGTTACCCTGAGGTATACGGGACAGGAGCTGACGCTGGAACAGTAATGGCATAAGAGGACGGGGTTGTGCTAGAGGATTTCTTCTGAGTATTCAGTTACATACTCAATTATCTATGCTTATCATTATTTCATATCTTGACTCATGGATATATGTATTAATGGTATTCTCTTTCCTTTATTGTGTCGGATTGTTCCCTGAGATACTACTTATTTGGACTTGTTGATGGACTATTTTCTTTTTATTAATTATCTTGACTGGTCTATCATATCGAATTATGTTTCTTTTTGTGGATGAGATTAGAATTATGCTGTGATAGATGGTGTAGACTGCATTTATAGTTATTATATCTTAACTGCACTTTAACAGGTCCATTAAATTGGGTTTGTCCATTGGAGTTGTGCTGCTGGCCATTGCCACGTGGCTAGTCCCTCGGTATTTTGAGACTGGGGTGTGACAAATACTGAGAGAGATGCCCTTCCTGCAATACCACCTCATGCAGCTCCCCACCAGGCACACACAATCTAGTACCATGCCGCAAAGAACCATCCTCAGCAATGGTGAAATTATCCTCCAATCCTTCTCTCACCTGAACTTTGATGCTCCTTAGAGATACATTCTCATATTGGGCTACCTTGATCATGTCCATCAACTCTGAGTGTATCTGCAACCCCCACATCTGCATGGAAAAACCAGGGACTATCACCTCAATGCCCAAGCTTTCCAGATCCTCCAACAAATACCGATCCTGCATCAAAAACATAGCTACCAGATACCTGCTCAAGGCATCGGCAACTACATTGGCTTTCCCCGGATGATACTATAAAGATATATTAAAATCCTTCATCAATTCTATCCACCGATGCTGCCTTATGTTCAGCTCCTTCTGAGTGAAAATGTACTTCAAGCTCTTGTGGTCTGTGAAGATCTCCACACGCTCTCCGTACAAATAGTGTTTCTACAACTTCAAGAAAAAGATGACTACTGCCAACTCCAAATCGTGGGTAGGATAGTTCTTCTCATGTGGACGCAACTGCCTGGATGCATAGGCAATCACTTTCCCGTTTTGCTAAAGAACACAACCCAGCCCTTTCTCCGATGCATCACTATAAATAGTGAAACCTCTAGACCCTGACAGCAACGTCAAAATAGAAGCATACGTCAACATCGTCTTCAATTTCTCAAAAGTAGCCTATCACTCCTCTGTCCAAACAAACTCTGAGTCCTTCCTGGTGGGTCTAGTCATCGGCTCAACAATCCTCAAAAAATCTTGCACAAACTTTCTGTAGTAGCCTACCAGACCCAAGAAACTTCTGATCTCTGCCGCTGAACTCGGGGTCTTCCAAGATTCTACTGCTGCGATCTTCTTCGGATCAACTGAAATTCTATCACCAGTCACAACATGTCCTAAGAACTCCACCTTGTCCAGGAAGAAATCACACTTGGACAACTTCCCATACAGCTTCTCCTTCCTCAGCACATCCAACATAATCCGTAGATGCTCTTCGTGCTCTTCTGGTGTCTTCGAGTATATGAGTATGTCATCAATGAACACCACTACGAACTTGTCAAGGTACTGGTGGAACACCTTGTTCATCAAATTCATAAATACCATCGGGGTATTAGTCAACCCAAACGATATTACTATGAACTCATAATGGCCATACCGAGTCCTAAAAGCAGTTTCGAAATGTCCTCCGGCTTCACTTTCACTTGGTGGTAGCCTGATCTCAAGTCTATCTTGGAAAATACCATGGCACCTCTTAACTGATCAAATAGGTCATCAATCCGTGGCAACGAATCTTTATTCTTGATGGTGAGATTATTCAATGCCCTGTAATCGATGCAAATGTGTATCGATTCATCCTTCTTCGGTTCAAACAATACCGGGGCTCCCCACGGCGAAGAACCGGATCTTATAAATCCCTTTCCTGTAATTTATCCACTTGCTTCTTTAGCTCGACCAGCTCGTTGTTGTTCATTCTATAGACATGCTATAAAATTGGTTCCACACCTGGCACCAAGTCTATAGAGAACTCAACATCTCGATCTGGCGGCAATCATGACAATTTCTCAGGAAACGCATCCAAGAATTCTGCTATCAAAGGATGCGACAACTCCTTGTCTTCCACCATAGCTCCACGGATAATACCTTCTCTCTGCTCTACAGCTCCTCTTGCAAACTCAAACTCTGGATTTTCTAGTGGGCTAAACAAAACTCTACCTCCTCTGTAATCTATACTAGCCTGGTGTCTACTTAACCAATCCATCCCGAGTACAATATTATAGTTCGAAAGTGGCATTACAAGTAGACACACACAGCTCCCGGCCTCCCAGAGTAACTCTTCGATCCTTGCAAATATCACTAACCAGGATAATGCCTCCCCCGGTTATGATCTTGCAAGTCTTAAGCAAAGACTTAGCTACCAAACGATGCTTCAAAGCAAAAAAAATAGATACAAAACTATGGGAAGCACCACTATCAAACAATGCTAAAGATGAAATAGAATCAAGAAGAACAGAACCTGCGATGACATCTCCGGTGGGCTCGACCTCCTCGACCGTCATAGCAAACGCTCGTCTATGAGGTGCACCTCCCTGATGCTGGTGCTGGGCATAACGCTGATGTTGGGTCGGAAGCGGCGGTCCCCTTGGCTATACTGTAAATAGCCTCGCATGTGTTCTCTGAGCTGGAGCTGCTCCCTGAACCGCACGACGAGGGTTGGAAGGACAATCTTTCAGCTGATGCCCCTCGGCACCATAATACAGACAAACTCCCAATATCTTCCTGCAAACTTCCCAGATGTGATCGGGCTTCTTGCAGATGTGGCAGAAAGCTTGCTGTGACTGTCTCTACTGCTGTTGTGGTGCCTGGTGAACCAGCGCCCTAGCTGAAGCTTGGTGCTATTGTCGCTGTTGAAAAGGCCTAGACTGGAAATAAGGACGCTTAGCAGTCCCTTCGCTGCTACTAGCCCCCAGAAAAGAATCGCGCTCTCTCTTGGGTTTCAAGCCCAACTCCCGCTCAACCTTGCGTGTCTACGACAGTATCTTTGAATACGTCTCATAGAATGACGGAATAAGGATTTTCACTTCCTAGTTTAGACCCTCGCGGAAGCGGATAGCCCGAACCTCTGGCTCCTTCACCAAATACTCTGCAAATCGGCTCATACTACCGAACTCTATAGCATACTCCTCCACGGATATTCTTCCATGAGTAAGGCCCTCAAACTTTCTTCTTGAAGAGGTCCTTGAACACCTCCCAAGACTGCCCCGCATCAGAAAGAAATGGCTCATTCCTGAACCAAGTGTGGACGATGTCGAACAGCTGAAGTCCTACTGCCTTAACTTTCAGATCCTTAGCAAGAAGAGACACCTTCATGAGACGCTCGATGTCCTTATGCCAATCATCAGCGTAGATGATGCCCTTAGTCTCTTGAAGTCCCAAGGTTCCATCTTCTTGAAGTCCTCGATATTACCGGCCGAAACTGGACAACCTGCTGTTGGACCGGAGCTCCTCTCTCTACTACAACAAGGGCAAGCTGATGAGCACTCTCAATACCATACCGTAATATGTCGGTCTGCCTCTGGCGAGCCTCTGACTGGGCCCTCTGAGCCTCCAGCATCTCGCAAAATAATACGAACATCTGAGTCGCATATGTCGGCATGGAAGGTAGAGGTGGAAGTCCCTCAGACACAGCTGGAACAGTCCTATGAGATGGAGGTGGACCCCCGAATGCAGTTGATATGCCAATCACCGGAGAAGTGACTAGTGCAGGCCCTCGGGAAGTCACAGATCTCTCAGTAACTGCTCCTCTCTGCTGTGATCGAGTCTTAGGCGGCATCCTGAGGCAAAGCGAAAGGAAAGAATCAATATGCCACATGATATAATGTACTCAAAGAAGGACAGTTAAAGATCAAATAACAATATCAAGGAAGAATAGTTGAAATGAACAATAGAATTTTCCTAGATGTGATTGAGTATTCTCAGCCTAAATCCTATATCCTATATCCTGAAACAGGCTCGTAATAGCACTCAAATCAGAGTACCACTATGAATCATACTAATTGCGACCTCGAAGACCTGCATGGGCCACCACTGAAAATGTGTCATGACCCACACCCGGTGTAGGGGCACGAGTAGTGAACAACGTTCAGCCTACGCGCAGCATCGTCGGTAGAACGCTATTTGGGTAAACTATATATCTAGCAATAGTGATCATCAAGACATATAATACCACCAATGAAATATGAATACTCAATTACAGATCTATAAGATGGAACAATCGAACGAATATGATATAAATAATTGAAGAGTAAAATATAACTCATGAGACAAATTATATCCAATGAGTCATCTAATAATAAGAAATACAAATATCAAACGCTGGAGACAATTCCATTACAAAACCTATCTACTGAGCTACAGGTACTGGGTCGTCAGTCTCCACCGGAATAAGACCCTCCTGAGCCAAAGTCTCTGGCTCTAAGCCAACTAAATACTGAGGCCCGTAGTGAGTGGGATACCACTCCTCAGTGTCATCTGAAAAAAATATATCCAGTCAAAAAATGAGCAAAGTACACCTCTAACAGCAGTTTCAATGATTGATAAAAAATATGTAATAGTAAATAGACTGAATATACAAGATGCAAGGTACAAGTACAAGAGATATAAAAAATAGTAATACTGGAATTAAATACAATAAATGAGAATCATGAAAATGAGCAAGAAATACTACTACTATGTGAGTTAGTACCAGCTTCAACATGTGATCGACTTGGAAACTTGTACAAAGGTTAAGGCCTGGTTAATCATACGTGCGGTATATGATCAAAACTCATAGTGACATGCACAAGGAGGGTATGATCACATATCTACACTAACACTCCCCGCCACGACTGTTATAGTGGATCCAACTATGGTACGTTATGACACGGGATTCACTGGGTATGTAGCTAGTCTTCCTAAGAGTCGATGTCTTTACATGTACAAGAAAAACGAGGAACAAGGCTTGCACAAGATACACCATAAATACCAAGGAATAACATCTCATGAAGAGATCTGGATATACCAATCTGTATAACCATCGTGTTAAAAAATTAAGATATCTACACTAAATATAGGAAACATAGGGGATATCATAAATAGAAAACTATCAGAGAATTTACTTGCCTGAAATTCGGTAAACAGTATCAAATATGTCCGTAACGGTAACTCAGAGACCTAAATATGGAATATTATATCAATACAAGGTTTTGGAAAAAAAACTAGTCTAATTCTTGTTCATAAAACCATTTCTCGGTCAAAACAGTCAAACTAGGTCAACTCTAGGTCAAACTAATCATACTTGTTCAAACTAGCTATTTCTAGGTTGTATGAGTTCATCTCTAAGTTATTAGGTTGGTATCTATATGATATTAACAAAACTAGTTAGACTAGGTACTAGAATACCTTATAGTATCAATATTAAGCATTCTTTATACTAGTTATAAATACTAGGTAATAACTATACACATACTTATTTTAACTAAGTATAACTAATATACTAGTACTAGTTAATGTAGTATTATTAACTTATAAGTTATGTAGTACCATATACAATATTACCCTTATATCTAGTTAGAACTTAACACTAACACATTACCTCAACTAAGTCTAATTCTACATTCTAATATATTGGTATCTTGAGATACCACACCAACCCAATTGATATCTATAACTCTACTACCAAGGTATTCTAAAATATTTATCTATTCTCAAAATTATTAACTTAACCTCATGAATCAATACCTCAACCTACACTAACTCTTGCACTAACCCACTGACATCACAACTCTACAAGTCATTCTAACTGATACTTAAATCTGAGTTCAACCTATACAAGACTGAAACACCAACTACCCAATCAAGAACATTACAACTGCTGCTCCTAGTGATTGCTATTACTGTTGTCTCTACTACCTAGTTACATTTGCTGCTGCTGCTATTTGTTGCATTCGCTGCTGCTGCTAGTTGTTGCATTTGCTGCTGCTGCTACTGCCCAAATCAGCATGCTGCTGCTGCTACTGCCCGAATCAGCTTGCTGCTGCTTCTACTGCCCGAATTCTAACACACTAGCTGTTGCTCACCTCCAGATCTACTGTTAATGTGGTTCACCAATACCCGACCTCCTATACTCCCAAGACTGATGCAACATGTCAGTCCACATACATCACTAACGGTGCACATAAACTTTTCTACTCTCTATATGACAACCAACACACTCAAATGCAATAAAATACACACACACACACACACACACACACACACACACACATATATATATATATATATATATATATATATATATATATATATATATATATATCGTATAACAACTACAAATATAATACACTAATATTTATAACCAAGGTAAATTGAATTAGAATGCAAAGTATCAAACACGTGGAGTGCACCGGACCTGTATCACACTCAATCTATGATACGCTTGCGATACAGCTTCACCACACCACCAAACGTATCCCGAAGGACACGAAAAAGTCTAGAATCACAATTATAATTACTACGAAGAGCTAGCTACTCAACTACGTATCCGTGTCAAAATATGACATGCTCAAACCCCCGTGTCGAAAAAAAATCCCCAAATTAACCCGTATTGCCAAATTATCGTGATACATCCTACACGTATCTAATTGTGGACACGACACAAGTACCATACAATCAAACACATGTCAATTTGGTCTAATTGACCTATTGACAAACACATGATATGCCAATCTCGGAATTCCTCCAAAATTGACACAAAATACCATATAATTTTCTCCATAGGCCTCCTATGAACCTAATTCCACTTCCTATGAGTAGCCTTAGTACATGGAAGGGTTCATAATGATTAAAATATGGATTTAGAGTCTAATTAGAGAGAAAAAATAGAATTATACCTATTGAGAGATGGACTCCCAATGCAAGTCTCCAATTGAGTGCCAAAAGCCTTCAACTTGTGCTCCTTCCTCCTCCTTGTAGATCCTTGCCTCCTCCTTGTTCCAATAGCCTCTAATGGTGAGTAGAGAAGGAATTGGGAAGGAAATTGGGTATGGATTGGTGTAGGGATGAAGGAATTTAGATAAAAAAAATTCTAGATCTAGAATTGAATTGAATGGATGAAGAGAGAGAGAGAGAGAGAGAGAGAGAGAGAGAGAGAGAGTCTCTCTCCTCCCCCTTGTGGCTGGCCTTGCCCCCTACTCCAAGTTACTATAAAAGTCCATAATACCCCTTTGGGCTTGTCATGAAGGAATTAATTAAGGAGGGAAGGTTCTAATCCAATTGGTTTAACTAATTAAGTCATCCTCCTAATGAATGGGCTTGCTATTAGGCTCAAATCTCACTAGGATTAATGTTGGTCCATTAGTTAGGTCCACTAACACAAGTCTAAAATTAAATCTATCTAACAATAATTAAATAATACAATAAATAAATATTCAACAAGCATATAAATTATGAAATGACCAAAATATCCTTCCTAGAAAATGTGGTAGTGACATAGGGAAACTAGTGTCCAGACGTGCCGGCTAACAAGTGCCGGTGGCTAAATGCCAAAAAGAAGTAAATGTAAAATAACGAGTGGGGAAGAAGAAAATCTACTCGTTATCCTCTGCGACCATGTTCCTGGTATGCGCCATGAGTTGGGGGAAGGTAAGCTGGATCCTCGGGTGCTGGCTCGAAACTTGGCTATGCAAAACTAGTGAGGTTAGAACCCAAATATAAAGTACCACAAAGGAAGCACGAAATGGAGAAACAAAACACAAGGAAATAAATATCATAATATATAGGTTCAGTGTCATAACATAGGAAACAAAACCCAAGGAAACAAAACCCAAATACAATCACTTAACATGTAACATGGTGTGTCGCACTTCGACGCACAATAAACATGAACAATTATCAAAAAATTATGGTATCATCACGGATACAGTATTCAAGTCTAATTACCAAATATACATTGGGTCACATGAAACAAGATCCCATTGTAATACGGATGCTTATGTCATGCACATAGTCGGTTACTCACAATCTACTTAGTCTAGTTAATGTAAAGTCTTGTTTAACACATGTGTATGCCATGTGCATAGGTAGTATATCTACTTGGCGCATGGTCTAAGTATTCACAGGGTCGGGTATGATCCATGGTTAATAAGAACATAGTTACACTTAATTCATATACACAAACCGTTTCTAAGATCACATATGAAATCACAAGGTCCAATAAAAATTTCAAAATTTATGATTTGACACATTTTAGAAAACTAGGCATAACTTTTTCATCCAAACTCCAAATGAGGTGATCCAAAAAGATTTAAAAAGGCAAGACAGAGATCTACAACTTTTATGTTTTAAGTTTTATAAGGTACTAACTAAAAAATAGTTTAATTGGCAAAAATATGTATTCTGGTCACCATGCATCCATAATGTCATGTCCCAGTCCCAAATTACGTAGGACTAGGATATGTAGCATGCCAGCCATATGTATATGACATACCAATATGTTCTAAAAATCATAACACATATGTACGCTGTATATGAATAAAGAATTCATTAGTGTATATATATATTGTCAACACAAGTCACATGCATCTATATCTCATCCACAAGCATAAGAAAAAATATATCAAAATAAATAACTAAATGTTCAAGTAAGAAGTATCAAGAAAATAATAGTCGGGTGGAGTAAAATCTACTAACAATTAACTATATCAACTAAAATGATAGAGGAGGACGAAACTCCAATATAAAATAAGTATCCAATAAGAAAAGAAACAACAGCTATAAGACCCATCAACTATAAAGTAATTATGGATACTCCGAGGGTAAGACCTCCTCGACAGAGAATGCTGCGTCAGGTCCCAGTCCGTAATCTTGCGGACAATCCTGCTCGTCTATACCTGAAAAGGGACCAGGTCCTTAGAGGGACATAACAAGAAACATAGAAGCATGCCAATAATGTACTGAAAGTAAATATCCAACATGGTCGCCTAACCAGTCTATGTGATATGCAATTTAAGAACAACTTTCTCGCGTATGGACTATCTGGATGAAATAATGTGATGGGTATAGATCTCTCGGAGATCCAGGGACCACGTGCATAACGCCACGGACGTCAGAGGCCACCTGCAAATAATATATGGGTCATCTCACCACGCATTTTTGGCGGAGCATACGGGTTACAAAAAGGGAAAGTGTAAATGAGTCACATATGCTTACTCATTGTTCTACCAACCCCATGCTCTATACATGTTGTATCCACAATACGTTTCAGCTACTACGCCGAGACATAATGCAAGTATTAACGTCGTAACTTTGGTTCATAGCCTATCGTTAGTACAATAGCCCAACCCTACAAAAAAATAAGGACAATGATTGGACCACCATACCATAATAGTCTATGTTCTTAAACTACTAATAACTGCTAAGTCTTCTAACATGCATCACTATTAGCAGTTATACCCTATCCGTCGTACGACCTATACGTACATGTGGCCAGCCGAATACGAAAGTCTGTGTCCTATATGAGACTCACAACCCGTGTAAGAAATAGGTCACGGCCAATGAAACATAATCATGCCTCAACTCATGGGGTGGTCTCGTTAAACTAGGTCGACATGCATAATATATAATAAGAAACAAAAGACGACACCACCGTCTTTGCACCCAAGTTATTCTTGGACGTGCAATTTATATAGAAAAATAAATAGAAATGAACAACAAAAATTAAATATATAGCAAAGGAATGTAACTAAACAGTACTATGACAAGGTATACTTGCCTGACAAGTAAGCTGTGTAATGTAGATGTCCAGACGATGATCCTATGAAACCGGAAAGTACGGTCTCCGAATGAACATCTCCGGATGCTGAAATAAACATTACCAATTTCTTTCTTTCTTATCCTTTCTTATTTCTAAAAGAATATATACATATATATATTGTTGGAAAAAATATAAAGAATATATTTGTACATAAATAGATTTCTAAGAAAATTTATAATTATAGAAAAAATATTTAAAATAATAAAAACATATAGTCTTGGGAAAATAATTTTAAATAAGTAGTTTATATATTTAGATGAGAATAAATAAAAATATACAAAAATATATCTTTGCACATAAAATATATTTTAGTAAAAATTTATAATACCTTATTAAATGATTTTGAGTAAACAAAAATATAGTTTGGTTAAATAAACCTGAAGTAAATACAATAAATATAAAATACACACAAAATACCTATTTTGGGTGAAGAGTTTTACAATCTACCCAACTTATAAGAATTTTGTCCTCGAAATTAAAATAATAAGGCATATTTTGATAAATCCTTCACATTCATATCTAAGGCAAGTCAACCGCAATCTTTTCAAAAATTCAAATGACAGAATCTATTCAAATCCATCGCAATCTCTTCAAAATTAAAATAACTACTGTTTAAATTAAAATTTAACCTATCGTAATCTCTTCTCGATTTTCAAATAATCAACATCCAAATTTAAGTCAAATCTATATGACATCTTTAAGATTTAAATAACCCACATAAAATTTTAAATCATGATTCCAACTATCATAATCTCCTCTAAATTTTAAATATAAACAATTATAATCAAATCTTATTCCTATTTTTATCTTAAGAATTTCGTATTCTTCAAATCTTAAATTCAATTTTTATCCTCATTATTTCAAATATGTGATCCAACAATCAAAATTTAACTTTTAATTCAAATCATCAAATTATAAATTTTTTGAATTCAATCCTTCAATGTTCATGTTTAGAATTTTGTTTTTATCATAAAAATTTAGATCTTTGATTCAATCTCCAATATTCAAAATTTAAATCATATAATCAAATTATAAATATTTGGTCCGCAATATCAAAATTTTAAAATTTTCTAGAAGGCATTCTTATCTTTAAAGTTAAATCCTGATCATCATAATTATTCTTTAAAAAAAATCTCGAAATTAAAATGACTTAATTTTCTCGATCTTATCTTTCTTGATAACCTTCGTAAACCACCTTCTAAGATCTTCATATAAAATTTTATAAAATTTTAGCGCAAGTTGACAATGCAACTTCTACCAACTTATAATTTATCTATTTCTCATAAACAGTAAGCTATACAAAAAAAAATTCTTCAATCATTCAATAATGCTTACTAATCCTCAAAAACTTAACACAAAACCTATCACATGTGATATGCCCTTAATTACAAAGATAGTCACAAAGTAATGTAATTGCCCTATGGGGTATATCTAGTACTATCTGTGTGTCAACTTTATATCAAGCACGGACGTTCGTCTTTCAGAAAGAGGGAAATACGGAAAACAATAATAAAGAGTTCAAGGAGTAGGTCATAGAATACAAGTACGCGGTTCAAGGGCGATTGAAGAATTCAAAAGAGAGTTGTCAAGGCAGTTGTGGATTGAAATCTTATTTTTTTGGATAAATTCCTATTTGCATGCTTATATCATTACATTTATGTAACTGATACAATATGCTCTGACCTGTCTAGAGGGCAAGTTTAATTGTCTAACAAGTTAAGTCAACTATATGTCAATCCACGTAAAGTAGTCATGCGAAGAGAGAACCAAGCGCACTAAGGTTAGCTAGACCATACTACACTGATTCTAATTAGACAAATATATTAGTGTGTGTACCCAATAATACATATTTTATGAACAAGCTCGATAAAGAATAAGCTTGCAAAACTAGACTGTAATAGCAGAATTAGTCAAGATAGTCCAAATAATATAAATATGTGAGATTATGATGAATGAAAGTACAATAATTTAAGTTCATTAAGAATCTAAGACTCGACCGGTGTTTGTGCCTCTATAGTTGCCATACTAACTTCTTGTCTAAGTCTTTGGTCGACCTAATGGGGGTATGGACCTCTAAAGTTCTACAGTCTGGATAAACACTATTTTCTTATGCTAACATATAATTAGTGTCATTCAATTACACTCCCTTAATGGGTCAAAAGGACTATAGGATACTAGGTTGTGTGACATGCTATCCAACTTACAAGAATCAACTAATATTGTAACTTAAGAATGAAGAAGTTACTGGCTCTCAAATGAGAGAGGAAATAACCTATATTGAGATATATTAATAAAGGTTATATGATTTAGAACTAGGGATAATTATAAAATTATATTCTAAACTAAATGAACAACCCAACCTGTCAAGTTCTAACTACTAAGCACAAAAATTTAAACTGCATGATTAACAACTACAATCCTATCAAACTATATATCCTAACATAAAAGGCCTACAATTAGAAGGGTAAGGTGGCACGATCTGATTTCCATCATCGTTTAATGTCAACGGTTATGGAATGAGATTGAGACATGTACGTAGGAGAATAATGAGTATGTCTCAAGGAGCGAAAAGATTGGAAGAAGAAAATACTAACTAGTATCGGATTCAGCGAATGTGGCACTATTTGAAAGAGGAAGGAAAATTTTAGATATCGTACAAAAAGCGAGCGTTAAGATTTCGGAGAAACAAGATATGAAAGTAAATAGAGAGACTCTTGATAATATCATGGTTTCCTAAGGGAAGGTGGTATGCTAGTCTCTGTGTTCGAGGTATAATCAAGAAAAATGTTCTAATCATTCAATAGATTTTAATTGGGTAAAGATCTATGACAATTGATCTATGATAGAGGGAGGGATTAACTCAAGATGGGAAAGTATATAGATTGTTGGATGAGATAACACGGACGATGTCTCATGAAGACTCAAGTATGATTCAACGATGATCCTAGATTCTAGGGGATCTACTAAGCTAAAGGTAGGGTATCCTTGCTCTTACTAAGGTATTGGTTCATTCCTCTTAGTTTCCTATGGTACTGCTCTGCTAATATCAAGACAAGAATCTAAATTTATAGTCCTCTTATATTATCTCACTAAGGAAGTTAGGTTTGGTCATAATATTCAACCTTGGATTCTATTGGTTCCTCAATACTAGGGTCAAATAATATGGTCAAATTTCTAACTAACCCTAGTAGTGTCTATGCAACTCTCAAGTCATTCCTAAATATATCAAGGGATAACAATCAATCAATTTATAGGTGTTGGATGCTAGGGTTCATTAGGTATGCTAAACTTTTGGGAGCTGCCAATATTCTAATTTAATTTTCTTCTTAGGTGTGCTATCATAATTATCTTCTAACAATAAGGATTCTTATATTTTGGCAGGAGGCTATACTCAAGAAACTATTAAGGAAGTACATTAAATAGGAAGAGGTGAGGAAAGAAGGATACCGATGTTAAGAGAATTAAGCGAGTATAATTTCGAAGGTCAAGGAAGGTAGGTGAGTTCAAGAATTCAGAACAAAAATAAAAAGAGAAGTCAAATATGTGGATGAGATTCTATACTCTAATCCTATTTACAAGCTTTCTTAGTACAATAACATAACTGAGACAATATACTCTCAACTTGCGTGCACAAATTTATCTCTCTGCAAGAGATGGACGAAGGATTAGGAGAAGTACATAAATGAAGCATGATGCAATTATTTAAATAGAACGGGTTGGAAGGAAGGTGAGTCATAGTCAAATATGGATAAGGCCTAAAACTCTAATCCTAGGTTCAGGCCCGCTCGGTACAATTACGTATCCGAAACGACTAACTCGACCTGCATGGGCCACCACAAAAATATGTCACCCCCCAGTCCCAAATCACGTAGGACTAGGAATACATAGCATGCCAGCCGTATGTATGTGACACTCCAATATGTTAAAAAAATCATAACACACACGTATGCTGTATATGAATACAGAATTCACAAGTGGTATATATATTGTCAACACAAGTCACAGGCATCTATATCTCATCCACAAGCACAAGTAAAGGAATATCAAAATAAATAGCTAAATGTTCAAGTATGAAGTATCAAGAGAATAATAGTTAGGTGAAGACAAATCCACTACCAAACGACTATATCAACTAAAATAATAGAGGATGACGAAACTCTAATATAAAATAAGTATCCAATAAGAAAAGAAATAACAACTATAAGACCCATCAACTATAAAGTAATCATGGATATTATGGGGTTAATACCTCCTCGACAGAGAATGCTACGTCAGGTCCCGGTCCGTACTCATGTGGATAATCCTGCTCGTCTAGACCTAGAAAGGGACCTGGTCCTCATAGGTACGTAACAAGATACATAGAAGTATGCCAATAATGTACTGAAAGTAAACATCCAATATACTAGAGATACATGTCAAGAATCATCTAACTAAGTGTGTGAAATATCAGCATACCATGTGATCGTCTTGGGACTGATAAGACTCATTACATTGATTAGCGACCATCCTTGTAAAGTCAGGCTAACCACATGTAACAACGATGAGGCATGTAATGGTCAGGCTGTACCGATGTAAGGTGTGGGTAAGCTATGATGCATGTAAAGTTTGGATATGATCACACAAGCTACTAATATTTCCCTATTTTCCCCAGCTAGCACGATGGATTCCAATCACGACTTCTCGTAACAGGTCTCAATGATGCCAACCCGTATAAATAACAGTGTCAGAGTCATGTACGCTATACAACAAGAGTTATAGAGATAATCAACATAATAGAAACTGTCAGAGAATGTACTCGCCTGTGGTCCTTAGCTGGCAATACCAATGTCCGGGTTCCAAGGTATCGTCTGAATGATCCAACAGTCCTATAGATATATCATAAACACAATACTGCATCAGATATTACACTAATACACAATCAAACACCATGATCTTAGGAACTACACTAGGGGTCACGTCTGTAGTTGCTGTGCATAACAGACAGTAAAAGATACGGTCTTGCTAGTACATCGGTGTACATGTGGCAGTCTGCTATCATGCTACATAGTCACGGGTTAATGTAACTTACGGGGTATCCTTGGTTACATTCAAGTCTTCTAGTACATAGGCATATAATACATACTATGAACTAACATATATATAAATACTCATTAGTTACAATTATAATATATGTATATATATACTTAACAAAATGGATACCAGGTGTATAAATATCAATATATCTACTAGGGGATACTTATAATATATATATATAGGTATGTTTACTAATACTAATACGAACACACATATTATACCGATACATACATATACTAATGTATAACATACGCACATACATATTATACCAATACATACATGTACTAATGCATAACATATGCACATACATATGTGTACGCATGCGAGATTGGGTTCATGTTAAACCTGTACGCGCGTGGATGGGTGGAGATAACGAGGCGGGGTTGATCGGTCGTGCACGGTGGTGGTGCACAGTCGGGATATGCATCGGGGTCGGGGACTGCTGCTCAGGCACTTCGGTCGAGTCGGGATCCGGGCGGGCTCAGGGACAGTGGGGTCGACAAGGTGCTATCCGGCTTCAGACGGATGGATCTGGTCAAGACTCTGGCATTCAGTTGTCGGTGTGTCGGCAGTGGGGTGTTTTTCGACGATGGTTGAGGGAGTCGAGTGTAGTAGGAACGGTGGGAAGTGCAGCTGCGACGGGGAGAGAACGACTCCGGCGAGTTCGATTGGGATCAGGCGGTTCACCGGGCTGTTCAGGCGAGAGCTGGTGGTGTGGAGACCTCCGACGAGTTGAGCTTCGGCGGGTGAAGGGTTCACCAGAGAGAGATGATGGGAAGGGGTTTGTCGGCCGAGTAGTAGTTGATTTTAGGTTTTAAAAGAAAGGAAATAAATAAGATAATATATATATATATATATATATATACAAAGGGGTGTGGGTTTGATCTAGAATTAGTTTGACTGGTCAACCCCTCTTGGAATTGGGCCTCTCATGAGATATTTCAAGGGCCATGATTTAATGGAATTAAAATGGAAGGCTAAGATGCATTAGTTCATGGTTTTGAGGTCATAGTTTCAAGGAGGTTGATGTTACAATTGCACACTCCCAAAAATTATGGAAAAAAAATATACATGAAGGAGAATTGGGTTTACTCATGTGTCGTATCCAATGGAATGGACACCTTAATACACTTTTGCATAAAAGTGCCCAACAATTGGAAAATTGCACAAAATTGGATTTATTGTTTAATTAATTAAATAAATGCAAGTGGTGTTCTAAAATTAATTAGAAGTATAAGGGACTGAATTTAAGTGGGACACAAGCATCATGAATAAAGTAGACTCAGTGTAGAATATTACCCTAATTTGGGTTGCTAAAAAAAGGTCGAGGTTGTGTCTCCAATTTTGATTGGAACACACAAGGGTACAAAGTTAGATTTATATAGAATTAAATACAATCGGTTGTGATGAATGTTGTGCGTCTAAAATGAGGCACAACAAGACATAATTATGAGTCACACAAAGATTAAAATAACAGTCTGGCACGTCTAGGACAAGGGTGTAAAATCAGTTGGAAGACAATGGCTAGCATAGCGTTCTAATTATCGAAGCAACGATAAAGTACAACAATCAAATAAAATCACAGATATTTAATATAATTAATTATCATGCAATCATTTACTCATTAATTATGAAAAGACAAAAATACTCCTAATCTGAAAAGTGGGGGTGACAAGTCTACCCTCCTTAAAAGAATTTCGTTCTCGAAATTTAAAATAAACTAGCACAAGAGCAAATAATCAATAATGAATTATACCTCAAGTCTCGAAGAGATACGGATACTGCTCGCGCATTTCGTCCTCTCTCTCCCAAGTTGACTCTCCTGGAGAGTGGTGTCTCCATGCAAGACGAATCAAAGAAATAGTTTGGTTCCGCAATACCTTCTCTCTACGATCCAAGATCTCAACAGGTTGTTCAGGATAGCTGAGCGTCGATCCAACTTCGATCTCCGAGTGGTCTAGTAGGTGACTGGAATCTGCCATATACCTTCTCAGCTATGACACATGGAACACGTCATGCACTCCTTCTAGAGTAGGCAGCAAGTCAAGTCTATAGGCCACTGTACCGACCCTTGCAAGAATGCTGAAGGACCCGATGTATCGTGGACTAAGCTTTCCGTCTCTGCCAAAACGGATCGTGCCCCGTGTCGGAGAAATCCGCAGGAACACCAAATCGCCAACCTAGAACAACCAATCTTAACACGCAATCTAAATACAATAATCATAAACCAAAACAAATCAAACCAATACCTGAAACTCTAGGGGTCTACGGTGGCTATCGGCCCAATGCCGTTGTCTATCCTGCACCATTCGTAGTCTGTCTCTGATAAGTTTCACCTTTTCTGCTGCATCCATGACCATTTCTGGTCCTAACAAAGCTTTCTCTCCAACATCATCCCAAGATAAAGGTGTACGACACCTCCGACCATATAAAGCTTCGAATGGTGACATCTCAATGCTGGCCTGGTAGCTGTTGTTGTAAGCAAACTCTACTAGGTGTAGATGATCCTCCCAAGAATCTCCGAGATCCAAAACGCAAGTACGTAGCATATCTTCAAGAGTCTGAATAGTCCTTTCAGACTGCTCGTCTGTCTGGGGGTAATACGCGGTACTGAACTTGAGCTGAGTGCCCAAGCTAGCCTGCAGACTCCTCCAGAAATAGAAAGTGAAATGACTATCCTGATCTGAGACGATACTCACAGGAACTCTATGTAATCTGATAATCTGCTGTACGTACATATCTGCTAACTTCTCTGTCGATGTACCCACCTTGAAAGGTAAGAGTGGGCTGATTTGGTCAACCTGTCTACGATGACCCAAATTGTGTCCTTTCCTACTGGAGAACGAAGAAGTCCCGAAACAAAATCCATAGTCATATGCTCTTACTTCCATTCTGGGATGAATAAAGGTTGAAGCAATCCTCCTGGCCTCTGTCGATCTGCCTTTACCTGGTGGCACACTAAGCATCGGGATACAAAGTGTGCTACTTCGCGCTTCATACCATACCACCATACGTGCTCCCTCAAATCTCGATACATCTTGTTGGCTCCGGGATGCATCGAGTACTGAGAGCGATGTGACTCCTGCAAAACTTCTTCGCGCAGCTTTCCACTTGGCACACACATCCTCGTGCCATGCCGTAGAGATCCATCATCTGCAATAGTGAAGTCATCTGTCAATCCTGTCCGAACTTGTGCCCTGATATTCCTCTGAGTCTCATCATCATACTGCGCAGCTCTAATTCTGTCCATCAGCTCCGATTGTATCTGCAATCCTCATATCTGAATCTCAACTCCTGGAACTAGTACTTCAATTCCCAAGCTCTCAAGATCAGCTAATAAATGTCTATCTGAAGTCAAGCATATAGCCATCGGATACTTGCTCAAGGCATCGGCGACTACGTTAGCCTTTCCTGGATGGTACTGTAATGAGATATCAAAGTCTTTCATCAACTCTAACCACCTTCTTTGCCTCATGTTCAGCTCCTTCTGTATAAACATGTATTTCGAGCTCTTGTGGTCTGTGAAGATTTCCACACGCTCTTCGTACAGATAGTGTTTCCACAGTTTTAGGACAAAGATAACTGTTGCTAACTCCAAATCGTGAGTGGGGTAGTTCTTTTCATGAGGGCATAATTGTCTTGAAGCATAGGCAATTGCTTTTCCATGTTGTTGAAGAACGCATCCCAAACCTTTTCCTGAAGCATCACTATAGATAGTGAATCCACTTGTCCCTGATGACAATGTCAAAACTGGTGCTGTCGCCAATCTCTTCTTCATCTCATCGAATGCGGCTTGACATTCTTCTGTCTAGAAAAATTCCACATCTTTCTTGGTCAGCCTATTCATTGGCTCTGCAATGTTGGGGAAGTCTTGTACAAATCTTCTCTAGTATCCTGCTAGTCCGAGAAAGCTCCTGATTTCAGCTACCGTACTGTGGGTAGCCCATGACTCCACTGCTTCGATCTTCTTTTGGTTAACTGAAATTCTGTTACCCGTCACCAAATGTCAAAGAAATTTAACCTTGTCAAGGAAGAACTCACACTTTGAAAGCTTCCCGTACAACTTCTCTCTCCTGAGAGTCTCTAAGACCATCCTCAGGTGCTCTTCATGCTCTTCTGGGGTCTTCGAATATATTAGAATATCGTCAATAAACACCACTACGAACTTGTCAAGGTACTGGTGGAATACCTTGTTCATCAAGTTCATGAATACTGCTGGTGCATTGGTTAAACCAAACGGCATTACTGTGAATTCGAACTGGCCATATCTGGTCCGAAATACTGTCTTTGGTATGTCTTCCTTCTTCACCTTCACTTGGTGATAGCCTGACCTCAAGTCTATCTTCGAAAACACCTTTGCTCCGCTTAATTGATCGAAGAGATCATCTATCCTCGGCAGCGGGTATTTGTTCTTGATAGTGAGGTTATTCAAGGCTCTATAATCGATACACATGTGTATCGTGCCATCTAATTTCGGTACGAATAATACCGGTGCTCCCCATGGTGATGAACTGGATCTAATAAAATCTTTGTCTTGCAGCTCCTCAACTTGCTTCTTCAGTTCCACCAACTCGTTGTTGTTGACTCTATAGACATGTTGCAAAATAGGCTCCGCTCCTGGTATCAAGTCTATAGAGAATTCAACATCTCTGTCTGGCGACAAACCTGGCAACTCCTCTGGAATACATCCAGGAACTCTGTTATCAGTGGATGTGGTAACTCCTCTTCTTCCATACTGGCTCCACAAAAGTGCCTCTGCTCCACTCCTCTGGCGATCTCAAACTCTGGCTCTCCTGGTGGTCGAAATACTACTCTACCTCCGTGACAATCTATAGAAGCATGGTATTTACTCAGCCAGTCCATTCCGAGTACAATATCATATCCCGGAAGTGGCATGACGAGTAAACTCATGCTCAACTCTCGGTCTTCCAATGACATTCTCCGATCCTTACAACAATCACGGACTAGGATAATGCCTCCTCCTATCGTGATCTTGCAAGTCCTATCTAATGGTTCCATTTCTAAACGATGCTTAAGCGCGTAAGATACAGATACGAAACTATAGGAAGTGCCAGAATCAAATAATGCAAGTGTTAGAATGGAATCGAGTAAAACTGAACCTAAAATCACGTCTCCAGCTGACTCGGCCTCCTAAGTAGTCATTGCGTAAGCTCGTCCCTGTGGTGCACCTCTCTGCTGCTGTTGGTGCTGAGCAAACCTCTGCTGTTGTGGTAAAAGTGGAGGTCCACTCTGCTGGCCTACTGGTATAT
This sequence comes from Iris macrosiphon, assembly GCA_036927795.1. Classification (NCBI taxonomy): domain Eukaryota; kingdom Viridiplantae; phylum Streptophyta; class Magnoliopsida; order Asparagales; family Iridaceae; genus Iris; species Iris macrosiphon. The sequence continues at coordinate 25,835,027 of JAYESA010000008.1, read as the reverse complement.
TAGGTGCTCTGGCTGGTCCTCTCTGAGCTGTTGCTCCTCCCTGGCGAGTCTGAACTGCTGGGCAGGATGCTGGGGTTGTCGTGCTACTCTCTCCACAGCCTGGAGAGCCACCTGATGAGCATTCTCCATGCTCTCTCTCATCAGTTCTGTCTGCGCCTGGTGTGCTTCTGCTTGCACTCTCTGGGCTTCATCTTGAACACGTTGAGCTTCTGCTGTTACTCTCTGGGCCTCTAGCATGCCTTGCATCAGCGCGAACATCTGTGTCCTGTCAGTGGGCACTCCTCCGGGAATCGGTGTTGGTGGTGGTGGAAGGTTGTCTGTCATAGCTGGGATAATCCTCTGAATAGGTGGAGGAGGAATCCCGTTAGCTTCAGATACTCCCACATGAACAGGAGATGTATGAGGAACTCCAGATGTCTGTTCGTCAGGTTGAGAGGTGGAAATTTGGAGATGCTAGATCAATATACTAGAGATACATGTCAAGAATTATCTAACTAAGTGTGTGAAACATCAGCATATCATGTGATCGGCTTGGGACTGATAAGACTCATTACATTGATTAGCCATCATCCTTGTAAAGTCAGGCTAACCACATGTAACAGCGATGAGGCATGTAATGGTCAGGCTACACCGACGTGAGGTGTGGGTGAGCTATGATGCATGTAAATTTTGGATATGATCACACAAGCTACTAATATATCCCTATTTTTCCCAGCTAGCACGATGGATTCCAATCACGACTCCTCGTGACAAGTCTCAATGATGCCAACCCGTGTAAATAACAGTGTCAGAGTCATGTACGCTATACAATAAGAGTTATAGAGATAATCAACATAATAAAAACTGTCAGAGAATGTACTCGCCTGTGGTCCTTAGCTGGCAATACCAATGTCCGGGTTCCAAGGTATCGTCTGAATGATCCAACAATCCTATAGATATATCATAAACAAAATACTGCATCAGACATTACACTAATTCACAATCAAACACCATGATCTTAGGAACTATAGTAGGGGTCACGTCTATAGTTGCAGTGCATAACAGACAGTCAAAGATACGGTCTTGCCAGTACGTCGGTGTACATGTGGCAGTCTGCTATCATGCTACATGGTCACGGGTTAATGTAACTTACGGGGTATCCGTGGTTACATTCAAGTCTTCTAGTACATAGGCATATAATACATACTATGAACTAACATATACATAAATACTCATTAGTTATAATTATAATATATGTATATATATACTTAACAAAATGGATACCAGGTGTATAAATATCAATATATCTACTAGGGGATACTTATAATACATATATATAGGTATGTTTACTAATACTAATACGAACACACATATTATACCGATACATACATATACTAATGCATAACATACACACTTACACATTATACCGATACATACATGTACTAATGCATAACATACGCACATACATATGTGTATGCATGCGAGATTGGGTTCATGTTAAACCTGTGCGTGCGTGGACGGGTGGAGATGACGAGGCGGGGTTGATCGGTCATGCACGCTGGTGGTGCACAGTCGGGATGTGCAGCGGGGTCGGGGACTGCTGCTCAGGCGCTCCGGTCGAGTCGGGATCCAGGTGGGCTCAGGGACAGTGGGGTCGACAAGGTGCTCCCCGGCTTCAGATGGGTGGATCTGGTCGAGACTCCGGCGTTCAGTCGTCGGTGTGTCGGCAGTGGGGTGTTTTCCGGCGATGGTTGAGGGAGTCGAGTGTAGCAGGAACGTTGCGAAGTGCAGCCACGACGGGAAGAGAACGACTCCGACGAGTTCGACTTGGATCAGGCGGTTCACCGGGGTGTTCAGGCGAGAGCAGGTGGTGTGGAGACCTCCGGTGAGTTGAGCTCCGGCGGGTGAAGGGTTCACGAGAGGGAGATGATGGGAAGGGGGTTGTCGGCCGAGTAGTTGTTGATTTTAGGTTTTAAAAGAAAGGAAATAAATAAGATGATATATATATATATATATATATATATATATATATATATATATATATATATATATATATATATATATATATATATATATATATATATATATACAAAGGGGTGTGGGTTTGACCTAGAATTGGTTTGACTGGTTAACCCCTCTTGGAATTGGGCCTCTCATGGAGATATTTCAAGGGCCATGATTTAATGGAATTAAAATGGAAGGCTAAGATGCATTAGTTTATGGTTTTGAGGTCTTGGTTTCAAGGAGGTTGATGTTACAATTGCACACTCCCAAAAATTATGAAAAAAATATACATGAAGGAGAATTGGGTTTACTCACGTACCGTGTCCAATAGGATTGACACCTTAATACACTTTTGCATAAAAGTGTCAAACAATTGGAAAATTGCACAAAATTGGATTTATTGTTTAATTAATTAAATAAATGCAAGTGGTGTTCTAAAATTAATTAGAAGTACAAGGGACTGAATTTAAGTAGGACACAAGCATCATGAATAAAGTAGACTCAGTGTAGAATATTACCCTAATTTGGGTTGCTAAAAAAAGGTCGAGGTTGTGTCTCCAATTTTGATTGGAACACACAAGAGTACAAAGTTAGATTTATATAGAATTAAATACAATCGGTTGTGACGAATGTTGTGCGTCTAAAATGAGGCACAACAAGACATAATTATAAGTCACACAAAGATTAAAATAACAGTCTGGCACGTCTAGGATAAGGGTGTAAAATCAGTTGGAAGACAATGGCTAGCATAGCGTTCTAATTATCGAAGCAACGGTAAAGTGCAACAATCAAATAAAATCACAGATATTAAATATAATTAATTATCATGCAATCATTTACTCATTAATTATGAAAAGACAAAAATACCCCTAATCTAAAAAGTGGGGGTGACAAAATACGTAGGATTAGGAATACGTAACATGCCAGCTATGCATTCGACCAGACTCTGGTCTGATTCGAATACGTATAAGCTGTATTATAATGGTCACTATCTAAATAATCCAGTAAATATAAATATCTGTGCCTCAATCCACAATGAACAGAACGCACAAGAATGAGCTATATGTGCTAAAGTCGGTCGTCCAGTAACACACAAACTCGAATAGACTCGAGAAAGAAATATGAGTCTATAAAAATAGGTAACATCAACAGATAAATAAATAATATAAATAAATAACCATAACTCCGGTGGAAATAATATAAGTACCTGGTACCAATGCCTGCAAGACAAGCAACTCCATCAGCAACTCCAAACGCTCCATAACCGTCTAAGCTGCAAAAACTGGCAGGGGTCCAGGTCCTCAGAGGGACGTAACAAGGTACAAGAAACAACATGCCAAAAGTAAAACATTATAATGCCATATACTCAAGGGTAAACTACCGTAACCAACTATGTGATATGCAAATGAGAGTATGGTATCGTACCCTGGGCTGGTACTCACGAAAGATTCCAATGGACACTTCCGTATGCTAATATTACACTCAAGGATCCATGTGGGGGAACCAGGAGGAAGATGTATATATAAAGTACTCACAAAAGATGCCAATGGATACTTCCGTAAGCTAATAGTACACTTAAGGGTCCGTGTGGGAGAACCAGGAGGAAGCTGTATATATAAAGTACTCACGAAAGATCCCAATGGACACTTTCGTATGCTAATAGTACACTCAAATAGTAATAGTAAAATATGCCCAGAGCACGATGAAGACTCTCCCCACCTAATGTAACCTCACATCTCATGTCCATGATGTCTGATGTCCATAACACGCAAGATCATGACCTCTAGCTAGTGCAACGAGTCATAATGATATCTATATAATATACAAGTCTCATATCTCGAATCCTGTAAACCTTTACAGAAACCCCATGAATAACATAAGGAAGATTTTGTCACATGAGATAGTGTCAAGGTCCTAGGCTATGGCGTACTTGGTAAAGCAAGCACGTAAAAATAGGATCGTGCAATCAACCCTCTAAGTGACGTTGCACGACTCCGCGTACGGCGTCGGCACCCGAATCTTGTTCGGACGCTAAGCAACGTCTCACGGTCCTAGGGTAAATACACACACATCATTCATCTAAAATAACTATAATAATTAAATAATATAATAAAGGCAAGAAACTGTGATACATCATGGCAAGGTACACTTGCCTGGGTTCTGAACTCCGTCAACTGCTCCTGGGGAAGTGAAATATGCACACACACCTCCTGATGCTGAAACAAACATCACCATTATTTTCAGAATACTTGAAATAGCTATGATTGACTACCCATAGGTCCAATTTGGATACAGGTGCAAAATTGACAGTTTTGGGTCAAAACGGGGTCCACATGTGGCCCACTTCGCACTGTAAAATATGCCAAAGATAAAGTTCTCCAAATTTGTCCCACTCAGTGTCTACGAGTCCAGAACGACGATACGAACCCAACGGAACGTTCAAAACTAGATTCCGATGAGCCGATCACGAAATCGCCCGTTATGTGAAACCACGGGGCCCACAAAATAACGTTTCGTCAACGTTCTCAGAATCGAACCAAACTTGGGTCACAGGACCAGCGTAACGCTGCGAATCCGATGGCGCAAGTTTCGTTATGAAACGACAAGTACACACAAAGTTACAACGAGTGTCAGAATAGGCCTGATACAGGACTTTTCGGCTGATACGCGTTGATTTTGGTATGCACGCACATCCAAGTCAAGTTCCGCGAAGTTACCTCGTTTGGCGGGACACACAGCGTATCGCGTGAATTTGGATATTTTAAAAATAAGTTTTTTGTCGTTTTGGAACAAGAATAATTTTATCATTATAGCAAACTAATTAAAACTAAAAGAACAGTAAAAATCTTGGTTATATTGTGAAGAATTTTCTTTAATTATATTTTGAAAATAGTTAACTAGTTGGTAGCAAATTGGGCATGGACAGGGGTACTTGGACTAAAATTTTAAACAGTTTTCGAACAGTTTTTCGGCCAACTTTCGGTCAATTTTTTAATCAAACCGGGGTGCATAAATTCGTTCCACTTGAAGAAAATCCTAGAGAGTTAGGTTGTGAACATACCAGCGAAGATGGAACGTAATTCGGACGAGCGAGGAGGGCGGTGGCTGTGCACGAATGGAGGGCCAAAGTTGTTGTTGTTGCTGTTGCTGCCGGCTGCTGTTGTCGCTGCTGCTGCCGCTACCGGCGCTACGGCGAGGAGGGGTCGGCGCCGGTCGGCGGCGGCGGTGGTCGGGGTGGCGTGGGTGATGGCATGGGATTTAGGGTTAGGGTTTGGGATTGGTGTGTAGTTTATATATATATATATATATATATATATATATAGAGAGAGAGAGAGAGAGAGAGAGAGAGAGAGAGAGAGAGGAGGGGTGGGGGGGGCTGTGTACGCGGGGTGGGGGGGAGTTGGGTAGTGTTAGGATTTTGGGTTTGTTAATGGGTAGGGTTAGGTTCATGGGTTAGGGTTTTATTTCTTTTATTTAGTCTCTCTCTCTTTCTCTCTCTCTCTCTCTCTCTCTCTATATATATATATATATATATATATGGCCATTTAAAATAGTTTTGGACCTCAATAAATTTCAGAAAAATTATACAATACAATATTAATAGTTTTACACCCAAAAATATATTTTTTGCATAATATTAATAATTAATTAACTACACATGATTATAAATTTAATTATATTATATATTATAACTAGCTAAAAATAAAATAAAAAATTCCCTAAGTCACAAAAATTCAGAATAAAAAATATTAAATTCTAAAAATCAGGGTGCTTACATATCTGCCCGACAAACATCCCGGGTATGACCTTCTTTGCCACAATAGGTACAACCTGTCGGCGCTCCCCGTCGCTGTTGTTGTTGTTGTTGCTGCCTCGGCTGCTGTTGCCAAGTTGCTTCTATTAGTGTCGAGGTCACTGGCCTCCTCTGTATCACGTCATGGATGCGAATGCCAGGGGATGGTATTGACATTAGCGGTACTAGTCCTCCCTCATTGCATGGTCCGTGAGGCCTCTTCCGATCTACTCTTCTTGATGCCATTATTTGAGAAGTAAGCTCAACCCTCTTGGCTGCTATTAATATTGCCTCGAAGGTATGGTAGTCATGCACCTCTACCATGTATAAGATTTCCAAGTGACGTACCTTCTGGAACCTTATTTCTCTCTCCAACTATGTTGCCACCATGGTTGGAGCAAACCTGCTCAGTCGGTAAAACTCCGCCGCTTAGCCGTCTACTGTTTTTCCAGCCTGCTTGAGGTTAGTGAACCTTTGCTGCAACTCACACTGAGCCACAATCCCAAAGTACTTTGCCCTGAATCAGGTCCTAAAATTATCCCACAAAATAGGATGCATCAATCTTACCTCCATCGTGTCACACTAATTTCTTGTAAGATCCTAGAGCTGTAAACGAACCAGGTCAACCTGTTCCTCGGCCGAAACCTTAGCTGTTGCCAGTACGGTCTCAATATCTTGTTGCCAATCATCTGCTGTGATAGCGTCCTCCATGCCATCAAATTATCTAGGATTCAGTCTAGAAAATCTAACAGATATCCCCGAATATGTTCTCCTGACTCGTTCTAGGACCGTCTGCAACCCTTGGTTCAACAGAATATTTTGTTCCTGCTGCTGAAGCTGTTGTTGTTGGTGTTGCTATTTTTTTTGTTGTTGTACCACCATTTGGTGTTATTGGACAACCAACAATCAACGAATAATCTTCAACAAGGCTGGGGTATCCAGTATTGCCGGCACTGTGGGAGGTACAGGAACACCTGGAGCCTACTGCTCTATCCCATTTATCGTGGGCTCAACTCGGATCCTTGGCTAGGGTTCTTCAGGATCTCGTTCCACTTACAACTATGTCTCTATTGTTGCTGCAACATTGGGGAAAGGAGAAGCCCTAAAGAAGAGCACAAGAAACATCAAGCACAGGACGAGAAGGAACAAAGAAGCAATCAATCTAAAAGAATTCAAGCTGAGTATCGAAGAGGACGAATTCAGAATTTCAAGAAGGATAATGTTTTATTGAGGCTCCTATAACCATGACACCCCACAATTCTGAAGATCAGATCGACATGGGCCACCAATAAAACCTTGTCATGCCCCAGTATCAGAATACGGAGACGAACATGGCCAGTAACCCCATATAAGGTACTATACGTCAAACGATGATCACGACTGTAATAAGACAAGAGGGTGCATGCTACAATCAAGTCTCCTAGGGTCAAGAACTTCTATTTCTCAATCCTCCAAACAAGAAACAGTCAACATAGAGAATATATAAATAAAGAAATAAGGCATCCCAAACGCTTTGTCAAAATATTCTGAGACCAACTGTGCAAAATAAGAAGCTGGCAGAGTATCAAAAGTACATGACAGTGATCAACAACAGTCTGATTTAATACAATCATATAGAAAAACTAATGTTCAGACGTGCCAGCTAACAAGTGTCGGTGGCTAAACTCCCAAAAGAAGTAAATGTACAATGACGAGTAGGGAAAAAAAAAACCCACTCGTTATCCTCTGCGACCATATTCCTGGTACGCGCCATGAGTTGGGGGAAGGTAAGCTGGATCCTCGGGTGCTGGCTCAAAATCTGGCCATGCAAAACCAGTGGGGTTAGACCCCAAATAGCAAGTACCACAAAGGAAGAACGAAATGGAGAAAGAAAACCCAAGAAAATAAATATTCTAATACATAGGTTCAGTATCGTTACTTAGGTCTCTGGAATATCCTAGCAGAATGGTCCAACCCTACAATCAAACAAGGACAAGGATTGAACTATCACACTATGATAGTCCATTTTTTTAGGCTACTAACCGAATAATACAATCACAACCAAGTACATTTTCTATATATCAGCCAATCACTTGTACGACTTGATATTTTGTGGAGTCTGTGGTTATCTCAGAAATAATGCATAATAAGTATCCTCATATCACACCAATGTCGAACATGAGCTAACCGAGCCAAATAAGAAATTTACAAGCACTTGCAGGATGCACCAGTTCTCCGTAGGGCTACAACGCTAAACATACGGTATTAGCCATTCCAATGCTCCTATAGTAAAACAGTGGCTCAGTATTATTATAATAGGTCAGATACTGAACTCCACTAAGACGGATGATATACAGTATCTGTGGTGGCTAGCCCACAACGTACTTCAAATGAATCTCCGTGGGAAGGTTCGTTGGCATGATCTCGAGATACCGTTTCCTCCAAATGTTACTACCACATTTAGTTAACTAATTAGCCCTATATTGTGCTCAAAATCTCAAGGAGTGGTCACAAAAAGTTTCAGTTAAGATATCGTACAAAGTATGAGCACGCTAGATACGAATCCATGGAAGTTCAATCTGGATTCACCCGAGCGTGCTTGCCACATTCAATCAAATATCCTAGCCATGCTTTGGTAGTTGACTCGCTTATTATGCCCATGTTGGAGAAATAATATACATATATAGTATCACGCATTCAGGAATTTGGAGGCATTCTCGATGCACAACCCAAATATAATCACTTAACACGTAAAATGGTGTATCGTATTTTAGCGCACAATGAACATGAATAATTATCAGGTAATAGTGGTATCAATACAGATACAGTATTCGAGTATAATTACCAAATATACACTGGTCACATGAATCAAGATCTTATTTTAATACGAATGCTTATGTCATGCACATAGGCGGTTAGTCACTATCCACTTAGTCTAGTTCATGTAAAGTCTTATTCAACACATGTGTATGCCATAAGCATAGGTAGTATAGCCACTTGGTGCATGATCTAAGTCTTCACGGGGTCGGGTTTGATACATGGTTAATAAGCCCATAGTTAGACTTAATTCATATACACTGACAATTTCTAAGATCAACACATGAAATCACATGGTCCAATGAAAATTCCAAAATCCAAGATTTGATATTTTTCAGAAAATTTGGCATAACTTTTTTATCCGAACTCTAAATAAGGTGATCCAGAAAGATTTGGAAAGGAAAGACAGAGATCTACAACTTTTATGTTTTGAGTTTTGCATGATTCTTGATAAAAATAGCTTTAAATAGGTAAAAACAGGCATTCTGGTCACCATGCGCGTAGCGCACTGTGCGCGGTATAAAATTTGCTTGCGGTGCACTGCTGCGGCAAGAAAATCCATGCGCGACGCACTGTATGGCAAGGATTAATATGCGCGGTCACTGATGTGCATGACGAGGGTGTCTATGCGTGCGGGGCACTGCTGCGGCATGAAACTTCATGCACGGCGCACTGCTGCGGCATGAAACTCCATGCGTGGCGCACTGTGTGTGGCAAGAAAGTCTATGCGTGGCGTGAAACTTTAGCGCACTATTGTGGCATGAAAATCCATGTGTGGTGTACTGCTGCGTGGCACTGTTGATCGTCCCTGCCAAACTGGTCCGAGAACAAAGTTCCAGAATTTATTTTGGCCATAAAAACTTCAATTTAACTCCAAATTAAACGATTCAAAAGCCAAAATGCTCCAAATAAAAAGCTCTGACACATAGAACAACAAGTGTTTGAAAGTAAATAGTTTTAGTAGGTGAAAACTAAGGAAAACTCAAGGAACCCATGAAAACCCTAACTTCAAATGTAGATCTACTCAAATTCACCCATCAAAACAGAAAACTCCAAGTATTAAAAGTGCTTAAAAACACATAAACAACATAATGAACCAATAAAATCGACGATTTCTTTATTTTTCATGCAAGGTATACTTGCCTAGGGCTTGGAGGGAGAAGACATAAGAGAGAGAAAGAAAATAAAAAGTGAAGAGAGAGAAGAGAAAATGTTGGATTATATATGGTAGGGAAGAGGGTTGAACCAAGGGTTTTCATGACATGAACCAACCCACAAAATAAACCATGAACCAGGTTAAACCAATGGGTTTAGTCTAATGCAATCTACTAAACATACAAGAAAAAAAATGCTACAAATACGTATATGTTAAAACGGGGAGTAACAGAGGGTAATCCTGGAATATTCTCAGGGAATACATTAAGATATTAGGAAATGTTAAGTGGTGCTAGGTCTTCTGTTACAAGGGATCCACAAATTTTGTTACTACCCAATTCTCTGGTACCTCTAGTAAATTAAAATTTTGGCTTGGCAGGAGGTCTAAAGATTACACTACCCCTGTGACAATCTATGGTGGCGTGGTGCTGACTCAACCAATCCATACCCAGAATAAAATTGAAACTAGGGATTGATATTACGAGTAGCCTAGCATATAATTCTCTCCCACATAGTGCGATAGGATTGTTGTTACATGCATCACTAACTGGAATAATTTTTCTACCAGTAATGATCTTATAACAACTTCTAAGAGGTTATGTGACTAAGTTATGCTTCAGAAGAAAATCTTCAAACATGAATGAATGCGATGCTCCAAAATCAAATAAAGTAATTGCTGGTACTGAATTTATAAGCACATAACCTGTGATCACATCTGCTGCAACTTCATCTTCCTCCATAGTCATTGCAAAAGCACGTCCCTGCTGAGGTGCACCCCTTTGGTGTTGTTGTTGTTGTTGGTGGTGAGCAAAAAAATATTGTTGAGATGGGAGTCGTGGTCCTCTCTGCTACATTACTGGGGGCCTGGCCTGAACTGGAGCATTTTGTATAGTTGTTCATCCTTGAGAAGTAGGACAGTCCTTCATCTGATGTGATGCTGATCCACAATATAGACATACTCCCAGCCTTTTCCTACAAACTTGCCAGGTGTGGCCTTATTTTTAACAGTAGCCACATATCGGAGCTTGTCGGTTCTTTCCTTGAGGTTGTTGTTGTGGTATTGAAGCACGAGGAGAAAGTCATTGAGGGTGTTGTGGGGCCCTCTGCTACAACTCTAGATGGAATGGACGTTTATTGGGTCCCACACTTCCAGTCCCAACATCTATTTTCCTCTTCTATTTGTGTCCTATGTCCCTTTCCACCCCTTGTCCTACACTCAAAATTTCTTCATAAGTACGAGCTCGACTAGTGGTGACAGTAAGGCAGATATCATGAGACATCCCCTTCTTGAATTTACGAGCTCTATCTTCTGGGGTACGGAGCATATATTTCGTAAAATGGCTTAGTCTACTAAATTCAGCAGTGTATTCATCAACAGTAAGATTACCCTACTCAAGCCTCTCAAATAGACTTTCGAGGGCTTCTCGTGCCACTTCGGGGTAAAATTTATTCTTGAATAGCCTCTTGAATGTCTCCCAAGTAATTTCTGGAGCTGATAAATGGGGTTCATTTTTATACCAAATTCGAGCTATATCAAATAACTACATGCTTGCAGCTTCCACCTTAAGGTCATCAGGGACTCAAGCAATCTTCAAGCGTCACTCCACATTCTCTATCCATTCATCGGCATAAATTTTTTTTTCAGTCCCATAGAAATCCAGGGGTCCAAGGTTCTTGAAGTTTTTGAAATTTTCTGGCTTCAATTATGGGGGATATGGGGCCTCCTTTGTTCGAATAGCATCCGCAAGGCTGGTTCAGAGGAGGGTGGTTTGCTACCATTGGGAATCAATAAGTCCCTGTAATACTCTGAGTAACTGCACTCCATCCATAGTACTAGTCGGAGCAACTGGTGGAGGAGGACGTTCATGGGTTTCAAACATAGCCTGCTCGATGGTTTCAGATGAGCCTGCTACGGTATTAGTTTTCTGAACTATTCTAAAAGTTTTAAGGAAAAAAATAATTAGAAATGGGATTTAAATTCCAAAGAAGATAGGAAATTTACTAAGGAATGATGTGAGTTTCCTAATTTGTGAATGAGCTTTTCCAAAAAAATTTAATCTTAACTTTAGGTTCTAACCAAAGACATCGCATTAATCGCAAAGTCGTGACCTGCATGGGCCACCATAAAAAAATGTTCATGACCCGCATCCGGTTGATCGGACACGAGTACGTGAATACGTCCAGCCTACGCCGTAGTATCGGCTGTAGTATACTGTCTAAATCTCTTTTATAATCATCTAATATTCCATAGATAATTCTTACATTCACAATAATTTTTATTCTAGCTCATTCACAATAGATAAATAAATAGACAGAAAATAAGGACAAGAAATAAGAATTACTAGTATATCAAAAAATATAGTTTTTGTACATATATTCATCCATAGTGTTAGTACAGGCCAAAAGATAAGTTAAATTTGGGACAACCCGATTAGTATGCCAAAAAGGAAATACTAGTTTAGTTAATTTACTACACTTCAAATGTAATCTCCTGAGTAGAGACAGGCTCCTCAACGTGGTCATCTACTATGTCCTGTGTGCCATAGAAGGTAGGAGCATAGTCTTCATCATTTCCTAATATGTCAATACACGACAGAATTATACTAAATAACCATGATAAATAGTGAGAACTGAAACTAAATAACAAATATTGTAAACCATCGAGATAATGGAAGTCGGAATATTATAAAACATAAAAATAAAACTACTACTAGATGATAAGGAACTACGTGTTTGTACATTTGTATTTAGAATACATAGTTGGTATGTAGGGGTTAAAAGGCTAATAAGGCACGTCATAGACGACTACCAGTCAAGAATAATCGAGTATAACGTTGTTGGTATAATCGTATACTCAACAACTAGCAGTCATGACATGATAGAAAAATGGTAAACTACATGCCTCCTAGTATTCTCCCTCCCGACACAAAAATTAAGGTACGTAATACGAAAATCTAGTTTCTAAAACTAAGTGTAACCATGAAAAAAAGGGTGTGCTAGTAGTGTAGAGGACTAAATTTCATATTATAAAGAATAAAACTGAAGTTCAGGGTACTTACCTCAAAATATGATAAAGTCAACGTATCTGTCATGAACGTGACGATATGAAATAGGTACTCACTAGATGCTCATCCAATCATAATCTTAACATAGTCCAGAATTTTGTATCATAATCGAGAATAATATGAGTCCGAAGATCCATGGCCAGGTAAAAGTTTTATCCAAATTCTAATGTTTCAACAAAGCGTCCCAAATCCACAATAGATCTAAAGGTTAGTTAAATCATAAAAATTATAATTTAACTACAAACATGAGTTTAGAATGACGTCACGAGTCTACTCATAATGTCGAAAATAAATTTTAGAGAATGAAACTCAAAATATCATTTAAAGACGAAAATTGATAATTTTCTAAAAGTCTACTTCTTTCCAACTTTGGGATTGTGAATGAACAGTCAAAAAAAAGTAAATGGTTCCAACTTAAGGATCTGGTAGTACAAGAGTATGACTATCTGTTGGGGAAAATTCCAAACCAATCCAACGGTTGGATTTTCCTGAATCGAAGCTCAAAGTTGCAATCAAAACTGGTTTCATACTTTAAAATATTCAGTGTGCAAAAATATATATTTTCTCAGTTTTTGGGATAGCTTATGAGTAAGCAAACAATATCATTTATGGCTCAAACTCCAGGAACTAATAAAGTTTCAACTAGATATTAATTAGGAAGAAACTAGATGAGAATCAAATGGTTCTATTTTGGGAAACTGAGCCTAAAGTGACATCCAAGAACAATTTAAGACTGAATATTGCAAACGCAGTTCATGAAGCTCCCTTTGCTCTCTGTTTCGGTAGATCAAACCAAGCAAATAATTCGTAAAACCCCAATAATTTGATTTAAAAAATAACCAAGATCAAATAGGTAATACTAGATTCAAAATTAATGATTCACAGAAAGAGTAGTGTGAGTCTAAGGTTGGTAAAAATAATTCCTGACTTAGAAATTTTCTTACACACTAGATATTGGTAGAGTAATATACCTTCTGTGGATTTATGAAGAAAAAATGATGATCCACTGGTTTGATGTGCGAGAAATGATACTCAAAGTTCACTCCAAAAATTATTTCTGAAATAAATTTTTACAGTTTTATGGAGCAAACTTTAGGCTAGAGTTTGTTGTACCAAAACTTAATAATTTAAAACGAAACTGGAGGCTATGATAGAGTAATTTACCAACATCATTATGGAAAAATTGGATCAAGGAAAGACAAATCGAATGAGAAGATATGATGCTTCAAAATCGAAGAAAAAATTTATTTAGAATCGCTCGTTACGATGGAATTGCCATGAAAATGAGTCACCATGTTAGAACTCACCTAGCTAACTTTGATGGCAGTTGTCGGGGTCAACATTGGCTGCAAAGTTGGTGACCAGGAGTGGTGGTTGTGGTTGGTAATGTTGGTGGGGAGGTTTAGGGATAGTAGTAATGGTTAATACGTAAAAAATGAAGTAGAAGAAGATAAAGTGAAGGAGGAGGAAGAAGAAGAATGAGATACTGAAAAGAAGGGAAGAGTGGTACAGTGGTGTATTACAAAGAGATGACTCTCTCTTTTTTCCAAAAATTCATCATTATGTTTCCTATGGGAATGACCTTTCTACCCTCCCCTTCTCATGCAGCATGCCACATGTCTTTTTTCTCCCATTTGAATGACACATTAGCTAGCTTAGGTGGTGGATAATTTGTGTAATTGCATAATTTAACTAAGGGTTTATATGTAAAGGTTTAAAAGAAATGTGTAAATAAATTATTATGCTTTTATACAAATATAAATTAATATTTATTGAATAGTAAAATATAAATATAAATATATTTATATATTCACATGAAAATATGTTATAACAGATACTGATATTGTGAAACTTACTAAATGGTTTATGTTTTAATTTTCTTCACGTTCACCGATGACATATGTTTTTGTTTCTTCTTCAGATGGAAGAGCGTCACGATCCCGCCATCGTCGTTGTGGAAGAAGTGGCTGAGGACAGGGATTTCATTTACTACCAAAATATGTCCAATTAGCGACTTTTTATTGACGTTTAGTTATGACGTCGCTTTATTTTATGAATTTAGCGACGTCATTTTATAACGTCATAGGACGTCGCTGTTAGCTACTGTCTGTGTCGATCCATGAATGCAAATAATATTATGGAATAAGATGTCGCCAACTATCGCCAGACGTCGCTATTATTTTTATTATAGCGACGTGTAGCGAGTTTAGTTTTCATACGCCGCTAAATATTATAAAATCTGCGATATTTAGCGACGTCACTTTATGGCGTCGCTAAAGTTTTCATATAGGTTAACAGGGTTCATTTTTTCCCATCTCTTCAAAAAATTTCCAAAACTTTTGAGCTCCAGCGCGCGCGACCTCACCCCACGACCCCCTTCGGCTCCACATCTCCGGCGTCGACCGTGCTCCCCATCCGACCCCAGACTCCACCGAACTCCTCCTCCTCCTCCACCGAGCTCCTCCTCCTCCTCTCCGGGCTCCTTCTCCTCCTCCAATGAGATCCTCCTCCTTCTCTCCGGACACGCCCTCCTCGGTCAACCCCCTCCTCTCCGGCCACTCCTCCTTAGGTAAATCCTAACCCTAACTCGGACACACACACATGCAGACACTAACCCTAACCCCAAATCGGACAGACATATGCGCGGACACACTAACACACGTGGACACATACGGACACATACACACGCGAACACACACGCAGACACGCAGACACGCAGACACTAACCCTAACCCTAACCCTAATACAGACATGGTCACACTAACACACACGGACACATGTAGACACCCACACCCCCCCCCACACACAAAAACCTAATACGGACACTGTGGAAGAAGCGGAAGCGAGAATGTAGGGGACACACTAACACACGCGGACACACCCATACACATACGCGGACACACGTGGACAAACACACACGCGGACACACGCAAACACACTAACACACGCGGACACTAACCCTAATATGGGCACGGACACTAACCCTAGTAGTGGTGTCCTAGTGTCCACAATTGGATACTTAGTGTTCGTATCATGATACGTATGGCTATATTTGATAATTTGGGTATTTTGGTGTCTCATTGTGTCAATTACCTATATATTGCATTAGATCTATTATTCTATATGTTCATATTAATTCTATATATATTTTGGTATTCCAATTAATATTGGTGTTGTTTATTTGGTATCATGGTGTATTTGTGTTGATACTTGATTGTATCATGAGATTTGGGTATGTGTTTATGTGCATATAGTGAGGTGTATCATGGAGAATTAGATATGTGGTTATATATAACTGGTGCATTTATGGCTAAGTGTAGAATGTACCACTTGAGCACATGAGTGTTAGTAAGTGGTTGTAGATGAGTGTATTGATGAGTAGGCATTCCTATGAAGAGAGGGTATCAAATTGGTGTATGTATGTTGCATTGTATTTGGAGCTGTGTGGTTCATGGTTGCAGTTTTTGGAGGTAAGGGGGAGTGTTTAGACTGCAGCAAGTAGCAGTATCAGCTGCAATTGCAGTTATATCTGCTTCAAACTATAGTAGATTGCAGTGCTTGGGGTACCATTGTAACAGCAGCAGCTATAGATGCAAGGTGTTGCAGTGGGGGAAGGATGTATTCAGTAAGGGGAGAGCTAAGAGTCCCTGCAATAGGGACTGCAATATGGGGCAGTTCCTGCAGCTATGTCCAGCAGCTGTAAGTGTAAGTGTCAGCAGTAGCCTGGGGCAACCTGAGCAGCAGGTTGCATACCACGACAGGTAGAAACAACAAATGTTGTGGGCAAGAACCCTATATAGCAGTAAAGAGCAACTAACAACAGATTTCAGCAACTAGGTTAGGCAGAGAATAGTGAGGGTAAGTTAAAGGTACCAAGTATCAAGATACTTGGGCTATATATCTATATAAGTACCAAGGTATTTGGATATATGAGCTATCTAGGATGTATATGTGAGGGTAAATATATAGTTACCTTGATACAAGTGAGTATCGAGGGGAGATATATTGTGTTATGGGTAAGATACTATGTAATGGGTTAAAGTACTAGGTAAATAGCTAAGGTACATTACGGATACTCATAAGTCATGATATGGATACTCACGTATCACAAATCGAATACTAATGATATGACATAAATACTCACTTTGATGAACATTTGGATAATATACTTGAACGATGTCTATTCATCTTTGCAGAAGTATCTAGAAATGGATCTGAATTACTACCCACATAACCGTTCCTGGATGTACAACCGTCATCTTGATGGCATATGTGGTGTGCGGAATGAATACATAGAGGGAGTAGAGTAGTTCCTGCAGTTCGCAAGGCGTTCCCTGAGTACATGGATGGCACAAAAATTAAGTGTCCATGTGTGAAATATCGTAACTTAAAATATTATCCAGAAGTGGATGTGATATATCATTTGTACTCGAGGGATTTTACTCCGAATTACTATCAGTGGACCTCACACAGAGAGCTTGTGCCTTTATCATCGGAGCAGGAGCCTTATGTGGATCCATATATGAATGTCCACGAGAATGCTAATTTCGACGATGGGTTTGTGAACATGATTTTTGACGCTTCGGGGCCTACTTTCTATCCGGATAATCATGAAGCAGCTGAGGAGGCATCGAATACCGATGCTGCAAAGTTTATGGAGTTATTGAAGAATGCAAGGACCCCATTGTATCCTGGTTGTGTGTATTATTCACCGTTAGAGGTTGTCACCAGGCTGTTGAGTATAAAGTCTGATTTTAATATGCCGCAAGAATGCTACAACCGACTGATCGAGTTGATTATAGAGATCTTGTCGGAGGGCGCGAAGTTACCTACAGACTTCTACCGATCTAAGAGAATAGTTAGATCGCTATGGATGGGATATGATAAAATTGATTGGTGACACAACGGGTGCATGTTGTACTATAAAGAAGACAAAGATGAAGTAGTGTGCAGATTCTGTGGTGCTTATCGCTATAAGGCAACTGGTACTGGAAAGACTTCCAGTGCAAGGAAGTCGACCGATTCGATGCGCTACCTCCCTTTGACGTCGCGGTTGCAGAGGTTATTTATGGTGAAGGAGACTGCCGAAATAAGAGTTGGCATAGGCGGGAACAGATCGAAAGAGTGTTGGATCATCTATCCGATGGAGAAGCATGGAAGCACTTTGATCAAGAGTATTCTGATTTTTTTTGATCCGCATAATGTCAGATTGGGGCTCTCCTCTGACGGTTTTACCCCATTTGGACTTTTAGGATTCCAATATTCGTGTTGACCTGTGATTGTCACCCCGTACAATTTATCGCCTTGGATGTGCATGAAGACTCCATATATGTTTCTAACCGTTATCATTTCGGGTCCGAACAATCTCAAGAGAAATATTGATGTGTACATTCAACCGTTGATAGATGAGTTGAATCAGCTATGAAAAGTAGGTTCCAACACGTATGATATTTCTAGAAAGAAAAATTTTCAGATGAGGGCATCACTTATGTAGGCCATCAATGACTTTTCGGCCTATGGAATGTTATTGGGATGGACCACTAATGGTCATCTGTCATGTCTATATTGCATGGATTGTACTAAGGTTTTCTGTTTAAAACACGAAGAAAAATCATGCTTCTTTGATTATCAACGACAGTTCCTGCTGAAAGATCATCCGTTCAGGAGGAACATGAGTGCGTTCTGTGCTGGTGTTGTGGAGAAAGCCGAACCACCGACAAGGTGGTCCGGAGATACGATATGGGAGCAGGTCAGAGATTTTTCAAGTGCTATCGAAAATCCTTCAAGGGGGTACATGTGTGATCGATTTGGTCAAACTCATAACTGGACGAAGATGAGCATATTCTGGGACCTGCCATATTGGAGCACCAATATAATCAGACATAACCTTGATGTCATGCATATCGAGAAGAATACGTTTAACAACATAATTAATACTGTGATGGACGTAAAGAAAAAGATGAAAAGCAATCCTAAGGCCAGGTTGGACGTAGAAGAAATATGCAGACGACCTGGGTTGCATTTGATTGAGGAAGGGAATGGGAGGGTGATGCAACCTAAGTCAATTTTCTCATTGGACAAGGAGGACAAAGGGATACTTTGTAGGTGGATCCAGGGCTAAAATTTCCAGACGAGTATGTGTCGAATATGAGAAGATGCATCGACCCGAAGGAGAACAAACTGACGGGTATGAAGAGCCACGATTGTCACGTATTTATGGAAGATTAATTTCAGTTATATTTCAGAAATTCTTACCGCTGGTAGTTTGGGATCCATTGACAGAGCTTAATATATTCTTCATAGATCTTTGTTCTACTAAGTTGCTCGTCAATCGTCAAGAAAAGTAGGAGAAGGATATTGCGGTGACACTTTGCAAGCTTGAGACAGTGTTTCCTCCTTGATTCTTCGAGTCCATGGAGCATTTGCCGATCCATCTTTCCTATGAGGAACACGTTGGTGGACCTATCTGTTATTGGTGGATGTACCTGTTCGAGCGGCATTTGAACCACCTCAAGTGGAAGGTAAAAAATAAGGCACGGGTGGAGGGTTCTATTTGTGAAGCCTATGTTCTCGAGGAGATTATAAAATTTTGCTCGATGTATTTCAAGTCTCATGTTGCTACTAATAGAACGAGAGCTCCCAGAAATGACGACGGGTATCAGGAATCTAATGAGGCAATACTGAAAGTATTCAATACTTTCAAAAAGTCCTCGAGAAAAATGAAGAAGAGATATCTGAATGAAGACAAGCTTAAGGCCGCTCAGTTGTATGTATTACTCAACTGCGACGAGGATGAGGTAGAGAAACTAGATGGGTAAGTAATTAATACGTCGAAGTTTATGTCATATCAATACAACTATTATACTAACCCGCCTATGCTTCGTTGTGTTTCAGCACATATAATGATGCGGTAAGGTCGAATAGACCATACATAACAGATGAAGAAGTAGAACAGGAAATGAGACTTCATTTTCCTTCATGGTTGACAGCATATGTAAGGATCTCAGTAATTACTTTTTGTGTATATATACTTGCACAATAATTAATGTTAAACTTAATATCGCTTATTTGATATTTAGGTCGATCGTCGAGAGGCAACACTGGAGAATGAATCTATTAGAACTCTAGTGAATGGACAAATTTATGCCGTCAAGATCTGGCTAACTTACTGTGTGAATGGGTTTAGATTCAAGTCAACAAATGCCCCAATAAGAGAGCTTCCTGGATCTCGATTCTACGAAAAATAGTTGTTTGTGTATCAAATCTTTGAACTACATAGATGTCGATCCAGGCAATGATTTCTTTGGCGTCTTACGAAAGATTATGGAGTTGACATATAATTATGCCACAGAGACAGCTAAGATCGTATTATTCAAGTGTGAGTGGTTCGATCCCATCGAATATCAAGGTTAAAAAATTGACAAGCATGGTCTTGTGGATATAAACTACCGGCGTCGATATCAAGGATATGAACCATTTGTTTTATCAATTCAGGCTCAGCTAGTGTACTTCACAACTTATCCTAAATAAGGATCTGGAAGGTCAGATTGTTGGGCAGTCTGTAAGACTAAAGCTAAAAATATCTTTGACGTTGACAAAATAGTTTATTAGGAAGGCGACATACCTCTTGTTGCAAATATTGTAGATGTAGATTCAACGGAAGTTACTCATGACATATTTTATCAAGTAGAAGAGGTAGAAGTATCAGAAGACAATGACGAAGTAGATGAAAGTGAAGATGAAGAGGAAGAGGAGGAGGAGAAAGACGAACAAAATAAATTTTTAGATGATGAATGAAAATTAAATAAAATTTAATTCTACTTTTTTGTGGCCTAGTTATGTGATACTTATGTTTGTGACGGTGATACATACTTATCTCGGTGTATTTGTGGCATAGTTCTGTGATACTTATGTTTGTGACGGTGATACATACTTATATTTTGTAATGGTGAAACTTTTATCATTTAGAGTTTTATTGTGGCATAGTTTAAAACTTCTGTGTATTTTTTCTGTCATGTAATCTAAATATCTCTGTATATTTATTTTATTATTATATATTGTTCTCAGATATGTCTGGATGATACGGATCCTATTCCTGCGGTAGATCCTCTAGACGTCCTCTTCAGGATACGGATACTCCTTCCCGATCCTCATCCCTGAGTACTCCTTACTATCGACCAGCCGTACCTTAGACTGCGATTGCGACAACCACACCTGATAGTACTCCGGGGACCAGCAGTTCCAGGCCCGAGAGTATCCCGTCTAGTATTCCTGCTCCATCTAGTGTTCTTGCTGCTAATGGTACCACGTAGACAGAGGAGGAGTTGGCGGTCGAGCCGACTCCGTCTCCATATCAAAGCGATCCTCCGTGCGCTCCGCTGGATGAGACGGGAATGGAGATTTGGGCCGATGGCCCTACAAAGTAAGTAATTAGGTATTTATTTCTTATGAATATATATATATATATATATATATATATATATATATATATATATATATATTCAGTTTTTAATGAGTTTAATTATCAATGTATATATAGATATCGTCCCCCGGCGGTACAGAGATCATTGGAACATTTTCTGAGGCAAAACTATGGTGGGCCATGGATAAACTACTCGGATGCCTCGGAAGAGAGAAAGACGTTCTGGTTTGGGCACTTCAAGTAAAAGTATATTTGATTTTAACATCATTAATATTTTTATTTTAATATTTTATAACTAACTATTGTACTTCTTGTAGTGAACATATTTTTATCCAACACACCGGGTCGCACAGATCGAGCATCTGTTTCCTTTCGTCGTCGCCAAGCTCATCCTTGATGCTATGAATGATCAGAATGCTCGTGATCGCGAAGAAAAATCGATCCAAGACTGGATCACTCCTGAACAGTGGACTGGGATGAGGGCTAGATTCAACGAGGATATGTATAGGAAAAAGTCGGAGAAGGCCAAGGCAGCTCGGTAGAAGGCGAACAAGTGGTGTGGTGATTTGATTCCAATGACGGAATATTTTTGTTGTTTGGTACGTCGTTCTTTGTATACGTACAATTTTTAATCATCGTGGCCTAATTTTTTACTTTAATAACAAATAATATATTTCTTAACAGGTCCAGAGGGGTGAGGACGCGAACACGGTGACAATGTTCCTCGCCACTCATAGGAAGGTGGGACAACTTATCGATGATAGGGTGATGCAGAGCTCCGTAAGTATTACTCTTATGTTATGTTAATTTTGATATAACTTAGAAAAAAATACATGTAATTAGTAATAAGTACCTAAGATATAGAGTAAGTAGTACGCTTATTGATAGATATATATTTTTCTGGGATGAGTATAGGAGGCTCCGCGAAGAGTCGAACCATCCCACACTTGGAGAGTGGGATAGTTTCTCGGAACCCTCGGCCCACCCAGCTCCGTCGGATGACGAGCTGTGGATGAGAGTCGTTGGTGGTCTACATAGGGGTACGTACTACAGTACGGGATCCTACGGTGCCTATGTTGCATCACAGTCCTCTAGGACACCATCTGCCGATGTGCATACTCCACAGCCCTCATCGAAGTCGTAACGAGCCCAGAAGAGGGGTGACCTTCAAATCGCATCTCTGTGTGATGAGTTGATGCGATGGATTACGGTGTAGCCACAGACGGACGATGCGATGCTCATAGCACATTTTGAATCGCTGGAGCGTAGCATCATGGAACTGAGGGATCTGGCTACGTCGATAGAGCGCAACGTGACGTTGCTTTAGGAGTCATAGTTGACTATGGGCGCCACACTATCGAGGATGTAGGCATCACATCTTTAGATGGGCGAGCGAGTGGAGCATAGTACTAGGAGGTTATTATATGTCATGGATACTTGCAACGCTCGACTGACAGAGTTGGAGCAACGACGACCTCCTGGTCCGCCTGCATCGTCATCTACATCGACTCCTGCATCGGGTTTCGTGACGCTTATACATGAGTAGTTTGACGCGCTATTATCTCAGATTCGACGAGGCTTCTCCTCCTGATCAGTAGTAGTTTTTTTTTGACATGTGTGTATTGGCCCATTCATGGGAGTTTGTACTTATTATTTGTACACTTTTATTGTGTGACTTATTTGTACATTTTTATTTTGACTAGATAATGTGTGACTACATTCGGGCCTTAGATCTTTTTATTGATTTATTTCATCATTGTTGTTGTGTGATTGTACCGGTGTTGAGTGTTCCACCGAAGGGGTCGGCAAACTGATAAAATTCAACAGAGGGTTGCTTCGGGTCTGTCTATTTATTTGAAATGTGATCATACTACAGGCATGTTATAATGTGATATTGCAGGATTTTTTTTTCCAGTCTTAGCGACGTTCTTCGACGTTTAGTGACGTTCATTGACGTCAATAGGAGTCGCTAATGACGTTGTTAAACTGTCAAATAATTTATTTTACGTCGCTGATCGTCACTAAACGTCGCTAAATATTGCTGACATGGCAATTTTTGCCATGTCAGCTTTTCGTCGCTGATTATGTCGCAAGTTGTCGCTAAATTTAACAAAAATTACCGACTAAAATAAAATGTCACAAATTTGGTGACCTGAGACGCTAAGAGTCACTATTCTTGCGACTTTTAAACGTCGCTAAATTACGTCGTTACGACGACGTTTTCGACGTCGTTTTGATTAGCGACTAGCATTTTGGCGACTAAATCAAAACGTCGCTAAATACGTCGCTACTTAGTATTAGCGACGTGATTTAGCGATTTGGCGACTCTTTTCTGCGTCGCTAATTTGTCTTATTCTGTTAGTGATTCTCAGTTGTGGTATTATTTGTCACTAAAATTGAAGTATCATTTTATTTCTTTTGTTTCAAGTTGTCGGTTGATTGGATAATTTATATGTATTTTCTTTTTATCCTTTTTCCATCTTTGGACAACTAGTATGTAAGCACGTGTTATTAAATATATTATTATTAAAAAAACTAAAAAAAAACTAATATAATTATTTTTATTAAGACTATTTAGGAAGACTAAATAATATCTCTCTTAATTATTTTAATTTATTATTATATTAATATTATTATATATATTATTTTATGCAAATTATGTAAGATAAAAAATTATTTAGGAAGACCAAAAGACAAATTTTGTAATTATCTAGCTATTCTTATTAACTTTAATTAGTAATCACTTTGGAGAATGTTTTTGAAAAAAATACTTTTATGACAGAAGCCTAACTTTTCCTATTATATAGTCGTATGGATATATTGGAGAAATCATCTCGAACCACATACTCATTCTGCTGCTTCTTCTTCTTCTAGCATGTTAGTGATCTCATGGATATCCAAACTAGACAATGGAAGGCTAACCTTATCCACTCTTATGTTCTCGCCAAGGCAATTTGCAGCATGGATCTTTGAGAAGGAGATGAACATGACAGCTCACTACTTAGCCAAACCAAACATGCTATTAAGAACAATTTACCTTCAACTTTCCTTATTCCTTATTCCTCCTGATTGTAGTATTATTCGGTTGATGCTACTTGTTTTCACCAACTTGTAACTGATACTCAGGCTATTCCTTAATATCAAGCTTTTGTTTCCCTCAAAAAAGAAAAAACTGATACTGAATTTGTCATAATTTTCACTACACTTGAATTAACTTTGTTTAATTCTTTAGGTATGTATCAGGAATATATTTACAGTCTGCTAAGAATGGTATCAGGCCTTCAAATATGTGAAAATTTTAACATTAGAGAGAGGGGCACAAGCGTGAATATAGTAGGTGGGTGTATATGTATATTATGTATAAGTTATCTAACCATATGGTATCATATGCATTATTAATTAGCCATAGATTTTCTTATATTACTAGTTATACTCTTATTATAATTAATTAACTTTAAATGGAGGTGGGCTTAGGCCCACGGTATGTTTAAAGGAATTTAGTTATTCAACAACAACAAAAATGAACGAGGCGGGAGTGAATTGGATGTAGGGCCGGTCCTGGTCCTGGTCCTGATCCAGGGCAGCCAGGGCAACAGCCCAGGACCCACGAAATAAGAGGGCCAAAAATTAGTTTATATATATATATATATATATATATATATATATACATATAATTTTGTATTGAAAATAGAACTAGTATATACCATGAACATTTTTTAACACAAAATAATTATGGTAGTGGTTATTATGTTAGACTTGCATACTATAGATTTTAGATTCAATCATTGGTGGCAACATTTTTTTAATTTACTTTAATTTAAGTTATTTTAAATTTTTTTATATTATATACGGGGAGCTCTATTTTGAAAGTTCGCCTAGGACCCCATGAACTCAGGACCGACCCTAATTGGGAGAGGACCGACCCTAATTGGGAGAGGAGGAGAGGGTGTTGCGTGCTGTATGGACTATGGAGTAGCTGTAAAGTTTGCAGTTGGAGGAACATAGCAGCTTGCAGAACAGAACAAGAGAGTTTAGGATCTAAGTAGAAATAATGGGTCAGAGTAGTAATGGATTAAGAGGATAATCAGTGAGAATAAAAATGGGTATGTGAATTAATAGGTAATACTTAGGTATGTTAGGGGATAATGACTGGAATAATAGTTTAGATTAACATTTGCAGAAGAGAGAATAATTAAGAATTTGTTAAATAGAAGTTTAGATTATTAACTACTTTTAATCAATAATTGATTCTTTTTATAAATATGAGTTGTTTATAACTAGGACAATATATTTATGGCCATTTCTAAAGGCACATCAAAAGTTTCTCAAGGCTGTACATTTTATATATTTAAAAGTTTGTCACCGAAAACTTATTCAGGGCTGTCCAAATATATATATATATATATTTTTTAGGAATGTCAAAGTCTTTGACAGTCTTAATCTCAAATAGGACTGTCATAGCTATGATGATGGGTCTGTCCCATTGAATAATTTTTTCTCGACTGGAGTCTGGATTAAATACTGAATTCATATTGTGTTCTATGACAAATATTAGTTACTGTGTTTAAAAGTGAAGATACTTGAGTAAAAATTAGTGAGACAATGTTCCTAATCCACAAAAGGGAGAAAATTAGAGAACATTCTCAAGGCAAGATGGTACATCTCCCCATGTAACGCGAACCTTGTTTATGGCATCCTCTAGATTCTGCTCCAATATGTCGAGCACCGGCAAGGAGTAGTAGTACTTGGCCCTCGTCAAAATTGGAGATACATAATGGTCGAAATCCATGATCCCTCTTTTTATATATATATATATATATATATATATATATATAGGTCCATGATCCCTCTTTATATATATATATATATATATATATATATATATATATAGGTCCCAGAATTCGAATATTGGAAAGCAAGGGCTGACAAAACCAGCTACGCATACCAGAGTATCTCAGTATCCCGAGATACGGTCACGGCTGTAATAGACATGGGGGTTAATACTACAAGCCACCAGTCAATCATAGGTCAAGCAATCCTAGTGTCTCAACCAAAAGCAGGAATCCACAATATACAAGGTGTATGACCATTAAAAGCAAGATAGTAAATCATCCCAAACCACATATACATAGATGATCATGAAGCTAGTAATACAAAATGAAGAACTAGCCAGAGTAATAGTCATACATAATCAACTCTAGCTATAGCATATAATACACTAATTATGTTATGTCCAGTAGGCGATGTATCAAGTCTAAAATACGAGCTAACAGGTGCTCGGGGCTAAATGCCATAAACGAATATGTACAATAAGTGGAAGAACAAAATCGAAACCCACTCAATCGGTCTGGTGCTCTGTGTGGTCACTATCATTGGGTGTCACACCCCAGTACCAAAATACGGAGACGGACATTGTCAGCTACCCCGTACAAGATACTATAAGTCGTACGGCGATCACGGCAGTAATAAGACAAGGGGGTGCATGCTACAATCTAGTCGCTTAGGGTCACATGAACATCTATATCTCAATCAATCAAACAAGAAACAGTAAACATAGAGCATATATAATAAAGCAATAAGGCATCCCAAACGCTTTTTCAAAATATTCTGGAGACCAGCTGTGCAAAATAAGAAGCTAGAAGAGTAGCAAAAGTACATGACAGTGATTAGCTGTAGTCTAATTTAATACAATCATGTAAGGAGACTAATGTCCAGACGTGCCGGCTATCAGGTGCCAGTGGCTAAACGCCCAAAAGAATAAATGTACAATGACGAGCAGGGAAGAAGAAAACCCACTCGTTATCCTCTGCGACCATGTTCCTAGTGCGCACCATGAGTTGGGGGATAGTACGCTGGATCCTCGGGTGCTGGCTCGAAACCTGGCCATGCAAAACCAGTGGGGTTCGACCCCAAATAACAAGTACCACAAAGGAGCACAAAATGGAGAAACAAAAACCAAAACAATAGATACATATATACATAGGTTCTGTGTCGTAGTTTAGGTCCACGGCATATCCTAACACAAAGGTCCAACCCTACAACCAAACAAGGACAAGGGTTAAACTATCACGCTATGATAGTCAATGATCCTAGACTACTAACAGAATAATACATTAACAACCAAGTACAATTTCTTTATATCGACCAATCACTTGTATGGCTTGCTAATTGTGGAGTTTGAGATTATCTTAGAAATAATCCATAATATGAATCCTTAGATCGCGCCAATGACGAACATGAGCTAACCAAGCCAATAGATGAATAAAATATGTATTACACGAGATGCACTAGTCTCCCATAGGGCCACTATGCTAAAACCACATTATTAGCAGTTTTAATGCTCCTATAGTGAAATAGTGGCTCGACATAATTTATAAAAGGTCAGATACTGCAGTCCACTAAGACGGATGATATATAGTATCTGTGGTGACCAACCCACAACGCACTTAGAATGAATCTCTGTGGGAAGTTTCGTTGGCATGATCTCGGGATGCCGTTTTCTTCCCATGTTACTACCTCTTTTAGTTGCTTAATTAGTCCTAAATTGTGTTCAAAATCTCAAGACCTGGTCACATAAGAATTTTTCTTAAGATGTCGTATAAAGTACGGGCACGTTAGATACGAATCCATGGAGGTTCAATCTGGATTCACCTGAGCGTGTATACAATATTCAATAAATCAATATCCTAACCACGCTTTGGTATTTGACTCGTTTATCATGTCCGTACTGGAAAAATTAGTATGTATATATAATATCACATATTCAGGAGATTTGGAGCCATTCTCGATGCATAACCCAAATATAAATTACTTAACACTTGACACGGTATGTCGTACCTCAGTGCACATCCGATCATATACACTTGCATGCAATAATTTGTATCAGCACGGATACAGTATTCGAGTCCAATTACCAATTATTATTGTGTTACATGAATCATGATCACATTATAACACAAAGCTTTTGCCATGCACATAGCTGGTTAGTCACTATCACTTAGTCTGGTTCACCGAGAAATCATAGTACAACACATAATCATGCCATGTACGAGGCCAATCTTAGCACATGGTCATGTCTAGCACGAGGTTTGGTTACTAAATCCATTCTTCCTTAGGATCATAACACAAGCATTACCCCAAATATAAATCACTAAAGAAGCAAGAAAAATATTCAATCAAAATAATCAAGGCCGCATGGGTCTCGAGGCCGCATATGTCTCTAGGCCGGGAAGTCCTGGCCGCATATGTCTCTTGGCCGCATGCTCAGGGTTAAAGTCTACTCCTTGGGACAAGTGTCAAAGTGACGGGTAATGAATGAAGTGTTAGTGATGTGGCATAAATTAATTGATGTGACATACAATAAAGTGTGTCAGAGAGAAAAGAAAAAATCATAGAAACATATGCCAACGGTTTAGATGATGCATCCAAGGAGGGTGGCCGCATGCTCAGATTGCCATATTTTTTCCTTTGGACTAGAGAATTTCTTATTCGTCCATCGAACAAAACACAAGAAGTTCTGTCTGTTAGCACCAGAAAACTTTGTATAATGGTCAGTCATGCATCCAACAAGATGGACGCATGTTGGTTGGTTATGCGACAAAGAGTCCAGGCCGTATATGGATTATGCCACATGAAAGTCTCGGCCGCATATAGTGCTGGCCGCATAAGAACTTCGTCTTCTCCAGACAACAAGTTAATCCATGGCGAAAAAAGCTCCAAAAACCCAAAAATTGTTTCCGTCATAAATATTTTATTTTAACTCCGAATCAAATGAACAAAAAGCCAAAATGCTCGAAATAAAGTGCTGCATCAATCCCAAAAACTATTTTTCTAAAATACCATATTTTATTAGAGCAAAACCAAGAAAAAATTTGGAATCCATGAAAATCCTAAACTTTAAATATAGATCTACTCAAATTCATCCATCAAAATCGAAAACTCCAAGTATTAGAAGTGCTTAGAAATACATAACAAATATAATAAACCAATAATATGGAGGGTTTCTTCATTTTTCATGCAAGATGTACTTCTCTAAGACATGGAGGGAGAAAACATAAGAGAAAAAAAGTAATAAATAGAGAGAATTAGAGGTTGGCTAATATACATGGAGGGTTTGAGGTTTAGACCATGGGTTCAACTCATGATTAAACTTATCCAACAATTAAACCATGAACCAAGATAAACCAAAAAATGGGTCTAATCTCATGCAATCTACTAAACGTGCAAGAAAGAAAATAATATGCCCCAAATACGTATATTTGGGAACGGGGAGTGACATCGGGAATGTACGAAAGATCCTCTGTCTCCGCTACCGGTGTCACACCCCAATCTCCCACAAGTTCGATCGTTCTCGCTAAACATGAATCATCACATTGCAGTACTCCCGCAAGGCAATCGTTATCATTGGGACGTGATATCGTGCGAGCCTGGAGTTGGCTCGCACAAGGTGATGCCGTCAAACATCATGGTTATCATCAAATAACCAAGTTTCAGCGAAAGTCAAGTATTATGTACCAAGCACACATCAGAGTATACGTAGCAAAGCTCTCGAAGGGTCCAAATAAAATTTTTACAAAGGAGAATGCCACAAAGGCGATGCAACACTCTTGCTCTTTCTCTTGCCCACAATGGTGCTTACCGTTCCATACATCATGTCCCATATATCCAAGCTGAGCCACTACACAGGCATACCTGGAAATAATACCCACAAATGTGTGTCAGTACACAGCCGTACTGGTGAGCGGGGTAACATACTCTTCTAAACCGACACTAAGTAGATAGTGAATGCAAACAGTTATATGGTAATCTTTCTACTTGAATTATATATTCATTTCATGGAAGAGGTATGATAAGTTAAGGAAAGCAGTAAAGCAGGTTAAGCATGCAAGCATTCAACTCAAGCAAATATACTAGCAGTTATATCCAACCCAAAGGAAACTAAGCACGTAATCCGATCTACTCAAACCCGAAGAAGAGCATGAACCTATTGAACTACATCACACTCCAAGAATTAAATCTATCGCATCACGCCACAATCTAAGCCTTGTTAATCCAATCATCGATGTGCACACTTTTCTCGAGGAAAGGTGGCACCGTCGCCTACACGAAAGTGCAAACTCAAACCTAACCAACTCTTATCTATATGAAGGTCACTAGCCAAGCCATAAAGGACTATTCAACTACATTTTGATCCGATCCAGCGCTGAGTAGCTAGCCCTCCTGGTGGTCTCGAACTGCCAATGTCGTGCCCAAAGCACGTTACTATTTGTTTCCTCCATGGCCGAACAGTCCAGGTGCCCCGGAGCCTATCCCATTTTAGTAAATCAAACCCTGTGCACAATAGATTTTTCGTGACCAATGCAATACTCCAACAATTAGGTACGAGTAGAGAATCGAGCATTCTCGCCCCACCAAACGATACTCGCCTCGATCCATCCAATCACCATAACCATTCTCCAACTATAGCCCAAGGCACCATTTCCACACCCCAGTACAAGAATACGGAGGCGGACATGGCCAGCTCCCCCGTACAAGGTATAGAACGTCGTATGACGGTCACGGCTGTAACTAGACAAGGGGGTGCATACTACAAGCAAGTCACTTAGGGCCACACAACACATTTATTGTCTCAATCGGTCAAGTAAGAACAATAAATATAGAACATATATGATAAGGAAGTAAGGTGTCCCAAATGTCCTGCCACAATATTCTGGAAACTAGCTGTACAAAAATAAGAAAGTTGGCAGAGTATCAAAAGTACATGACCATGATCAACTTCAGTCTGATTAATTACAATCATGTAAGAAAACTAAATATCCAGATTTAGGGCTAACAAGTGTCAGTGGCTAAACGCCCAAAATGAGTAAAATGTGCAATAACAAGAAGGAAAAAAGAAATCCACTCGTTTTTCTCAGTGGTCATCCGTTTGGTGCACGCCATTGTTCTCGGTGCTGGCTCTAAACCTGGCCAAGCAAAACCAGTGGGGTTAGAACCCAAATAACAAGTACCACAAAGGAAGCACGAATGAAGAAATAAAACCAGGTTATGATATATATATATATATATATATATATATATATATATATATATATATATATAGTTCTGTCTCGTAGTTTCGGTTCATAGCCTACCGTGAGACAATAATCTAACCCTACAACCAAACAAGGACAAGGGTTAGACCATCGCACCATGATAGCCAATGTCCCAAAACTATTTAACAGAAGGTACAATAATAATCAAGCTCAGTTATAAAATTGGCCAATCACTTGTACGACTTACTAGGTGGAGTCTGGAATATCCCAGAGGTATTATGCATATAATAGGAATCCTCATATCCAACCATGTTCTAGCAGGGGCTAGCCGAGCCATGAATCACCGCATAACACATAGTAGTATGCATCGGTCCCTCGTAAGGCCACCATGCTAAGATCACATAGAACACATAATATAATAATCGAATATTGCCATCCACTAATGAGGATTTAAATAATATCCATGGTGGCCAGCATTCACTCTCCATATAATGATTGAGGGTGGCTAGTTAAGCACGATCTCGGGATTCCGTCCCTCCCAATGCTCTACATATTTTAGTTTCCTAGTTAACCCTAAGGTTAGGTGGAATCATATGGCGTGGTCACATGTTACTCCCTATATATTTGTATCGTAGTACGGGCACACTAGATACGAATCTGCTTGTCACTTTGCAGTTCAATTTGGATTCACCCCAGCGTGATGCAACAGTCAAGCAAATCCTAGCCACGCTTGGTTATTAACCAACTATCATGTCCATGATGGAGGAATTTATTACATCGCATGTCCTTTAGCACGTAGGAATACCTCGGTGTGAAACATGTAACATAATCACGTAGAAATACTTAGCACATAGGAACACATAGCACGTAGTAAGTGTATCAGTACATATACCAATAGTTGAGTTAAGTCACCAATCATTGGTAAATAATATGAGTTCTAGCATATAGCAATGCGTAGGTTGTAACACCCCGTTCCGCTCAAGCGGACTGCCGACTCAATCGGCAATAGTGCAACTGTCCCGACCCGCTTTGCCTCGATCAAGAAGCAAAGGATATCCAGACTTGTCCCTACTGGAATCCGGCTTAGGCTTTCAGAGGCTCGCTCAGACGTATCGCTCTACCGAGGCAAAACATCGCTAAGGTGGGTGGCTACGGTGAACTTGTCTTTGCTTAGCCAACACACATAAAATCTGTAATGTTTATGCTAGTCGCTAGGTGAATCACCCCCTGCATGCTAATAAATCCAACGCACCTAGCTAAGGGAATAATCCCAACTCATATTGCTTGCTAGAACATGGAAAAGGAAATACTGCTTATATTCAGACCCTCGCATGCTAAGTCCCTTAACGGTTTCATCTCTCGGACTACCTTCGGGCCCGAGCAACGTGCCTGCTTATATTCCTTAGAAACGCATGCTTGTCTGCTTGATTGTTACCGTGTTTTCATCCAAACCCCGGGAGACTACTACGTAGTCGTTCCGTGTCTGAATGTTCCTGCAAGTATCCGGGACCGCTAGGTCACCCAAGGCATCCCCGAACCAGGGGAATGCATCAAGACAAGTAATCACTGTACAGAATCGTGATTCAAATATCTCCTGTAATACTGTACCACTGTACTACTGTTCTACTGTACCACTGTACCACTGTACCATTGTACTCCTGTTCTACAGTACTCGAGTATCTAGTGAAGGGGAAACTGATCCTGACCCTAACCTGCATGTCGCGGACAACTCGGAAATGAGGCATAGTTCCACGGACGGTCTCCGGGGCACTGGGGCCACTCCGATCCGGATGGAACTCCACTGTTTCAGCCAACTGTACTGGACGAGATAGTGTGCAGCACCTACCGTTCTTTCGCTGCATACCATCCGCTCCATGGCTGAACTTACTGTATAGTCTACTGTACTAAAAGAGATGGCTTGTAGCACCCACTGTACTTTTGTTACAAACTACTCTCGTTTAAGACTAGTGTCCATAATGGCTTTGCCAGCGACCGTGTTCATATAGATAAGTCATCCTCGCTTAGCGGCTATCCGCGTGCGAGTCACTGCATCGCAACAACTGAACACCTGAATGATCATGTTTAAACGACCCTTCGTGTATGCATATGCTTGCCTCCTGAATGTTTATACATGCCTCTGCTCGAATTAACAATGTTGCCTTAATGTTGCCTTGGACAGGGAAGAGATGGTAAGTTGGTAAGTCTCGCCTTGTTTCCTCTCATGTTGCACGGCGCACTGTCCGACACGTTAAGCTGTTCAATGTTTGCATGAAACTGATCCTAAGGCAACTAGAAAGACAACTTAATAGTTGTGCACGGAACCTGTATTACGTGTTTGGATTTGTCGAGCGGGCGAGTAGCTTCCCCACCAGTGCATTCAATGTACTGATAATCCACCAGTTTGATATGCAGGGTGCGGGAGAACCTCGTTCGGTGCGGATGCCTCCTTCGTGCGTGCTAAGGCCAGGAGTTCCCTCTGAAGCCTTGCAATGGTGCGTCCGGAACAGAAGCACATATAGAAGACATAATGTTGTGAACATCGCCTTACCATCGCCTGTACAATCATTTCACAATTGTAGCCACTTGGCACGCTTTTACTGTTTCAGAGAGAGGCTTGAGCGACTTGTAATCTCGGCTATACGCCGCCTGTAACACAAGTTATATCAATAAAAGAGCTTGCTTTACTTCAACTTGTGTTTCAATGCTTCCGCTATATTTGTCGACTCAGTGAACCTGTTATCGAATTGCTATACGATCCTAAACTCCGCTGCACTCGGATAATCTGTGCGACTCTGTGGCTTAGAACTCTTGCCGCCAGCCAATGATCCATGGCCTTGCACGGGCGTGGCTCACGCTCGTGCGGCATCACGCCCGGATGGGTTAAGCGATCGTTCCACAGGAGCGCTGGCGAGGTTGATTCCCGCCTAGCGGGAACGACCGATTTCCTGCGGGAGATCGGGGCGTGACATGTTGGTATCAGAGCCTGGCTTCTACGTCTTTGGACTTCGATTC
Organism: Iris macrosiphon; assembly: GCA_036927795.1. Taxonomy (NCBI): domain Eukaryota; kingdom Viridiplantae; phylum Streptophyta; class Magnoliopsida; order Asparagales; family Iridaceae; genus Iris; species Iris macrosiphon. The sequence continues at coordinate 25,800,770 of JAYESA010000008.1, read as the reverse complement.
GATATCTCTGTTTCGAAAGCTCGTTCGTGGGTTATGTGCACGCTCTCTCTCAATGCCTCGATAGGATGTTCCAACAATAAGTCAAAATACTTTCAAAATGCGTTTTGAATGATATGCTTGCTTGTCTGGTTGTATGCTGCGAGTGGCCTTTGTGCCAACCTGTGCGAACCCTTGAGTGTATCGCTAGTAGCTTGTCCGATTTTTACTAACCCTAAGTTTGGTTGAATGCATCTATTCGAGGGACGCCTTGAACTAGTGCACCATCCAAGACTTAAGAAAAGGTGAAACTCGAGTGCTGAGACTTCGCTATCACTAAGCTGGTTGACGTGTTCACGCTAGAGGGGCCCTTCGAAAGTTCACACGATCCAGTCTAAGCGATATGCTAAGATCGACGCTTGTGCAAGTGAATATCCAAACGAATAAGTACAATAACTTGTCTAGGAATGCCTCAACCCTAGATCACTGCTTGTCCTTAGTAAGTCTCGAGGACGAGACTTTTTCTAAGTTGGGTAGGATGTAACACCCCGTTTCGCTCAAGCGGACTGCCGACTCAATCGGCAATAGTGCAACTGTCCTGACCCGCTTTGCCTCGATCAAGAAGCAAAGGATATCCAGACTTGTCCCTACAGGAATCCGGCTTAGGATTTCAGAGGCTCGCTCAGACGTATCGCTCTACTGAGGCGAATCATCGCTAAGGTGGGTGGCTACGGTGAACTTGTCTTTGCTTAGCCAGCACACATAAAATCTGAAATGTTTATGCTAGTCGCTAGGTGAATCACCCCCTGTATGCTAATAAATCCAACGCACCTAGCTAAGGGAATAATCCTAACTCATATTGCTTGCTAGAACATGGAAAAGGAAATACTGCTTATATTCAGACCCTCGCATGCTAAGTCCCTTAACGGTTTCATCTCTCGGACTACCTTCGGGCCCGAGCAACGTGCCTGCTTATGTTCCTTAGAAACGCATGCTTGTCTGCTTGATTGTTACCGTATTTTCATCCAAACCCCGGGAGACTACTACGTAGTCGTTCCGTGTCTGAATGTTCCTGCAAGTATCCGGGACCGCTAGGTCACCCAAGGCATCCCCGAACCAGGGGAATGCATCAAGACAAGTAATCACTGTACAGAATCGTGATTCAAACATCTCCTGTAATACTATACCACTGTACTACTGTTCTACTGTACCACTGTACCACTGTACTACTGTACTCCTGTTCTACAGTACTCGAGTATCTAGTGAAGGGGAAACTGACCCTGACCCTGACCTGCATGTCGCGGACAACTCGGAAATGAGGCATAGTTCCACGGACGGTCTCCGGGGCACTGGGGCCGCTCCGATCCGGATGGAACTCCACTGTTTCAGCCAACTGTACTGGACGAGATAGTGTGCAGCACCTACCGTTCTTTCGCTGTATACCATCCGCTCCATGGCTGAACTTACTGTATAGTCTACTGTACTAAACGAGATGGCTTGTAGCACCCACTGTACTTTCGTTACAAACTACTCTCGTTTAAGACTAGTGTCCATAATGGCTTTGCCAGCGACCGTGTTCATATAGATAAGTCATCCTCGCTTAGCGGTTATCCGCGTGCGAGTCACTGCATCGCAACAACTGAACACCTGAACGATCATGTTTAAACGATCCTTCGTGTATGCATATGCTTGCCTCCTGAATGTTTATACATGCCTCTGCTCGAATTAACAATGTTGCCTTAATGTTGCCTTGGACAGGGAAGAGATGATAAGTTGGTAAGTCTCGCCGTGTTTCCTCTCATGTTGCACGGCGCACTGCCCGACACGTTAAGCTGTTCAATGTTTGCATGAAACTGATCCTAAGGCAACTAGAAAGACAACTTAATAGTTGTGCACGGAACCTGTATTACGTGTTTGGATTTGTCGAGCGGGCGAGTAGCTTCCCCACCAGTGCATTCAATGTACTGATAATCCACCAGTTTGATATGCAGGGTGCGGGAGAACCTCGTTCGGTGCGGATGCCTCCTTCGTGCGTGCTAAGGCCAGGAGTTCCCTCTGAAGCCTTGCAACGGTGCGTCCGGAACAGAAGCACATATAGAAGACATAATGTTGTGAACATCGCCTTACCATCGCCTGTACAATCATTTCACAATTGTAGCCACTTGGCACGCTTTTACTGTTTCAGAGAGAGAGGCTTGAGCGACTTGTAATCTCGGCTATACGCCGCCTGTAACACAAGTTATATCAATAAAAGAGCTTGCTTTACTTCAATTTGTGTTTCAATGCTTCCGCTATATTTGTCGACTCAGTGAACCTGTTATCGAATCGCTATGCGTTCCTAAACTCCGCTGCACTCGGACAATCTGTGCGACTCTGTGGCTTAGAACTCTTGCCGCCAGCCAATGAACCATGGCCTTGCACGGGCGTGGCTCACGCTCGTGCGGCATCACACCTGGATGGGTTAAGCGATCGTTCCGCGGGAGCGCTGGCGAGGGTGATTCCCGCCTAGCGGGAACGGCCGATTGCCTGCGGGAGATCGGGGCGTGACATAGGTCGAGTCAGGCACATAGGTAGTCATAGTCAATTGGCCGCATGGTCTATCTCTATTCATAGTCGGGTCAAGCATATAGTCTGGTTCAACACATGGTCACTCACTTCTCATGCATTCAAATCATCAATATCACACTTAGAATCACAAAAATCAAATAAAATATCAAACCAAGAAAATCTAAAAATCATGCACATAGGACCACATAGGGTCAGGGACGCATAGAGTCAGTGTCGCATATGACAGGTACCGCATAGAGGTTGCTACCGCATATGAGTCAAGGCCGCATAGGTCTGCTTACCGCATATGGGTCAAGGCCGCATAGGTCTTCTTGCAACATATGGGTCAAGGCCGCATGAGACGTTCAGGGACTTAGCGAATTTCCTATTCGTTCCACGAGTGAGACACAAGGAGTTCAAGGATTAGCTCTAGAACACTTGTGTAACAATTAGTCATGCTTCCAACAAGATGGACGCATCATGGTCGGATATGCGATAAGTGTCCAGGTCGCATAAGGATCATACCGAATGGTACTCACAACAGGATATAGTGCTGGCCGCATGAGAAATTTGTCTCTCCAGACAGCAAGTTCAGCCATGGCGAGAACTCCAAAAAACTAAAAAAATATTTTCTTCATAAAAACTTTATTTTAACTCCGAATCAAGTGAACCAAAAGCTAAAATGCTCAAAATAAAGTGCTCAATCTATCCCAAAAACTTTTTTTTCAAAAATACTATATTTTAGTAGATCAAAACCACTAAATCAAGGAACCCATAAAAACTCTAAACTTAGAATGTAGATCTACTCAAATCTATCCATTAAAATCGAAAATCCTAAGTACTAAAATTGTTTGGAATCATCATGAGAACATAATATACTAATAAAATACAAGAAAAGCAAGAATCAAAAATTATGCGTAGGTATGTCCCAGATCCGAGTCATATCCTCGACCATTTCGAGCTAGTCGTTGGTACCGACAAGTCATATCCTCGACCATTCCGAGCTAGTCATTTCACTTGCTGACATACCAAACACCGGAAAATGAATCATGTTATCTCCCACTTTATTCCGTTCTACCAGAAATATTGCTTGATGTCTTGATACATCTTGGTACCTCCTGGATGAATTGAATACTGGAAATTGTGCGCCTCAGTCATTGCTTCTTTCCGGATATCTCTACTTGGTACACAGAGACGATTTCCAAACCTAAGAGTTCCATCTTCATGAATCGTCAACTCTTTCCAGAGACCAGACTTACATTTCGTCCGAAGATTTTGAACTTTCGGATCCTCTATCCGAGCTGCCTTAATCCTCTCTATAATGGTAGATTGTACCAGTAAACTAGCCAATACTCCTATGTCTTGCGAAAGTAATATCTTGATCCCCATTTCTTTAAGATCTTCTAAGATATGCATCTGCGATGTCAACATAAATGTACTATCTCTCCTGCTAAGAGCATCTGCTACCACATTTGCCTTGCTTAGATGGTACTGGAGTTCCATATTATAGTCCTTTTTCAATTTTAGCCACCTTCTCTGCCTCATGTTCAAGTTATTCTGAGTGAATACATACTTTAAGCTCTTGTGATCCGTAAATATTTTCGTCCAATCACCATACAAGTAGTGTCTCCATAACTTAAGTGCAAATACTACCGCCGCCAATGTAGCGCCCCGTTCTCCCGATGCGGAGAGCGCGGCTAAGAAACACAAGACGGTATCGTTCGATCGGGATAGATTGAATTAAGAACTCGTCCTCGTTATGGATTTGTTTCTTCGGAATCGATTTCCATATTCAGTGGACTGTGCCCCAAGGATCGGCTTAGCGGCAGAGTCAGGAGGGACCTCTCCGCTGCTATCTTTTATCGCCTCGGTTTTCGATGTCGCTTGTTGCTTTCGTGCTTTGAGTTGATTTTGGGATTTACTTGTTTTCCTTGAACGGTTTCGATGGTTTTCATTGTTTTCGTTCATTGAACTGTACTTCAATTCCGAGATTGGAAAGAGAGGAAGAAGTATTGATCAAGCTGTTCGTGTGCAGGTGAACGAGCAGTAGGCGGCTTACGAGCGGAGTCGTGAAGCGCCTCTTTCCTTCTTCTTTCCTTCCAACCAAGTGAGTGGCTACCAACCCGATTAGCTAGCCCTGCTTCCAAGCTTCACTCCTTCGCCCCGATCAAACGATACCAAGTAATAATAAAAAAAACCAAGATAAAAGAGATTAGACTTGGTTAATACTGCTTGTCAATCAAACCTGGGAACGGTTACTTACTTGTATGCTTGTTCGTTCAGAATATTTATCATATGCATAATACAAGTTAGAAATGTATGCTCTTCTTTAAATTATGCTATGAACATAACTCATCCTGAATGCAATAATCTGAATAGGGAGACTATGCAAAAGTAGATCTTCCCCTGTTACTGTCCTGTGCGTGCTATTGCCCTGAATTGCCTCAACTGTTAACTTAGTATATATGTTGATCACGGACAACTTGTGCACAAGGTCTTAGTTCCCGCGGACGGTCGCTGGGGCACTGACACCGATCCGATCCGGACGGAACTCCTGAATAGTCGCCTGTATCGGATGGAATAACTCGTGGCGCCCCTGTTCATTGCGTTACTTATTATTTCATTCATGTACTATGCCCCGTCCATTATGGCATCCCGCCAGTGATCCCCTGTATATTTAAACCTGTTGCATACTAACTTGTGTCTTCGTGGCAGAGAAGGCATGGTAAGTATTGTGCAGGTGATTCAGACGGTCAGGTAAAATCCACCGAACGGTGGCATGTTCATTTCAGTAAATTCTATATGCTGCTTACTTGTAAATGAACTAAGGCAAGATAGAAACCCACCAATATGCATGCTTCATTTAAAACAACGTGTTGATTGGTATAGTTCGGCTAGCTCGCCTTCACCAGCATGTTTCGATATGCTGACCCTCGTTGAAACAGGTTCTCCGCACCAAGGCCAACCGAGCGAGGAGCCGAAGTCGTCTTCCCGATCCAGTCTAGCTGTTAGCGCATCTTCACCGCTCCCCCTTTGAAACATTTTGAACCAGGAGCTCGCACTCTTCATACACAATGCAGCTCCGTGGCAAAGCTATCCTCCAGCCTGGAGGTCTATATCTTTGAAGTTTAGTAAAGGGATATAATGTACAGGACTGTAATCTCATTTTAAGTCAACACTTTTGTAAGCCGTTCGGCATATTAGCTGACTCGTTCAGGAGTTTATAATAGATGTTCATTATCAATAAAAAGAACTTTTCCATGTTTCAAATCTGTGTTTCAATTTATCTGCGTACTCTGAATATGTGCTTGCTATACAAATCATTAAAGCCTTGTGCGGGCGCAACCCCAAGCCTGCACGGCGGTCACGATTCGGGGGATGCCTCAAAAGATTCTACGAAATTGGGTCGTGACATAGTGGTATCAGAGCACAGATTCAAGTTCCTTAGACTTCGTGCTAGAAAAGTTCCTTTAACGATCAAATTCCTGTACGAACTCTTGAACTCGCTAGGCCAAAATAAGATACGTTCATGCAATAAGTCCATAATACATTATGATTCTAATGTAATTTACCTTCTTTTGAAGGAATGGTACCAGCGCAATCTGCAGCGCAAGCTCCAAACGAAACACAAGAAAGCAGTTCGGGCACTTCGGGAAGCTCTCGGAGCCAGCGAGGCATATCTCAAGTCGATCCGCTTGAGCGGGTAATGCAAATGTTAGAATCGCAACGACAAAGAGATGATGCTCGCCAAGCCAAGTTCGAGAGCAATCTAGAGACCCGATTCTCAGTCCAACAAAAGCAGGTAGATGCCCTGCAACAGATCGTTCAGACTTTGGCTGCCAACCATTCCGCCGCAACAGCAACGACTCCGGTGGAACAGCCCGTGCTTGAAGTGGAGATGCCTCAAATCCCAAGGCCGAGGGACGTGACTGCCTTCAACTTGGGCCATTTCAAGAAAGTCTGCAACACCCCATTCAACGGGACTGAGGACCCAGTGATAGCTCTAGATTGGCTAGCCGAGCTTGAAGATCACTTCGCTCTGCTAGAGGTCCCCGAAGATAAGCGCGTCTCCTGCACGCAACTACAGCTCTGCCTCAACGCACACGATTGGTGGGACGTGCATAGACGATCTCTACAATTTGATCACGGAGAGGAGGCAATCTCGTGGACGACCTTTCGTGCCGCGTTCGAAGAGGAGTTTATACCCCCTCCAGTACAACGTCAAATGGAGAATGATTTCGTGCAACTGAGGCAGGGCAGCTTGACAGTTAAGCAATATTCTGCCGAATTCAACCGACTCTCCAAATTCACTAGGGCCTATTTACCTGATGCAGCGAGTCGAGCCAGAAGGTTTGAAGGCAGTTTGCGCCCTGCCATCCATTCGCATGTAGTCAATAATCAATATAGAACAATGCGTGAAGTCATGAATCACGCCCTATCGCTTGAACCGCAGTATCCTCACGTTTCTACCGGCGCTGTGCATACCTACAATCACAAACACCAAAGCAACGAGGGAGGAAACAATGCTGCAAAGCGTCACAATGACGGCGGTTCACAAAAAGGAAATCGGAGGCCAATTTGCCATTACTGCAACAAGCCGGGGCATACAGCCGATAAGTGCCGTTGCAAGCTAGGGTCTTGCCTCCGTTGCGGTGATCTTAACCATCGGGTCGATGTTTGCCCCCTCCCGGATCGTCGTACCCCTGCTCCCTAACTGTAGGCCCTATCCTTAAGTTTCGGGACAAAACTTTCAATTGGTTGGGTAGGACGTAGCGCCCCGTTTTTCCGATGCGAAGAGCGCGGCTAAGAAACACAAGACGGTATCGTTCGATCGGGATAGATTGAATTAAGAACTCGTCCTTGTTATGGATTTGTTTCTTCGGAATCGATTCCCATATTCAGTGGACTGCGCCCCAAGGATCGGCTTAGCGGCAGAGTCAGGAGGGACCTCTCCGCTGCTATCTTTTATCGCCTCGGTTTTCGATGTCGCTTGTTGCTTTCGTACTTTGAGTTGGTTTTGGGATTTGCTTGTTTTCCTTGAACGATTTCGATGGTTTTCATTGTTTTCGTTCATTAAACTGCACTTCAATTCCGAGATTGGAAAGAGAGGAAGAAGTATTGATCAAGCTGTTCGTGTGCAGGTGAACGAGCAGTAGGCGGCTTGCGAGCGGAGTCGTAAAGCGCCTCTTTCCTTCTCCTTTCCTTCCAACCAAGTGAGTGGCTACCAACCCGATTAGCTAGCCCTGCTTCCAAGCTTCACTCCTTCGCCCCGATCAAACGATACCAAGTAATAATAAAAGAAACCAAGATAAAAGAGATTAGACTTGGTTAATACTGCTTGTCAATCAAACCTGGGAACGGTTACTTACTTGCATGCTTGTTCGTTCGGAATATTTATCATATGCATAATACAAGTTAGAAATGTATGCTCTTCTTTAAATTATGCTATGAACATAACTCATCTTGAATGCAATAATCTGAATAGGGAGACTATGCAAAAGTAGATCTCCCCCTGTTACTGTCCTGTGCCTGCTATTGCCCTGAATTGCCTCAACTGTTAACTTAGTGTATATGTTGATCACGGACAACTTGTGCACAAGGTCTTAGTTCCTACGGACGGTCGCTGGGGCACTGGCACCGATCCGATCCGGACGGAACTCCTGAATAGTCGCCTGTATCTGATGGAATAACTCGTGGCGCCCCTGTTCATTGCGTTACTTGTTATTTCATTCATGTACTATGCCCCGTCCATTATGGCATCCCGCCAGTGATCCCTTGTATATTTAAACCTGTTGCATACTAACTTGTGTCTTCGTGGCATGGAAGGCATGGTAAGTATTGTGCAGGTGATTCAGACGGTCAGGTAAAATCTACCAAACGGTGGCATGTTCATTTCAGTAAATTCTATATGTTGCTTACTTGTAAATGAACTAAGGCAAGATAGAAACCCACCAATATGCATGCTTTATTTAAAACAACGTATTGATTGGTATAGTTCGGCTAGCTCGCCTTCACCAGCATGTTTCGATATGCTGACCCTCGTTGAAACAGGTTCTCCGCACCAAGGCAAACCGAGCGAGGAACCGAAGTCGTCTTCCCGATCCAGTCCAGCTATTAGCGCATCTTCACCGCGCCCCCTTTGAAGCATTTTGAACCAGGAGCTCGCACTCTTCATACACAATGCAGCTCCGTGGCAAAGCTATCCTCCAGTCTGGAGGTCTATATCTTTGAAGTTTAGTACAGGGATATAATGTACAGGACTGTAATCTCATTTTAAGTCAACACTTTTGTAAGCCGTTCGGCATATTAGCTGACTCGTTCAGGAGTTTGTAATAGATGTTCATTATCAATAAAGAAAACTTTTCCATGTTTTAAATCTGTGTTTCAATTTATCTGCGTACTCTGAATATATGCTTGCTATGCAAATCATTAAAGCCTTGTGCGGGCGCAACCCCAGGCCCGCACGACGGTAACGATTCGGGGGACGCCTCAAACAATTCTACGGAATTGGGTCGTGACAGCCAACTCCAAATCATGAGTCGGATAATTCTTCTCGTGATCTCGAAGCTGCCACGTTGCATAAGCTATCACCCTTCTATGTTGCATTAATACACACCCAAGTCTATTGCATGACGATCGCAATACACTGTAAACCCTCCAGAACCTATTGGAAGCGTGAGAACCAGAGCTTAAATCAATCTCTTCTTTAATTCTTTAAATAATGTCTGGCCCTCTGCTGACCAATCAAACTTAGCCTCCTTGTGCGTTAATCGAGTCAGCGATGCTGAAATCTTTGCAAAGTCTGCCACGAACCTTCTGTAGTATCCTGACAATCCCTAGAAACTATGCACTTCAGCTACTGTCTTAGGAACTGGCCAACCCTCTACGGCCTCAACCTTCTTCGGATCTATTGTTACCCCTACTCCATAGATGATGTAACTCAAGAATGACACGTGATCTAACCCAAACTCGTACTTGTTGAGCTTTGCGTATAACTGGTGTTCCCTCAAAATCTGTAAGACCTTCCGAAGATGCTCTTCGTGATCCTCTTCGCTACTGGAATAGACAAGAATGTCGTCTATGAAACCACCACGAACTGATCTAGATATGGCATAAAAATACGGTTCATCAAATCCATAAATATTGCTGGAGCATTAGTCAGTCCGAATGACATAACTAAGAATTCGTAATACCTATATCGTGACCTAAATGCTATCTTGGGTATGTCTTGCTCCCAAAATCTTTCTTGATGATACCCTGATCGAAGATCGATCTTAGAGAAAACCTTGGCTTTACTCAGCTGATCAAACAAATCATCGATCCTTGGTAATTTATACATGTTCTTCACTGTTATTGCGATCAACTATCTGTAGTCGATACATAACCGTGACAATCCATCCTTCTTCTTCACTAGAACCCCTGGTGCTCCCCAAGGTGATCCACTAGCTCGAATAAACTTTTTTGACTTCAGTTCTTCTATATATTGGTATAATATAACTAGCTCTAATGGTGCCATTTGGTGTACTTTTTAAGATATAGGTCCTGCTTCAGGAATTAACTCTATGTAAAACTCCACATCTCTTACTGGGCGTAACCCTAGAAGTTCCTCTGGGAAGACGTCTAAGAACTCCTTGACTATCTCGGAAAGTTTTTCTTCTGCTATCACTGCCACTGCGGTCCTCTCTTCATGTTGATCTCCTACAGATCTCTCAAAGACAAAGTCTTCTATGCCCGGGATACTAAATAGTACCCTATCCTTATGGAAATCTATCATAGCATGACTGTCTCTCAGCTAGTACATGCATAAGATAACATCAAAGTTACCCATAGAAAACTCGATCAACCGTGTTGGTAGTGAACGCCCGTACACTATGACCGGACATGCTATACATACTCTACTAACTGCTACGAGCCCATTACCAGTGAGTATATTCAACCTTTCTGACAATGTCTCAAACTCTAATCCAATATGTGTCGCGAATCATGTAGATACAAATGAATGAGATACACCATAATCAAACAATGCTACAGCAAGAAAAGACGCGATAGAGATATTACCTGCGACCACGTCGCCTGATGCCAAAGCCTCCTCCAGAGATAAAGTGAAAGCTTGTCCTTGGCCCTGCCGCGCTCCTCGTTGTTGCCTCCCTTGGACACGTTGTTGTTGTGGCCTCTGTTGGCACTGCTGTTGATTCTGCTGCTGTTGGTACATCTGAGCTTGCATTGGTAGCGGAGGCTGAGCTAATGGCCTCACTACTATTGCTGGCCCTCTCAGCTGGATTGTCCCTGGAGCTGGCTGTGCTGGTAAATTTTGGACTGGCCCTCCTGGCCTCTGCATCATCGGACAATTAAAATTTCAGTGATCTGGCTGGCATACCTCAGACACAACCCATTGGATGCCCTACACACATCTCTAGTGTGTCCTCCCTTGCCGGTACAACCCACCGGTTCTCCCTAGCGTTGTTGTTGCTGTTGTCTCGGCTGTTGCCGAGCCAGTACTGTCACCGTCGAAACTGCTGCCATCCTTGGCACTGAATCATTAATGCGAATGCCAGGTGATGGTGTTGATGTCTGAGGTACTCCTCTACCTCCTCCTCCTCTCTGAGCATGATACCTCTTCTGGCCTCCAGTCCTTGCTGATAGCCTCTGCATGGTAAGTTCGTGCCTCCAAGCTGCTATCAGTACTTCTTCATAAGTCTGGTAGTCGTACCCCTCTACCAGTTGTAGAATCTCTAGATGAAGTCTTTGCTGGAACCTAATTGCTCTATCCGACTCTGTAGCCACCATAGTCGGAGTGAATCTACTCAGCCTACAAAACTCGGCTACATATCCATCCACAGTCCTACCGGCCTGCTTGAGACCGATAAATCTCTGTTGGATCTCATACTGCACTACGACTCCAAAATATTTAGCCTTGAATCGAGCCGTGAAACTGTCCGAAGAGGTATAATGCCTCACGCCAACCTCTACTGACTTCCACCAGTCACGGGCAAGGTCTTGAAGCTGCAATCGAACTTGATCAACTTGTTCATCTGCCGAAAACCTTGCTGCTGCTAGAATAACCTAAATATTTTGCAACCAGGCATACGCTGTGATGGAGTCCTTCTTGCCGTCAAAGTATCTCGGGTTAAGTCAACAAAATCTAACTGACTCCCTCGAATATTTAATTTCTCCTCTTTCTAGGGACGTTAGCAAACCCTAACTCAACAAGACATTCTGCTCTTGTTGTTGAAACCGCTGATGTTGTTGCACTGCTATCTGATGCTGCTGCCTAGCCATCATTCCCCAGAGGATCTCCAGTAATATCGAGGTGTCAAGTACCGTTGGTACTGTCGGTACTACTGGGGGTATGGAGATATCAGGGGCTAGTTGCTCAACATGTCAAGAAAAGGTGCTACCTCCCGTTGTTGCCCAGGGGAACCCTTTCCTTGGCAGCTTGTTCCACCGTGGCAGCTTGTTCAACTACTAGCTTTATTCGAATTTGACTCTGAACAGGTGCTACCTCCCGTTGTTGCCCAGGGGAACCCTTTTCTTCTATGCCTGCTGCTCTAGCAACTGAATAGGCCCTAAACAAATGAACAAGAAACATCAAGAACAGGACGAGGAGGATCAAGGAAGCAAATAGTTTAATAGTTCAAGCATTGGTATCGAGGGAGATGAAACAAGATATCAAAGGGGATATATTTGATTGAGACTCCTATAACCATAATACCCCACAAGTCTGAAAACACAGACCTGCATGGGCCACCACTAAAACCATATCATGCCCAGTATTGGAATACGGAGACAGACATGGCCAGCTCCTGCATATAAGGTATCGAACGTCGTACGACGGTTATGGCTGTAACTAGACAAGGGGGTGCATACTACAAGAAAGTCAATTAGGGTCACACAACACATCTATTGTCTCAATCAGTCAAGTAAGAACAGTAAACATAGAACATATATGACAAGAAAGTAAGGCGTCCTAAACGTCTCGCCACAGTATTCTGGAAATCATCTGTGCAAAAATAAGAAAGCTGGCAGAGTCAAAAGTACATGACCATGATCAGCTGCAGTCTGATTAATTACAAACATGTAAAAAATTAAGAAACCCACTAGTTTTCCTCAGTGGCCATCCATCTGGTGTGCGCCATTGTTCAGGGGAAATTACGCTTGATTCTCGGCTACTGGCTCTAAACCTAGCCATACAAAACCAGTGGAGTTAGACCCCAAATAGCAAGTACTACAAAGGAAGCACGAATGAAGAAATAAAACCATGTTATCATATATATATATATATAGTTTTGTCTCGTAGTTTTGGTTCATAGCCTATCGTGATACAATAATTTAACCCTACAACCAAACAAGGATAAGGGTTAGACCATCGCACCATGATAGCCAATGTCCCAAAACTATTTAACAAAAGGTACATTTACAATCAAGCTCAGTTACAAAATTGTCCAATCACTAGTACAGCTTACTAGGTGGAGTCTGGATTATCCCAAAGGTATTATGCATATAATAGAAATTCTCAGATCGAATCATTTTCTAGTAGGGGCTAGCCGAGCCATGAATCATCACATAGAACATAGTAGTATGCATGCATAGAACATATAATATAATAATCGAATATTGTCATTCACTAATGAGGATTTAAACAATATCCATGGAGGCCAGCGTTCACTCCCCATATAATGATTGAGGGTGTCTAGTTAAACACGATCTAGGGATTTCGTCCCTCCCAATGCTCTACATGTTTTATTTGCCTAGTTAACCCTAAGGTTAGCTGGAATCACATGGTGTGGTCACATGTTACTCCCCATATATGTCGTACCGTTATACAGGCACGCTAGATACAAATATGCTTGTTACTTAGCAGTTCAATTTGGATTTACCCCAGCGTGATACAATAGTCAAGAAAATCCTAGCTACGCTTGGTTATTGACCAACTATCATGTCCATGCTGGAGGAATTTATTACATCACTTGTCGCTTAGCACGTAGGCACACCTCGGTGTAAAATATGTAACATAATCACGTAGAAACACTTAGCACGTAGGAACACATAGCACGTAGTAAGTGTATCAGTACAGATACCAATAGTCGAGTCAAGTCACAAATTATTGGTAAATCAGATGAGTTCTAGCACATAGCAATGCATAAGTCGAGTCAGGCACATAGGTAGTCATAGTCACTTGGCCGTATAGTCTATCTCTATTCATAGTCGGGTCAAGCATATAGTTAGGGTCAACACATGGTCACTAAGTTCTCATGCATTCCAATCATCAATCTCACACTTAGAATCAAAAAAATCTAATAAAATATCAACCCAAGAAAATCAACAAATCATGCAGATAGGGCCGCATAGGGTCAGGGACGCATAGAGTCAGTGTCGCATATGACAGGTGCCGCATAGAAGTTGTTGCCGCATATGAGTTAAGGCCGCATAGGTCTGTTTGTCGCATATGGGTCAAGGCCGCATAGGTCTGATTGCTGCATATGGGCCAAGGCTGCATGAGATATTCTGGGACTTAGCGAATTTCTCATTCGTTCAGCGAGTGAGATACATGAGTTCAAGGATTAGCTCTAGAACACTTGTGTAATAATCATTCATGCTTCCAACAAGATAGACACATGCTGTCGGATATGCAGCAAGTATTCGGGCCGCATAAGGATCATGTTGCATGGTACTCTCAGTCGCATATGGCGTTGGCCACATAAGAACTTTGTCTTCTCCAGACAGAAAGTTCAGCCATGGCGAGAACTCGAAAAAAACAAAAAATATTTTCTTCATAAAAACTTTATTTTAACTCCGAATCAAGTGAACCAAAAGCTAAAATGCTCGAAATAAAGAGCTTCATCCATCCCAAAAACTATTTTTCAAAAATACCATATTTTAGTATATCAAACCACCAAAAATTAAGGAACCCATGAAAATCCTAAACTTAGAATATAGATCTACTCATATCCACCGTTTAAAACCGAAAACCCTAAGTACTAAAAGTGTTTAGAATCATCATGAGCACATAATAGACTAATAAAATGTCAGGAAAGCAAGAATCAAAAATCAAGAGATTTTTCTATGTAGTGCAAGATGTACTTGCCTAATTGAAGGAAGAGAAAAATGAGAGAATATGGGAAGAGAGGGAAAGAGGTTGACTTATATATGCTAGGTTGAGGTTTAGACCATGGGTTCACTCAGGCCAAAACCAACCCAACAATTAAACCATAAGCCTAATTGAACCAAAGAATGGGTCTAGTCTTGTCACGTCCCAGTCCCAAAATATCGAGGGACTAGACATGTGGCAATGGCCAGCAGCACACACCGATGGGCTAACCCAATTTAATGGACCCATCAGGATGTACTTAAGTTGTAGTACAACAATAAGGGTGTAATATACTAATCTCATCCACAGAATGAATACATCAATATCAGAATTATAGTACAAAATCAAAAGTCAATAAACATAACTCGGGGAATAACCCGATAATGAGTCTGGTACAATAGTCAAGAAATAAGATAACAACATCATATACTGAGTATGGATAAGACATTACTCAGGAGAAATCTTCGGCGATCACCTCGTCTTCTGGGTTTGGTACTACTCTAGTGCCTGCTCTTGCTAATGCTCCGGTCCTGTATACCTCGGGGTAGATCTCTTCTGCTAATCCTGGGACATAATTCGGATCCAGGTCCTCAGGAGACATAGCAAGGTACAAGAATAACTCAAGTCATAATAAATGTAGTGCAATAGTAATAAAAAAATAGGGTAAACTAAGTAACCAGCTATGTGATATGCAAGATGAGAGCATCACTAGAACTCAGGCTGAGACCACTACAAGCTCGGTGTCGGGGAGCCGGTAGCAGAGATATCGCTAGTAGAGTGCCTAGCTCTGATGTAGAGTCTGAGGCCTCACAATATATATATATATATATATATATATATATATATATATATATATATATATCAGCCTGTAGCCTGTGTGTTTCTCCCCACCGAATGTAATCACACGTCTCATGTCCATGACACGCAAGATCATATCTAATACAGCAAGTCATAATAAGATCTAAGTATATGAATAAAGTATATGTCATGAAACCTGTATCCTATACAGAATCACCATGAATATCTCAAGAAGATTTTGTCTCATAAATAGTGTCAGGTGTCCTGGGTATGACGTACTTGATAATGCAAGCATGAGAATGTAAAGGGTCTAGATATCCATCTCTAGGTGACATTACACAACTCTGCGTACAGTGTTGACACCCGAATATTATTCGGATGCTAAGTAATGTCACACGGTTGTAGGTTAAGCATGTACAACATATAAATAAATCAAGACAACAATATGAAGCAGGTACTGCAAGTTTTGGCAAGGTACACTTGCCTGGGGTCCTAGCTCCAACTGTAGCTCTGGTATCAGTGGGATTTGCATGTACTCCTCCGGTTGCTGAAATAGACATCACCATCAGATTTAGAAGACATCAAATAGCTAGAAATGCCTGTCCTTGAGTCCAATTTGGACACAGGAGCAAAAATGACAGTTCTTGGTCAAAGCGGGGTCCACATGTGGCCCAGTTCACACCGAAAAATGTGTCAGATACAATATTCTGCAAATTCATCAAACTTAGTGTCCACAAGTCCAGAACGATGATACAAACCCAACGGAACGTCCAGAACTGGATTCCGAAGAGCCGATCACAAAATCGCCCGTCAAGTGGAGCCGTGGGGTCCACGATACGCGACTTTGCCAACGTTCTCAGAATCGAACCAAACTTGGGTCACAGGACCAGCATATTGCTACGAGTCCGATGGCACAAGTTTTGTTTTGATCCGACGTATGTACACAAAGTTACAACGAGTTCTAGAACAAGGCCGATACGGGACGTTGTTGATAAATACGCGTTGATTCCGGTGTGCATGTACATCCAAATCAACTTCTGTAAAATCCCACACGTCCGTATTAATGGTGCGCACCTTTCGGTGAAGTCTACATACGACCAAGTCGTCCCGTTAGGCGGGGCGCACTCAGTTCCGGGGAAAAATAGGGCGAATATTTTCCTGATTTTGGATCGCAGTTCGCGATTGCCACATGACGCGACACACCGAGCGGGTTGCACGGGTATCGAGAGGGTCACGCAGGGTTCGCGTCACAATAGACGGAACAGGAAACGGGGCAGCGAGGAGAGAGAAACGGCTACCCGAATAGGGCTCCGCAGAGGGCTGAAACTACTCGTGTCCGCGAGGCGGCACGACACGACACAACGACTAGGTTTTTTAAGTTTTTGCCGGAGGCGGCCGGAGCTGGTGGCTGCGTTGGCGGCTTCTCGCCGGGGTCTTCATGGCGGCGGCGTCAACCGAGGCTGCCGGAGCTGGAGGCGGCGAGGTTCTGCTGCTGCTGCTGCCGGCGAGGTCGAAGCGGAGACGTCGTCGGCGTTGGGGGAGCTCGGCGGAGCTGGCTGGGTCGAGGCGGCCGGGGGAAAGGTGGTGGCTTCGAGAGGGACGGAGGCGGCCGGAGCGGGTGGTCGGCTGGATGAGAAGTGGCCGGGGAACTCGGCGGAGGAAGGGTCGGTCGGAGGAGACGGAGGGTAGTGGCAGAGGATGAAGGTGGAGGTGGGAATGGCAGTGGCCGGGGGATTTATAGGAAGAGGGGGAGAAGATCGGCGGTCGACGGTTACTGGCGGAGGGCGACGGTTGCGGGAGAGGGAAGGCCGAGCGGCACGGGGACGCGAAGCGGCGGCCGACGACGGAGCCGAATCGGCGGGGTCGGGTTTAGGGCTACACTGTAGCAGCGGGTAGGGTAGGCGGGTCGGGTCGGTTTAAAAATCGGATCCGACCCGATCCGATAGGAAACGGGTTCGGGTCGGGTCTGCTAACGGGTCCGGATCCTACCCGCTAGGGTTGGGCCCGGTTCAGCTAGACCGGGTCCGATCCGGTTCAGGTTGGTTTGGGTTAAAATAAACCGAGTTTATTTAGGGTTTATTTTTGTTTAATAAATAATTAGTTTTTAGGTCTTTAAAAATATTTTTGGGGTCCAATAAATTCCAGAAAAATTATCCTATGTCTAAAATTTTATTTTACACAAAAAAATATTATTTTAATAATATTTTAATATTGATTAAAATTATTTAATTCCAAATTACCCTAATTTTATTTAGTTAAAAATTACAGAAAATCCAGAAAATTGTGAAATTTAACTTTTAAAAATTCTGAAAAATTAGGGGGTTTACAAGTCTCCATGACATGCAACCTAATTACCACCCAAGAAACAAATAATATAGGCAAAAAAACTAATATGTTCCAAATACGTATATCGGGAATGGGGAGTGACAAACATTATCAAATCATCTCCACTTGCACCATGTCGTTTCTCGACACAATGCTCCGATTAGGTGCAACATCCCCTCCGAAAGTTCTGTGGCACAATATCCCAATAGTGGTATAGTGCCCTCTCCGATGCAGTTGTCCAGTTTTGAACCACAACAGCATGCTTTGATTGACAAAGCGTCCAACTAGATACTCATGCTCGGATGAACGCTCGTTCGCTCGCTCGCCTGATGAAATATTTTGCTTCTCCAACCAAGATAATCCACTCAAAGCCCCAACAGCCCAACGCAAGTCCAAATCAAGCCACAAATTCTATCAATCCCAACGGCGCACACTCTATCCATGACATAGTACGGTGATTCCCATGTTCCAGTTCTAAGTGTCCAAGATATTACGTGTGTTCCATATTATTAGACATAAATGATTAAAGGAGAAGGGGCAGATCCCACTCACCAAGTCTGAATCCGCTAAACACTCTGCCTTGCCGATACGGCCGATTCCTTGAATCCATGGTCCAATACGAAGCATGATCTACTCAATTGGTATGACCGTACGAGCAGGTCGTGCTTTCCAAATCATCCGACCTATCGGACTAAGGAAGACGATATTATCGCTCCAATTTTTCTCTCTCTATACTGCTCTAAACGAACACATGATTCCATCGAACTCCGCACATGATCTGCACATAAAACCAACTCAAATCAATACTTGCTCCCAAATCTAATAAATCAAAATATAACCAACCTTTGTCTCGTTTAATCCGACTCAATGTAGTGCACCATGTGGTTGCGAGCGGATCTGGCCAAGCAAAACCAGTAGGGTCAAACCCCAAATTGCAAGTACCAAAAAGCAGGCCAAACTATAAACTAAAACCATCAATACAATACAAAGCTACAGGGTCCTAAGCAGTTTGTAACAACTAGTATATTGTAAAGTGCACAAGAAAACAAGAAAGAAAAACGAAAAACATGTATAGAAAATAGGAAACATATACAATAAATAGGACATGTAGCATGTACGAAAATCATGGGTGCATGTACGGGCTCATATCAGGTGAACAGGAACATGTAGGTAAAGTCGAGACAGAAAATATGTACAGGGATCATGTGAGTATACTAAAGGATCATGGCAGGTAAGAAAGAACATATAAGTAAACATGAAAATAGCCAGAGTAAGGAACAAGAAAGTAAACAAGACAGGTGCAAGTACAAGAACTGACATAATAAGAATGGAGTCCAACCAACATCAACGGCCAAGCAATAATACGACTTGCTAAGTTAGCTAACTAGGGTTATCACAAGTCCTAATTACTAACAAGATGCAATAGCTAAGAATTTCTATGGTTGCATGTCCTGCAGTCTGTCCTAAATATCCAAACCAAAAATTAAATAAGTATGTACTGGTGCCCCACTCAACGGTCTGCTAAAAATGTGTCCTACTTGATAGCATGCTACAAATCCATTCTGGATAACGTCAAAATAATGGGACTGCATGCAACCCAGAGATTCTCCCCACATGATGCTCTAATCCTTTAAACTAGTCTTTATCCTTAGTAGTTTATTTCAGGATTCTGGGTGTGGCATTCCGTAGAATCCATCCTAGATATGATGCTCCCCGCCTGGATGAACTAGACAAGATAATGATTTGACAAGCACAAGAATAATACGATACAAGAATACAATTAAACAGTTATAGTCATAACGAGCGTGCACTATAACAAGCCACAATAGGTAATATACAGGTCAATACTAGGAGTGCACCGCTATGGATTACTATCAGGTAGGTACATGACAGGTGTATAATGGGTAGGTGTCCCAAACTATATCAGGATAGGTGTATAATGGGTAGGTATCCCAAACTATACATAGGGTCAAGTATCATGAGTGCACCACGACGGGTCACTATCAAGAATGTACATGACAGATGTATAATGGGTAGCTGTCCCAAACTATACCGGGACAGGTCTGGACAAATGTATAATGGGTATGTGTCCCAAAACTATACACGATAGGTATATAATGGGTAGGTGACCCCAAAACTATACATAATGTCAAGTCGGGACAAGTACAGTATAGTAAACAGATAAGACAGGAAAAATCATGGAAAACATATATAGGAAAAACGCACACGAGCGCCAAGCAAAAGAATAGTGAAAAGTAAAATAGAAAGAAAAACATATGCAAGAGAGTACAAAATCGCTATACCGTCGGTATAGTACAGTATACCGTCGGTATGTCGTCCAAGACCAAACTAGAAAGGAAGAAAAAATAAGTCAGGGCAATCGATATGCCGTCAGTATAGACCATTACACCGTCAGTATTCAGGTCTAGAGATAACAAAAATATCAGCTAAACGATTCCAATAAATTAGTATACCGTCGGTACATACCAGTATACCATCGGTATACCGATTTAGGTCACAACAGATTTCTAGGATTCACAGTCGAACAAAATCGATATACCGTCGGTATGTCATTTTCCATAGGTAATTCTAGAAAAAGTCTAATCAAGACGGGTATTTCAGAACCGAAATTACGTTCTAGAACTTAACAGAAATCGGTCTGGCAAGATGTCGAGACTAAGGGTAAGTCTCATATAGCATATAGACTAAGTTTTATGGCAATCACTCCGGTTATCGTTTCTGACACCGAGTTTTCTAACAGGTAAAGTCTAGGGTTTCTACAGGAAAAATCAAAACCAAGCTCAAAACATTTTTTGAAACATGCACATGGTTGAAAATTACTAGAAAATATTTTTTAACAAAACAAGTTCTATGAAATTCTAAGTACAAGTATCAAGGAAAACAAAAACGACAATAAAATATTTTTGTTCAAAACTTTGGCAAGATGTACTTGCCTCTAGTCAAGCTCCCAGCCTAAACCTTCAATTTCACCACCAAGATGGGGTTCAGAAATCACACTCTTTGTCACGCCCCAGTCCCAAAATACCGAGGGACTAGACATGTGGCAATGGCCAGCAGCACACTCCAATAGGCAAACTCAATTTAATGGACCTGTTAGAGTGTACTTAAGTTATAAAACAATAATATAATGGTCTACGATACATGCCATATTCTAAATCTAATCTCATCCACAGAAGATAATCACAGTTCAAATATCAGAATAATTAAGATAAAATATAAATCAACAAGTCTCAATAAAATATCTCGGGGAACAACCCGATTATGAGTTTAATACAGAAATCCACGAGACATGAAATAGAGTATCAAGAACAGAAATGACTGAGTATATAAAGCAAATACTTAGGAGAAATCTTCTGGCATCACCTCGTCCTCTGGTACTGGTACTGCTCCAATGTCTGCTCATGTCCCGTATACCTCGGGGTAGATCTCCTCTGCTAAACCTGGGGACATAATTCGGATCTAGATCCTCAGGGGACATAGCAAGGTACAAGAATAACTCAAGCCAAATAATGCAGTATATAAAATATCTTAATAGGGCAAACTATGTAACCAACTATGTGATATGCAAATGAGAGCATCACTAGAACTCAGGCTGAGGCCACTACAAGCAATATATCGGGGAGCCGGTAGCAGTGATATCATGTAGTGGGCCTAGCTCTATATTGGCTACGACACCATAATATATATATATATATATATATATATATATATATATATAATCAGCCTGTAGCCTATGTGTCTCTCCCCACCCAATGTAATCACATGTCTCATGTCTACGATGTCTCATGTCCATAACACGCAAGATTATGACCTCTAACTAATGCAGCGAGTCATAATGATAGCTATGCATATGTAAGATCTATGTCACGAATCCTGTAAGCCTATACAGAATCATCATGAATAACTCAAAAAAGATTCTGTCTCATGAATAGTGTCAGGTGTCCTATGGTATGATATACTTGATAAAGCAAGCATGAAAATATATATGATCGCAATATCAATTCTCTAAGTGATGTTGCATGACTCCGCGTACGGCGTTGACACCCGAATCTTATTCGGATGCTAAGCAACGTCTTACGGTCCTAGGATGAGTAGATACATCACATAAATAAATCAAGAGAATAATATGAAGCAAGTACTGCAATATTGGCAAGGTACACTTGCTTGGGGTTTGAATTCCTTCAATTGCTCCGGTAACAGCAGGATCTTCAGGTACTCCTCCGGATGCTGAAATAAACACTACCATCATTCTTAGAAGATATGAAATAGCTAGGATGGCCTATCCATAAGTCTAATTTGGACATAGGGACAAAATTGACAGTTTCTTAGTCAAAGCGGGGTCCACATGTGGCCCACTTCACACCAAAAAATGTGCCAGAGATAAAGTTTTCCAAATTTGTCAAACTTAGTGTCTACGAGTCCAGAATAACGATACGAACCCAACGGAATGTCCAGAACTGGATTTCGATGAGCCGATCACAAAATCGCCCGTCAATTGGAGACGTAAGGCCCACGATACGGGATTTCGTCAACGTTCTCAGAATCGAACCAAACTTGGGTCACAGGACCAGCATAACGCTATGAATCCGATGGCACAAGTTTTGTAATGAAATGACCAGCACACACGAAGTTACAACAAGTTTCTGAACATGCCCGATACTGGATAATTTCGACGGATATGCATTAATTTCGGTGTGCACGTACATCCAAATCAATTTCCGTAAAATCCCACATGTCCGCATTGACGATACGCTCCGTTCGGTGCAATTCGCACACAACCAAGTAGCTTCATTTAGTGGGATGCACCCAGTTTCAAAAAATTTTGGGTTTAAATAACCAAGATTTTGGTCAATTTGACCCGCGAATAAAATACAAATTACAGCACAATAAATTACACTAATTATAGGGTTTGAAACTTGGTTATATTATCTAAATTACTGTTCAATTTAATTTTAGAATTATTAAACAGGTTGGTCGTAAAACGGCCGTGAACTTGTGAGTTCGGGACAATTTTCGAAATAAAAAATTGGGATATATTTTTCTATTTTTGCGTCGCAGTTTACGATCGACACAGGACACGATACCCCAGTCTAATTGTACGGGGTTCGAGAGGGTTACATAGCGAACTTGTCGCAATAGACAGTTCAAAAAATGACGCGACGAGGAGAGAGAATGACTCACCGGAAAAAAGGGTCAGAAATGTCTGAAATACACGTGCCCGGGGTGGCGCGGCGCGACTGTGCTTGGCCGTCTGCGGCGGCTCTGTGCTCGTCGGCCGGAGTTGCGGATGCAGTGGCCGCTGTGACTGCTGGTCGACGATAGCTTCTCGCTGTTGTGTCGTCGGGGTAGCTCGGGGTGAGTCGCCGGAGTCGTCGTCCTCGGCCCGCGGAGAGATAACAGTGGTGAAGTGGTTTGGTGACAGTGGGGTGGCCGGGATTTTATAGGGGAGCCGCATCGGCGGTTACCGGGAGTGGACCGGAGAGGTCGGTGTCCGGTGGGGGAGATGAAAGGGTAAGGCGGCGGGGAGAGGAATCGGCGGGCGGCGGAGACGGAGAGTCGGGAGTTTTAGGTTACTGTAGAGTTGGGTAATCGGGTCGGATTTTAGCGGGTACGGGTTAGCGGGTTCGGATCCAGATCCGACCTGATCCAATAGGGTTGGGGTTCAGTTGGGTTTGGGTTGGTTCGGTTTATTTAGCTTTGGTTTGGTTCGGTTCATGTGGGTTTATTTAAAAACTATGTTTTTAGGTATTTAAAAATAGTTTTTGGGTCCAATAAATTCCAGAAAAATTACATTATGTCCAATGATTTATTTTACACTAAAAAACTTAATTTCCATAATATTTTAATATTTAATTTAATTCACAAAATAATTATTTTATGAAAATATTTATTTTAATTAATTAAAAATTACACAAAAATTCTAATTTTTTTTTTAATTTCTGCAAAATCTGGGTGTTTACACTGTTAGGCCTCAAGACCAACCTCCTAGCTCTCGCAAAAAATGGAGAGAAAATAAACAAGTGAAGAAAGAAAGAAAAGAGAGGAGTGAGAAAATCCATTAATATATATATATATATATATATATATATATATATATATATATATATATATATATATATATAATATTGATTTAATCATTACTGTCCGATCTGCCACGTCAGCGATCCAAGTCACGAGATTATATCAATCTCGACCACTCAAAAAAAATTCCAAGAAACCAATGGATAATAGAAAGTATCGAGCACAATTCACAAAAATATCTTAATAAAAATATCTCAAAAGCAAAACAAATACCTGTTGGATGGTATGCCGCCGATTTGCCGAAGTATACCGCCGATATGCCGAAGTATACCGTCGGTTTGCCGATCAAATAGTAAAGTTTCAGTTTTGAAAATTTTCTGAGATCCCATGAGATCCAATAAAATACAGTAAACAATATAAAATACGTATCCATATACCATTGAAGATACTGTGAGATGGATCACACACACACACTCACACACACACACACACACATATATATATATATATATATATATATATATATATATATATATATATATATAAGAGGATGGGATGAAGATGTGTCACGGCTGATTACGCAAGGGGCATGGAGCTTGGAACAACACAAAATAGGACGACTAATCCGTGAGGAGTAACTATCTATAGATTCAGTTATAATATACAATTAAAAACACCTCCAGAGATTTTGATAAAGACATAGAATAATACCTTTAAAAAATACGAATAAATAAATTTAGGACCTTATTTTAAGATTCGCACAGGACCTTCAATTATTCAGGACCGGTCCTGGATACGAGTATTATGAAGTCGAAATCTGGTGTAAGGATACCTACATAATAAAAATGCAGGATTGGATTTAGTTTCAATAAAATTAGCTTCTGCCACAATATATATATATATATATATATATATATAATCTTTTTGTTACATTAAATCATTTTGAGCCTGTTCACGTCAATCATCGATTAATGTATTTAATCTTCTTTGAAAATTTAGTTCCTAATTCGGTAAAAAAAATAATATATATATATATATATATATATATATATATATATATATATATATATATATATATATATATATAAAATGCAACCGTTCTGGTCGTTGCTAACAGATTTTTTTTTGAATTTTTGACGTAACACTAATAATTTTTTGTATGCTGTATTGTATGTCTTTGGATTCACTACCTCCCAAATTTTATCATTTATAAATGTAAGAAATAATACGTCTCCGTAATTCAATTTACTGATCTTCTATCATTAAATCAGAATCTTATAGCTCTATTCGGTAATAATAAGAACCACTAGAGTTCGGTGGTATGTTGCTAACAGGTCATAACAGTCATGTAAAAGTTAGCGGTTAGTAAATTTTTTTTCCTTCTTTCCCTCTCGCAATAGTCAAAGGAGAACCCCCAATTGCCCAATGCTACCTATGCGTAGACTCATGCTGCTCGCAGCCCCTCTAATCCATAAGAACAAACACATACATCAGTAAAACAATTTTTTACAAATGACTGTATCAAAAATTTAATACACTGACCATACAAAGGATAACCCCCAATTGTCCAATTCTTTCTTTTCGTAAAATGTAAAATATAATATTAAAATTAAAATCAATATTAACTATTAAAATTAAAATTAAAATTAAAATTAATATTAATATTAAAAAAATTTGGATGCTTAATTTCTTAGATTAAAATTTGTCATATCAGATACAATATCAGAAACGACGTAATGCTATTTAACATGTCACGTCAGCTGACACATAAGGAAGAATGATTTGAAAGGACATTTTGGAGAGATTTATATCATTATTTTTTTTCTTAGAGCATCCACAGTAGAGACACTCCTAACCATACTCCAAATCATACTTCAAACTACTTTGAAGTGTCTTCTTGATATTGACACACAATTGTGATACATTTCAAATAAATACTACAAATTAAACTCTCTTTTTTGCTTCTTATTTTTCTTTCCTATTTGTTACATTGTTTTCTTCTTATTTTTCCTCTAAGTTTTCGTTCCCTTTTTCTGACTCATAAAGAGTATAAAATTAAATTCCCTCCAGGAAGCTGATCGGCAAGGATGAACACGAGAAGCATCTCACTTCGAACAGGTAATGAAAAAATAATTTTGAATAGCTTGTAGTAGAGAGTGTTTCCTCCTCCTCAACACCCCCTATCTTGTATTTCTTAATGAACCTGTGAGCATAAAGAATTTTTCGTATGCATGAAGGCTAACAATTACTAACAGAGCATTTCGAACCTATTATTAGTGAAATTCTTTATGCTCATAGGCTCATAATATTGGTTATGTACAATAACCAATAGTCACGAACAGAGCTTTCCGGAACTATTATTAGTGATTGTACATAAAAAAAAAAAATTCCTCAGCACCTATTTTCCTACTTTATTTTCGTTCATTTTTTTTTTCTCTTGCATAATTTTTATATTTCATATTATAGTTAAATTTGTTTTTGGTGTATAACTTTTACACTTCTATGACAGATCTTTTGGTTTGACCTTTTGAAATGTGATACATGAAAAAATATATTGTCCTACAACAAAAAGAAATTGAAGATTTTTTTATGCTGGAACAGGTTATGGAAGAATTAGAAGAGGTCAAGCAACCCTTAGTTAATA
The DNA here is from genome assembly GCA_036927795.1 of Iris macrosiphon. Classification (NCBI taxonomy): domain Eukaryota; kingdom Viridiplantae; phylum Streptophyta; class Magnoliopsida; order Asparagales; family Iridaceae; genus Iris; species Iris macrosiphon. Next base: position 25,774,350 of record JAYESA010000008.1, on the reverse strand, counting down.
CACTACGCGACGTCCTTATCAAAAAGTATTTTGTAGTGGATGCTATTTCATACCACACATAGTTTGATGTCGGTTTCGAATGCGAAGAGAGTTGTTCCGCCAGATTCGTAGAAGAAACTTAACCATATTTTAAGTTAAAATATGATTGTGTTGGCAAATCAGGATTCTCATCCATCCAAAAGATGACAGTCGCCTTACGAATTCTTGCTTACGGCAGCCCAATAGATCGTGAGATTGATGGTCTTATGATTGCTGTCACGTCCAAGTCACAAAATATATGGGACCAGACCATGTGGCAATGGCTAGCTAATACGACTCCGAAGGATTTTCCAATTTAATGGACTCGTCGAAGCGTACTACGCTGTCCTAAAATACTATCAAGTCTAATATGTTGTGTTAACAAGCAACAAGTAAACAACTATTCTCATCCACGGAAACAAAGTTAATAAAGACTGAAGTAAGTGCTGGTAAATAAAATATAAAGAGTCTGAATATCCATAATACAACTGAAATAGTCTGATGGGAACAAACCCACTGAAATACAACGATGTAATAAAAGTACAGAAAGCAATAAGATAACTAGACTAGAGTATCAACTAGCTAGGTAAAGATACTCTAGACCAAAGCAGCAGTGTACCCCAGAACATGGAAACTCCTCTGGAAATGCCTCAAAATTCTCAGCCACGAATCAGGTCTCCACTCATGCTCCTTATATGGTCGGGTACAAGTGCTTGTCCGGATCTAGAAATGAACCAGATCCTTAGAGGGACGTAACAAGATACAAAAAGTGCATGCCATAAAGTAAATATTGTGTAAACTCGAGGGTGAATTAACCAGCTAAGTGAAATATATTTGAAGACAACCTTGGTACGTATGGGTAGGTAAAATGTATAAAGCATAGCATCGAGCCCGAGGCTAAGTATCTGGCATTAGTTATAAACTGGATGTACGAAGTATATGCTGACTATATCACCGATCATGATAGCGCGCAGCTAGTAACCTCTGCTGGATGTATCGACAAGCATATACGCCAATAACCTGGTAGCACATAGCCCATAACTGGGTAACACATAGCCCATAACTGGATAACACTGAGGCTCACGAGCCCGTAGTTTACTCTGAAACTACAGTAGCCAAGTGTCTGTCCTATACTCCTACTAATTTTGTTACCCGTCGAATGCCAATGTACAAGTCACGAATACGACATAGACATCTCGTGCTATAATGCAAGTCACTAAAGAACTATAAAACTATACTAAATACGGTCACACATCATACTCGTACTGATAATCAGTTATGTACGTAAACCCGTGTCCTACCATAAACTCACTCTATGACGTGAAATAATACGTGACAAGGTCTAGGTGTCATAATGATAACTCCACAACATTAGGTGTGTCCACTAGACACTAGGTCAAACGCAATTCCTAATGTCAACGCCTTCGTTGACTACACCCGAGTCATTCTCGGATGCACACAGTTATATAATAATTAAAGTAATAAACCTACAATCTATAATAACTGAATTTAAATAGTACAACAAGGCAATATATACTTGCTTGGAATTCTGATGTGAACAAGTAAAGCTCCGGAACCTGCTACCAAGGTAGAACCGTCCTGGGTGCCTATGAATATATAAATATAATTATCAATCACTATATGAAACTATGCTAACCATGCATAAGAGTACAACATGCGCAACGTCATGAGTCACGTAGAGTCTAAACCAAACAAGTGTTCTAACTAAGTAGGTTGGCTAAAGTTGACTAGTCAAAGATCAATAAAGTCTGCATACACTCAGTTTACTAGTCACCTAATATTTATAAGTCATCTAAAGGTGTAATTTCTCATATGACACAATTACGGTCACAACTAAGGTTCTTGTAAGTGCTAAGTTGCACCACAAATTCATAGGTACTAGGTGTCCTACGTACTAGGGTCTTCTTGTACAAGAATGACATCCACATTTTCAAATTATGCAAAGTAAGTGTTAACCTAACTTACGTAGTTGTTCAAAGTAGGTTATAGTATCAACATCATGTTTAATGGTAATTAGAAATCACTAACACTATCCTCCTTCCACATGCAACATTATACATTATATATAATTCTATTCTCCACATTTAAGGTTTTCCATAATTATCAACTACAACTAGTGCATGTAACAATTACTACTTCTAAAGTTGACAATTAGACACAACTTTCCTGCAAACTATTTTATATACATGCTCCTCAACTATATATATATATATATATATATATATATATATATATATATATATATATATATATATATATATATATATATATATATATATATATACATACACACACACACACACACACACACACACACCACACATTAAACACTATTTAGCATGTCATAAGTTATCCTCTAACATGGTATTATAGATAGAACATAGTTATCTAGAATAATACCTAGACTTGGCGCACCTCATGGTGAAACACTCTAACCAAGTCTCATATCCAAATAATCATGCATAAATCACTCTAAATACATCACATAAATTATGGAATTAAATATTAAAGATGTTAATCAAGTGTGGTTTGACTAGTGTTACATGGTTCTCCATAGCTTAAACTTGTGGAAACAATTATACATTCATAGTTAAACAAGTGAAAATAATTATGGAGATAAAGATGAATGTTAACAAGTGTCCTATAAAACGGAAACCAACATGATGTAGGAGAGGAAGAACATGAAGTAGATGTAGATGAGAATAAAGAAGGGGAGGGGGATGTTCACCTAGGGTCGCTCGGATTGGAGGGAGATGCTGGTCAGGTATTCTGTCACGGCAGTGTGGAAGAACACAACAACAACAACAACGAGAACAGTTGCAGTGGCAGTGGTGGTGGTGCTCGGTTCTGCTGTGGTGGTGCTCGGCCTGAACGGGATGGCCGAAGGTGGTGCAGTGGTGGAGGGGAACTCGGAAAGAAGAGGAACAACAACAATAACTTTAATGGCAACAACTACAACAGTGTCATTGGTGATGGTGGTCATGAGGGTGGTGGAGGTGGTCGTACAGGTGGTGGTGATTATGGTGATGGTGGTGGTGGTCGTGGAGATGATGGTGGTGGTGGTGGTGGTGGTGGTTGTCGTTGGTGGTGGTGGTGGTTATGTAATGAAGAGGGAATGGAGGAGAGGAAGAGGGGGTGATGGTGATGATGGTAGTGGTCGAGGAGATGAGGGTGGTGGTGGTGGCTGTCGTTGGTGGTAGTGGTATCTCATTTTTGGAGGGGAAAAATAGGGGGGTGATGGTGATGATGGTGGTGGTCATGTAGATTATGGTGGTAGTGGTGGCTATCGTTGGTAGTGGTGAAGTCGTGAGGGTGGTGGTAATGGAGAGGGGTCAGGTAGAAGAAGTAGTAGTAGGAGAAGGAGTAATGAAGAAGAGAAGAAAAGGAGGAGAATGCAATAAATGAAGGTGGGAGAGAGAGAGAGAGAGAGTAATATTTAATGAAGAGAGAGAGAGAGGGGGGGCTTGGGGATTAGGGCCGGCCCTAGGTATTTCTAGGGATGTGTGGGTTGTCATGAAGGAAATGAGTGGTGGTAATGTGTTAAGGTTTGAATAGAGGGTTAGGATTTAATGTATGTTGAATAATACCATATAAAAGGTAGAGGAGTACCAAGACCAGTCAATCCCTCAAGAATAGGTTTTCTTCATTTGGTTTGCTCCAATAGGAGGTTGCCACACAGCATTACATTTGCATTTAGGTCCCTAATTGTTTGGGTATTTACAAATAAGGAAAATTGGAGATTTGATGAGGGTAGAAGCCTGTTTGGTGCATTATAGTAGAAGAAATTGGTGTGTGGTATTTTTTATGAGCCATGAGGGTGTGTGTGTGGGTTTGGGTTAGTGTTTGGTCTAGTTTTGGGTTAGGTTGAGTCGGTTGCCCTAAATTAAATATAAATCATGTCCTAGGTGTTCTTTAATAAATTAGAAGTGCATGGGATCTCAATTGGGTGTGACACAAGTGCCATTGACGTAGTAGACTCGGAATAGATTATCGTCATAGATTGGGTTATAAGAAACGGGTCGATATTGTGTCTCCAATTTTGATTAGAACGGACATAGGTGCAAAGTTTAGGTTTTAAAATTAGATAATTATGATAAATATTATGCGATTAAAATGAAGCACAAGAGAGGGAATTTATTAGTGACACAAAGGTCGGAATGAAAGGCTGGCATGCTTAGGTCAAGGGTGTAAAATTTGTTTGAAGGAAAAAGCTAGAGTAGCGCTCCAAATATTGAAGCAATGGAAAGGTACACCAAGTGAATTAAATTAAATAAGAAAAATTATAACTCCATTAACTAATTCAAAATAACCCTAAATAAATCATAATCCTAGATTTGGGTCAGGGGGTTTACAATTGCGGAGACGACTGCCACTGAAACTATTTATTTATTTTGCAAAGCTATTCTTGACATCTACTCCAAACAATACTTACGAGCTCCGGACGAAAGAGACCTCACTCGGATATTAGAGGAAAATAAGACTCATGGTTTTCCTATAATGATTGGTATAGGAAACCAAAATCCAGCCGCATGGATATGGCAACTCCAATATATGGAAACCAAAATCCACACGTACGCTGTAATATGAAAATCAATCCACAAGTGGTATAAACATATGTCACAAGTCACAGGGTATAATCTAAATCTCATCCACGAAAATCAAATATGAATAAATAACCAGTATCTATATAACTAGATCTCAACATAAGTATCTAAGGAGGATAGTTGGATGGAAACAAATCCACTACCAACTCGAATGAAAAAGTACACAACAATAAACACAATATAAGGATACTAGCTAATAGTCATGGGGCTCGGAGAGAAGACATCCTCGAAACATATGTAACCATCCGGATCTGCGCTCCTGCAAATACTCAAGAACAGATACACCTGGCAGGGGACCAGGTCCTCAGAGGGACGTAACAAGATACAGAAAAGTGAGCCAATTTGAATATAGTAAACATGCATATAATTTAAAAATAAATAAGTACGCGATACAAGACAATCTATATGAATGCAAATGAGGACAACTTTTCGACGTATGGGCAAGGGTAGGATACTCGATCTAAGCCTCACAACTCACACACCCGTCAATGGATATCAGAAATCGATATACCTCTGGGGTAGCGACCAGCGTGACTCTACAGAAATTGACATACCTCGGGGGTAGCGACCAGCACGACACACGCCCGCAGTGCGAACTATATACTACGGTTTACCAGAGTGGTTAAAAGCCCATACGCCTAATGATTGTCCTCTATGATACTAAGTGTCAAGTGTGTGTCAACATATCAAATATATAGTAATGACTGAAAGGAAATACACATACAATAAATAAACAGAAATGCAATAAATATACAGAAATATACTAAGCATGCAAAATACTGTAACCATTTTGGCAAGATATCTTGCCTGGTAAGAAAGCTGCAAGGTGTACTGTCCAGAAGTCAAGCACACAGGATCAGAAGCTACGGCCTCAGAACAAATATCTCTGGATGCTGAAATAGATGTCACCAACGTTCCCAGAATAAGTAAAATAGCTAAAAAGTACTTCCTTTCGTCCAATTTGGACACATGGGCAAAACCATAATTTCGGGTCAAAGTGGGGTCCACGTGTGGCCCACTTCTTACCGAAAAATGTCAGAACCAATGGTCTCCAAATTCGTCCAACTTAGTCTCAACAAGTCCAGAACGATGATACGAACCCAACAGAACTTACAGAATTGGATTCCGATGAGCCGATCACAAAATCGCCCGTCAAGTAGAGCCGTGGGGCCCACGATACGCAATTTTTTTAACCTTCTCAGAATCGAACCAAACTTGGGTCACAGGACCACCGTATTGCTACGAGTTCGATGGCATAAGTTTCATTTTGATCTGACGTGTGTACACAAAGTTACAACGTATTCCAAAACAGGCGGATATGGGGCGTTGTCGGTGGATACGCGTTGATTCCGGTGTGCACGCACATCCAAATCAACTTTTGTGAAATCCTGCACGTCCGTATCAACGGCGTGCACCTTTTGGTGAAGACCGTGCGCGACCAAGTCGTCCCGTTTGGCGGGACGTACTCAGTTTCGAGGGAAAATAGGGCATTATTTTTCCTATTTTTGGATCGCAGTTCGCGATCGCCACAGGATGCGACGCATCGAGCGGGTTACACGGGAGTCGAGAGGGTTACACAGCCTACCCGTCATAACTGACGGAACAGAAAATGGAGCAACGAGGAGAGAGAACGGGTTACCTGAACGGGGCTTCGTAGAACGAGGTTTTCTCGTGTCCGGGTTCTGCCGTGTCCGGATTCTGTCGTGTTCGGGTCCTGTCGTGCTGCTGTGTCGGAGTCAGGGTTCAGCGGAGACTCGCCGGGCTTCGCCGTGGCGGCTCAGGACATCGCTGGAGGAGCACAGCGAGGTGGAGGTGGCCGGCGCTCGGGTGCTGTTGGGAGTCGACGAGGTCGGGGCTGGGGATGAAGACAGGGGGGCCGGAGTTTGGGTCGAGCAGGGCGCTGCAGGTCGGGGATGGGCGGAGGACGGCGAGGGTGGTCGAGGGATATGGGGATTCGAGTTCAGGCGGTGGAGGAGGTTTCGTCGACGGCTAGGACGGCGAGGGGTGATCGGGAGAGATGGTGGCGAGGGAAGTTCTGGTCGGGGCGGAGGAGTTAGGGTTCAGGACGGAGGTCAAAATTCCTGGAGGAGGAAGGGGGATGTCAGCTAGGGCTAGGGCGGCCGATGGTGACCGGAGCGGGCTCTGGGCGGAGGAGAAAGGAGAGAGGTTAGGGTTTCCGGCGGCGGAGCATGGAGATCGAGGGGACTTTATAGCCGCCGAAACAGTAAAGTCGGTAGGATTAGGATTTAGGGTTCGGCCGGGTTAACAGGTCCAGGTCAGGTTCACTTCGGATCCGTCCCGACCCGTTAAGAGCTAGGTTTGGTTTGGTTCGGTTTACAGCGGTTCGGTTTGGTTTATTTTCAAATAAACCGGGTTCAATTCAGGGTTTAATTTAGTTTAAATATAAATTTGTTTGTAGGGCTTTAAAAATGCTTCTGGGGTCCAATAAATTTTCGAAAAATTATCCTATGTCTAGTTTTTTATTTTACACCAGAAAATATTATTTTTATGATATTTAGTTATTAATTAACAATAATTAAAAAATCATTTAATTATAAATACCTTAGTTTTAATTCCAAAAAATTAGAAAAAATTATGTAAAATTGTTTTTAAATTTTTTTAAAAAATCAGAGGGTTTATAGTAGGTGCACTAGCAGTCGCCCGCTCACGCAGCCTAAGATACTCGGCCTAGAAAGGTTTGGAAACTCGATAATTGCCTAAGTTATATTAAAATTAACACAAAGTAAAGTAATACTTACATAGGTCTGCGAGGCCCTCTCATCAATGATATTTTCGTCCTTGCGATGGGTGGCCAAGAAGACGGTCACCATGTTTGCATCCCCACCCTTCTATACCTGTTAAAAATATATTATTTAGTACTAAACTTAAATATTTTTTTCTACTACCATTTTATCGTACTTATATTAAAATAATATATCTTAAATAAAAAACATACCAAACGACGAAAATGTTCTATCATCGGAATCGAGCCATCATACCACTTGGCAGCATTCTGCCTAGCCGCCTTGGCCTTCTCAGACCTTTTCTTGTAGCTCGGATCGTCGAATCTAGCCGTCATCACAGTCCACTGCTCAGGCGTGATCCAACCTTGGATCGGTTTTCCAGCACGATCATGAGCCTTCTGGTCATCCAGAGCATCTCGGATAAGCTTGGCGGCAACGGTAGGAAACAACCGCTCGATCAACTCGGCCCGGTGCGGAGGATAGAAATGTGTTTGCTACAATAAATAATTTATTAAGTGAGCATCACGGATAAGTTATATAATATGCATAAATTAGAGGATTTATTTAATATACTTTTACCTGGAAGTGCGCAAATCAGAATGCCTTTCTCTCCTCCGGAGCTTCAGAGTAGTTGATCCAAGGGCCACCGTAGTTGTTCCTCAGAAATAGGCCCACGACGATGGATGATATCTATACAGAGATAATTATTTTTATCAAAAAAGTTAATATATGATGAATAAAGAAATACACGATATATATGATGCTAAACCATCTAATTGACTTACTTTGTACCGTCGACCCAAATCTCGGTCCTCGTCTCCTCCGGAGGTGCACATAGAGGATCTTGCTGATGCTGGGACAACGTGGGCACGACCTCCTCGACATGCTCATCTGTCTCCATGGTTCCGTCAATAGGAGGAACGCTGGACGAGGGAGTACTATCACGCCTGGAACTACTCGTCCCAACAGTCGAAGATGTGAGTGATCGATATACTGGAGTACTGGGCGACGATGATCCGGAACCAACAGTAGGCAGTACCGGAGGAGCACTCTGTCTACCTCGGGACCTGCCAAATCCTCCGCGTCGTCCTGTCATACCTGATAACAATATATGATGAATATACAAAAACATAAATATATAGTACATTCTACAGTCAAAATGTGATGCATATCTCACAACATTCTACAGTCAAAATATAATATATATATTCGTTAAAATAGTACATTCTACAATCAAAATATAGTTACATTCTATTGGCAACAAATTTTAATTTTAATCATCTTCAGAAAATTCATCTTGTTCGCCTTCCTCGTCCTCCTCTCCCTCTTCCTCCTCCTCGTCCTCACTTTCATCTACTTTGCCTTCGTCTTCGTCTTCCTCTTCGGATAATTCTACATCTTCTACATTATTACTCGTGTAATGAGTAACTTCCGTTGAGTCCACATCTACAATATTTGTTACAAGAGGTAGATCGTCCTCCTGATAAGCTATTTCGTCAATGTCAAAAGTATTTCTAACTTTAGTCTTGCATACTGCCCACCAATTCGACCTCGCTGTCCCCCGTCTAGGATAAGTTGTGAAGTACACATGTAAAACTCCTATTCCTAAAAATCGTATATACCTTCTTTTAATTATTAATTATTAATTTAATTGTAGTAATTAGTGGCTAATTTGGAGAAATAGATTTTTAATAATTTTTATTTTATGTTTTGGGGCACTTAGAGGATTTATGGGACCATTAGAAATTTTTTAAAATTTATTTCATGTAGGAGACCCCTTGAGCAGTTGCTAGCTTAATAGTATGTATTAGTGTAATTCTGGAAATTTTTTATGAGTATATATATATATATATGCATATATATATTTAAAAAGAAAAAGGAAAAGAAAAGAAAAGAAAAGAAAATTATTAATAAACTACTAATAATAATAAACTATTAAACTATTAAATATATTAATTAATAACCCACCCATTCTTAAAGCAAACGTTAGCAATTCCCATTCCAACTTTGCTTAGCAAACGTAGCAAAATCATTTCCAACAAACTTAGCAAACTATTCCTTAGCCTTCAGCCGCCCATTCCCTTTAATTTCACACAGACCCGACCCCCCTATTCCAGCAAAGCCAAGACACCCCCCGCGGACCCGCGGCAACCCAATCCTTCTCTATCCCTTTAATATAAATATATATATATATATATATATATATATATATATATATATATATATATATATATATATATTTATCTCCCTAAATCCTAACCTAAAACCTCCAGACCCTCCTCTTCTCATCTAGACCTAGAGAGAGCGTCCACCGCAGCCAGAGAACCCCGCCAGGCCGTCCAAACCAATCCCGACGACCGCGACCCCGCGCACTGCAGATTCCCACACGAGGTACCTGCATTCCGGAGTTGTTTTCCGACGACTCGCTCAACCAAACTCCGTTCCGTCTTCACCGGTATGCTCACCCCTTAACCCTTTTCCATATCTGTATGATAGCAGACCTTGAACAACATGTACCCATAGGCAAAAATAGCGCCCAAGTTGGCGCAAGCAGACCGAATTCTGGGATTGCAGAAAACTGCAGTGACCACCCATGTTGCCGAGTTCGTATCTCCCACCACAAAGATCCGAATTCGGTGATTCTTTTTGGTATGTGTAGAATACTTGACCTAGTTTATTTTTTGTTAAATAACCCTAGATTATTAACTGCTGTGGACATAATTAAATTTGTCACAAACCCCGCGAACCCACTTTTTCCAGATTTCTAAAAGTTGTAAAACGGAGCACGCCCCGCCAAACGGGACCGCCCCATCGTGTACCAAGTGTACCAAACGGTGCACGCAGTGTAACCGGACACGTAATAATTTATGGAAACTGATTCAGACGAGTGTGCGCGCCGGAATCAGGCCGTATCCGCGGACACACCCCGTGTCGTAACTTTTGTGCAAGTCGCGCGCATTTTGTGCACGCTCGTCAGATTATGACAAAACTTGTGCCACAGAACTCGTGGTAACGCGCTGGTCCTGTGACCCAATTTTTATGCAATTCTGAGACGGTTGACCAAGTCGCCAATTGGCGGGCCTCATAGTTGACTTTTTGGACGAAATTGTGTTCGGCCCATCGGAATCCACATTTGGACATACCGTTGGGTTCGTATTGACATTTAGAGTTTTTTGACCTATAATATGTCCTATTTAGAGACTGTTATCCTAGGCACGCTTTTCAGTGCAAAGTGGGCCACATGTGGACCCTGTTTTGACCTAAAATTACCGTTTTGTCCCTGTGTCCAAATTGGACGAAAGGAAGTACTTTTTAGCTATTTTGCTTATTCTGGGAACATTGGTGATATTTATTTCAGCATTCGGAGATATTTGTTATGCGGCCATAGCTTTTGATCCTGTGCGTTTGACTTCTGGACAGTACACCTTGCAGCTTTCTTACCAGGCAAGATACCTTGCCAAATTGCTTACAGTATTTTGCATGCTTAGTATATTTCTGTATATTTATTGCATCTCTATTTATTTATTGCATGTGTAGTTCCTTTCAGTCATTACTATATATTAGATATGTTGACACACACTTGACACTTAGTATCATGAGAGGACAATCATTAGGCGTATGGGCTTTTAACCACTCTGGTAAACCATAGTAACTAGCACGCACTATGGTGGTCGTGTCCGATGGTCGCTACCCCAGAGGTATATCGATTGATGGATTCTGAGGGTCGCTACCCCAGAGGTATGTCGGCTGATGATGTCCACTGACGAGTGTATGAGTTGTGAGGATTAGATCGAGTAGCCTACCCATGCCCATACGTCGAAAAGTTGTCCTCATTTGCATTCATATAGATTGTCTTGTACAATGTACTTATTTATTTTTAAATTATATGCATGTTTACTGTATTCAAGTTGGCTCGCTTTTCTGTATCTTGTTACGTCCCTCTGAGGACCTGGTCCCTTTCCAGGTGTATCTGTTCTTGAGTATTTGCAGGAGCGCAGATTTGGATGGTTACATATGTTTCGAGGATGTCTTCTCTTCGAGCCCTGTTGTTGTTAGCTGGTATTCTTATATTATGTTTATTGTGTTGTACTTTTCCATTCGAGTTGGTAGTGGATTTGTTTCCATCCAACCATCATCCTTAGATACTTCTTATTGAGATCTAGTTTCATAGATACTGGTTATTTATTTATATTGGATTTCGTGGATGAGATTTATATTGTATCCTATGACTTGTGACATATGTTTATACCACTTGTGGATTGATGTTCATATTACAACGTACGTGTGGATTTTGGTTTTCATATATTGGAGTTGCCATATCCATGCGGCTGGCATGCTTACGTGTTCCTAGTCCTACGTACTTTTGGGACTGGGGCGTGACATATTTTTGTGGTGGCCCATGCAGGTCGAAAGTATATTGTCTCGTTACGTTATTGTACCGAACATGCCTGCACCTAGGAATAGAGTATAGGATCTCATCCATAATTGACTATGATTCGCTCTCCTTCCAATCCATTCTATTCAGATAATTGCATCCTGCTTGATTCATGTACTTCCCTAATAGTTCTTTGAGTATAGCCTTATGCTAGAATATAGGAACCCCTGTTATTAGAATAATAATTATGGTAGCACACCTATTGAGAATACAACGAGAATATAGACACACCACTAAGAGTAGAATATCTAGTGAACCCTAGAATCCCTTATCTATAGATTGGTTTACCATTACCCCTTGATGTATTATGAAGACTTGAGAGTATTATAGATGCTACTAGAGTTAGTTAGAAGTTTTACTGTAACCTCCCTGATTTTTTCAGAAATTTTTATTTGGATTTTTCACAATTTTCTGTAATTTTCTGTGATTTTTCTGTAATTAAAATTAAGGTATTTTGTGATTACAGGATTTTTAAATGATATTAGTTAATATTAAAATATTACAAAAATAATATTTTGTGGGGTAAAATGGAAAACTGGACATAGGGTAATTTTTTGTGAATTTATTGGACTCCGGAAGCATTTATAAAGCCCTAAAAACCAATATAGAAATAAAACCTAATTAAACCCTGACTGAACCCGGTTTAATTTGAATTAAACCAAACCAAACCGACTCAAACCGAACTGGACCAACCCAGACTTAACGGGTCGGGTCGGATCCGAATCAAACCCGACCCGGACCCGAAACCCTAACCGAACCCTAGATTCTGAATCCCACCGGTTTCACTATTCCGGCCTATATATAGCCTCGACTTCTTTGCCCCCATCTCCGCCGCAAACCCTCTCACATCTCCTCCGCCGCCGTAGCACCCCCTCGCCTGAACCCTAGTCTTCCCAGCCATCATCTCCAACCACCGGCACCACCACAACTCCGCCGCTCCCCCGACCTCCGCCTCGCTCGACCCCTCGCCTCGTCGTCCCTCTCCATCCGCCTCGACCATCTCCACCCGATCACCGCCCTAACCCGAGCACCCCGCTCGACCATCGACCACCACTTCCCCCTCCGCCTCAAGCCCAGCCCAGCACCACCACTATCACCATCCCCTCCGACCTCATCCTCCCCAAAGCCGACCGACCTCCGCTCCGCTCCACCCACCCCCTCTCGACCCCGCCGACTCGCAGCCCCTAACCCTAGCCCGGCCGCCGACCAGAATGGCCACTCCCAGCCGACCAGTATAGACCTAGCAGCGGACACGGACACAGCAGCTCTCAGACCCGGACACGGTGACCAGGACACGAAACAGCATCCCGGACGCGAGAAATTCTCGTCCCACAAAGCCCTGTTCAGGTAACCCGTTCTCTCTCCTCGTTATTCCGTTTTCAGTTTTGTCAGTTGTGTCACGTAGACTGTGTAACCCTCTTGATGCCCGTGCAACCCGCTTGGTGCGTCGCGTCCTGTGGTGATCGCGAACCGCGATCCAAAAACAGGAAAAATAATGCCCTGTTTTACCCTGGAACTGAGTGCGCCCCGCCAAACGGGACGACTTGGTCGCGTGCGGTCTTCACCAAAACATGCGCGCCATTGATAAGGACGTGCGGGTTTTCGCAGAAGTTGAATTGGATGTGCGTGCACACCGTAATCAACGCGTATTCGCCAACAACACCCCGTATCCGACTGTTCTGGAACATGTTGTAACTTTGTGTACATACGTCGGATCGAGATGAAACTTGTGCCATCGGACTCGTAGCAATACGCTGGTCCTGTGACCCATGTTTGGTTCGATTCTGAGAACGTTGACAAAATCGCGTATCGTGGGCCCCGCGGCTCCACTTGACGGACGATTTTGTGATCGGCTCATCGGAACCCAATTCCGTAAGTTTCGTTGGGTTCGTATCATCGTTCTGGACTTGTTGACACTAAGCTTGACAAATTTGGAGACCTTTGACCCTGATACATTTTTCGGTCCAAAGCGGCCCATATGTGGACCCCGCTTTGACCAGAAACTGTCATTTTTGCCCCTGTGTCAAAATTGGACTTAAGGACAGGCGTTTCTAGCTAATTGATATTTTCTGAGACTGTTGGTGATGTTTATTTCAGCTTTTGGAGGAGTACCTGCAGGATCCACTGATACAGGGACAACTGTTGGTATTCAAACCCCAAGCAAATGTACCTTGCTAACATTGCAGTTCTTGTTACATATTTCCTTGTCTTATTTATATATATTGTTGTACATGCTTGACCTAGGACCGTGTGACTTACTTAGCGTCCGATTAATAGTCGGGTGCCAACACCGTACGCAGAGTTGTGTAACATCACATAGACATGGATACCGAGACCCTATACTTCTCGTACTTGTCTTATCAAGTACATCATAACCTAGGACACTTGACACTATTTATGAGACAGAATCTTCCTGAGATATTTATGGTGATTCTGTATATGATGCAGGATTTGATATAGACATTATATTCATAGATCTTAGATGACCTGTTGCATTAGCTATGATCTTGCGTGTCATGGACGTGAGACATGTGATTACATTGGGTGGGGAGAGACACACAGGCTACAGGCTTATTTATATATATTTATTATAGTGAGGCCTTAGACTCTATATCAGAGTTAGGCACTCTACTAGTGAGATATTATTGTGAGGCCTTAGACTCTGTATCAGAGTTAGGCACTCAACTAGTGAGATATTATTGTGAGGCCTTAGACTCTACATTAGAGCTAGGCACTCTACTAGTGATATTACTGCTACCGGCTCCCAGACACAGAGCTTGTAGTGGTCTCAGCCTGAGTTTTAGTGATGCTCTTAACTTGCATCACATAGATAGTTACATATTTACCCTGTTTATTTTATTTACTATTTTACTGCATTTATGTTGGCTTGTATTATCTGTACCTTGCTATGTCCCCTGAGGACCTGGATCCGGATTATGTCCCCAGGATTAGCAGACGAGATCGACCCCGAGGTATACAGGACAGGAGCATTATCAGGAGCAGGCACTGGAGCAGTACCAGATCCAGTAGACGAGTGATCATCGAGGGTATTTTTTGAGTATCTACTGTTCCATACTCAGTATTTGCTGTGGTTATCTTTATTCTTGTATCTTGACAGATGTATCAGACTCATTACCGGGTTATTTCTCGAGTATGATATTTATTGAGATTGATCTTGCTTATTGATTCTGATATTGTTATATTCATTTCTGTGGATGAGATTAGTATATTTAGATCCTTATTGTTGTATTACAGCTTAAGTGTGCCCCGATGGATCCATTAAATTGGGTTTGTCCATCGGTGTGTGCTGCTGGCCATTGCCACGTGTCCAGTCCCTCGATATTTTGGGACTGGGGCATGACATTTACCATAATGTTTGACCCTAGTATTGAAGAACCAATAGAAAACCAAAATTGAAAATTAGGACTGAACCTGACCTTCATAACTAGATAGTATTGGAGAACTATAAACTTAGATCACTGTCTTATTATTAGTAGACAGCACCTAGGAGGCCAAAGGGAATGAATATAATATTTTCCTTGAACATACCTCAACCATAGAGATTAGCATAGCATCTTCCCTTAGGAAAACCATGACATTATCCGGAGCCTTTCTATTTTAGTTTTATGACTTGTTCCCCTGAACCCTTAGTACTCGCTAATTGTGCGACAACTAAATTTTGTTCTTCTACTCTTCATCTTTCAACTCGTGCCATCTGACACTTCTGATTGTAGGCCAGGTGATTTATTCTGTGTTAAGGACATATAGCCTACTAGGATTATAGTTATAATTTTAAAAATTTGAAATTGTGTGCTTAGTAGTTAGAACTTGATGGGTTAATCTATTCTTGTAGATTGAGACCTGGTGCTTATCCCTTAGTTTTAAATTGCGTAACCTGTACCCCCACCTCGATACCAGTTATATCCCCTTTCCCCCTAGAAGGCCTGTAACTGTTTCGTTCTTACTATTGACACTTGCACTAAGACTAAGACTTAGTACGACCATGACCTATGTAATATAAGAGGATACCCTAATAAGCATCAAGACCCCTTTCTCGTAGACCTTAACAGGAGTTTCTACGGTATCCTTAAGGCAATTACAGTATTACTTAATTGTTATAAGTTGGATAGTATACCTCACAACCTAGTATCACATAGTCTTTTGCCCTATCATTGAAGTGTAGCTGAATGACATTAACTGTGTGCTAGCATAAGAAGATAATATTTTATCATATTGTAGAGCTTAGAATCCCATACCCCTATTTGGTCGACTATCGACTTAGACAAGGATTTAGTATGACAACTGTAGAGATTATAGAGTCTTATCTTTTGTGAACTTAAATTGTTATGTACCTTCTTTCATCATAATCTAGCGTATTTATGTTTGTTGTACTACCTTGACTTATGCTGCTATTATAGCCTAGTTTTTGCAAGCTTATTCTTTTATCGAGCTTGCTCATGGCATATGTATTATTGGGTGCACACAATGATACAATTGCCTAATCAGAATCGGTATATTAAGGTCTAGCTAACCTTAGTGCGCTTGGTTCGCTCTTCGCGTGACTACTTTACGTGGATTGAGATATATGGTAGTAGACGGATATACTTGCCCCTAGACATGTCTGACATATCGTATCTGTTACATAACTGTACTGATATGAGCATGTAAATAGGAAGTTACCAAAAATAGGATTTCAATCCACAACTGTCCTGACAACTCTTTTTTCGAATTCTTTAATCTTTTTGAACCTCGTACTTGTATTCTGTTACCTTCACCTTAAATTCTTTATTATTGCTCTCCGTATTCCCCTATTTTGGAAAGACAAAACCTCGTGCTGGTATAAGTTGATACTGATAGTACTAGATATACCCCATAAGGCTAATCACATGACTTAGTGACTCTCTTTTATAATTGGTTAAGGGCATATCATAGATGATATATTTGGTGTTAAAACCTTGAGGATTGAATAACATGATTAAATAATTTGAGGAATAGTTTTTCTAGATGTATAGCCTTAGGTGATAGATGGATAAATTTTAAGTTCGGTAGATTGTGAACCCTCACCCAAAATTTGACCTACTTGGCTGAGATATTGAGACTAAGGTTAGATTGAGTCCAGTTAGAGATAGAACATGATATTTTATTTTATTCTTGCAATAATTATATCACCTAGCGTACCTTACCGTGCTCCGATAATTGGAACACTATACTAGCCACAGCCTTCCTACAAATTCCACACCCTTATCCTAGACGTGTCCATCATCCAATTCTCATCTTTGTACAATTTTCCAATTGTTGGACGCTTTTATGCAAAAGAGCATTTATGTGTCCACACCATTGGACATGACACATGAAGAAACCTATTTTTCACTCATATGGATTTTTCTATGATTTTTCGGGATGTGCAAAGCACAACATCTCCCACCCCTTTAAATCTAGTCTTGCAGTTTAAACCATGCAAATCTTATACCATACTTGCTTTCTACCATGGCTTAATTTTAATTTCGAGGACGAAATTTTTATAAGTTGGGTAGAATGTAAAACCCCTATTCCTAAAAATCGTATATACCTTCTTTTAATTATTAATTATTAATTTAATTATAGTAATTAGTGGCTAATTAGGAGAAATATATTTTTAATCATTTTTATTTTAGGTGTTGGGGCACTTAGAGGATTTATGGGACCATTAGAAATTTTTCGAAATTTATTTCATGTAGGAGACCCTTTGAGCAGTTGCTAGCTTAATAGTATGTATTAGTGTAATTCTAAAAATTTTCTATGAGTATATATATAAATATATATATATATACAAATATATATATATATATATGCATTATATATTTAAAAAGAAAAAGGAAAAGAAAAGAAAAGAAAATTATTAATAAACTACTAATAATAATAAATTAATAAACTATTAAATATATTAACTAATAACCCACCCATTCTTAAAGCAAACGTTAGCAATTCCCATTCCAACTTTGCTTAGCAAACGTAGCAAAATCCTTTCCAACAAACTTAGCAAACTATTCCTTCGCCTTCAGCCGCCCATTCCCTTTAATTTCACACAGACCCGACCCCCCCTATTCCAGCAAAGCCAAGACACCCCCCACAGACCCGCGGCAACCCAATCCTTCTCTCTCCCTTTAATATATATATATATATATATATATATATATATATATATATATATATATCTAAACCCTAACCTAAAATCTCCAGACCCTCCTCTTCTCATCTATACCTAGAGAGAGCCGCCACTGCAGCCAGAGAACCCCGCCAGGCCGTCCAAACCAATCCCGACGACCGCGACCCCGCGCACTGCAGATTCCCACACGAGGTACCTGCATTCCGGAGTTGTTTTCCGACGACTCGCTCAACCAAACGCCGTTCCGTCTTCACCGGTATGCTCACCCCTTAACCCTCTCCCATATCTGTATGATAGAAGACCTCGAACAACGTGTACCCATAGGCAAAAACAGCGCCCAAGTTGACGCAAGCAGACCGAATTCTGGGATCGCAGAAAACTACGGTGACCACCCATGTTGCCGAGTTCGTATCTCCCACCATAGAGATCCGAATTTGGTGATTCTTTTTGGTATATGTAGAACACTTGACCTAGTTTATTTTTTGTTAAATAATCCTAGATTATTAACTGCTGTGGACAGAATTAAATTCGTCACAAAACTCCGCGAACCCACTCTTTCCAGATTTTCAAAAGTTGTAAAATGGAGCACGCCCCGCCAAACGGGACTGCCCCGTCGTGTACCAAGTGTACCGAACGGTGCGCACAGCGTAACCGGACACGTAACAATTCATGGAAACTGATTCAAACGTGTGTGCGTGCCGGAATCAGGCCGTATCCGCGGACACACCCCGTGTCGCAACTTTTGTGGAAGTCGTGTGCATTTTGAGCACGTTAGTCAGATTATGACGAAACTTGCGCCACGGGACTCGTGGTAACGCACTGGTCCAGTGACCCAATTTTCACGCAATTCTGAGACGGTTGACCAAGTCACCAATTGACGGGCCCCATAATTGACTTTTTGGACAAAATTGTGTTCGGCCCATCGGAATCCATATTTGGATATACCGTTGGGTTCGTATTGATATTTAGAGTTGTTTGACCTATAATTTGTCCCATTTAGAGACTGTTACCCTTGATACGCTTTTCGGTGCAAAGTGGGCCATATGTGGACCCTGCTTTGACCCAAAATTATCGTTTTGCCCCTGTGTCCAAATTGGACGAAAGGAAGTGCTTTTTAGCTATTTTGCTTATTCTGGGAACATTGGTGATATTTATTTCAGCATTCGGAGATATTTGTTCTGCGGCCATAGCTTTTGATCCTGTGCGTTTGACTTCTGGACAGTACACCTTGCAGCTTTCTTACCAGGCAAGATACCTTGCCAAATTGCTTACAGTATTTTGCATGCTTAGTATATTTCTGTATATTTATTACATCTCTATTTATTTATTGTATGTGTAGTTCCTTTCAGTCATTACTATATATTAGATATGTTGACACACACTTGACACTTAGTATCATGAGAGGACAATCATTAGGCGTATGGGCTTTTAACCACTCTGGTAAACCATAGTAACTAGCACGCACTATGGTGGTCGTGTACGATGGTCGCTACCCCAGAGGTATATCGATTGATGGAGTCCGAGGGTCGCTACCCCAGAGGTATGTCGGCTGATGATGTCCACTGACGAGCGTATGAGTTATGAGGATTAGATCGAGTAGCCTACCCATGCCCATACGTCAAAAAGTTGTCCTCATTTGCATTCATATAGATTATCTTGTACAGCGTACTTATTTATTTTTAAATTATATGCATGTTTACTGTATTCAAGTTGGCTCGCTTTTCTGTATCTTGTTACGTCCCTCTGAGGACCTGGTCCCTTTCCAGGTGTATCTGTTCTTGAGTATTTGCAGGAGCGCAGATTTAGAAGGTTACATATGTTTCGAGGATGTCTTCTCTTCGAGCCCCGTGGTTGTTAGCTGGTATTCTTATATTGTGTTTATTGTGTTGTACTTTTCCATTCGAGTTGGTAGTAGATTTGTTTCCATCCAACCATCATCCTTAGATACTTTTTATTGAGATCTAGTTTCATAGATACTGGTTATTTATTTATATTGGATTTCGTGGATGAGATTTAGATTGTACCCTATGACTTGTGACATATGTTTATACCACTTGTGGATTGATATTCATATTACAGCGTACGTGTGGATTTTGGTTTCCATATATTGGAGTTGCCATATCCATGCGGCTGGCATGCTTACATGTTCCTAGTCCTACGTACTTTTAGGACTGGGGCGTGACAACACGAGCTGAGCCTGACTTGATAGGACAAATGGTTCATAGCCTTGATATCCACGCTTGTAGTTTATATCCACAAGGCCATGCTTGTCAATTTTCCAACCTTGATCTTGAATCAGATCGAACCATTCACACTTAAATAGCACGATATTAGCAGGTTTTGTGCCATAATTATATGTCAACTCCACAATCTCTCGTAAGATGCCAAAGAAATCATTGCCTGGATCGACGTCTTTGTAGTTCGAAGATTTGATACACAAACAACTATTTTTCGTGGAATCAAGATCCAGAAAGTTGTCTCTGATAGGAGCATTTGTTGACTTGAACCTGAATCCATTCACACAGAAACTTGGCCATATTTTAACGGCAGTAATTGGTCCCTTGGCTAGAGTTCTAATAGATTCAGTCTCGGGTGTTATTAAACGATCGACCTAAATACCAAAGTAGCGATAGTAAGTTATTTGTTCTACAAGTGCAGAATTACAAAGTAATTACCAAGCATCTTACATATGCGCTCAACCAAGAAGGAAAATGGCATCTCATTTCTTGTTCTACTTCTTCGTCTATTATGTAGGGTCTAACCGACCTCAACTCATCATTATATGTGTTAAAAAATAATGAAGCAACTGCTGATTAGTAGCATAATAGTAACTTATACTATTACATTGAGATGATGTAAACATGGACATATTAATTACTTACCCCTCTATCTTCTCCACTTCATCCTCTTTGCAATTGAGTAATATATACAACTGAGCAGCCCTTAGCTCGTCGTCATTCAAATATCTCTTCTTTATTTTTCCCGAAGGCTTTTTGGACGCATTAAATACTTTGAATATTGCATCATTAAATTCCTGATATCCGTCGTCGTTTCTTGGAGCTTTCATTCTATTAGTAGCAACATGCGGTTTGAAATACGTCGAGCAAAAGTTTGTAAACTCCTCGAGAACATAAGCTTCACAAATAGAGCCCTCAACCCGTGCCTTATTTTTCACCTTTCTCTTTAGGTGATTCAGATGCCGCTCGAAGGGGTACATCCACCGATAACCGACAGGACCACCAATACGTGCCTCATAGGAAAGATGAATTAGCAAATGCTCCATAGAGTCGAAGAATCCAGGAGGAAACACCTTCTCGAGCTTACATAGTATTACCGCAATGTCCTTCTCTTGCTTTTCTAGACGATCGACGAGCAACTTAGTACAACAAAGATCTCTGAAGAATATGCTGAGCTCTGTCAATGGATCCTAAACGACCTGCGGTAAGAATTCCTAAAATGCAATCGGAATTAACCTCTCCATGAATACGTGACAATCGTGGCTCTTCATACCCGTCAGTTTATTCTCCTTGAGGTCGACATATCTTCTCAAGTTTGACACATACCCGTCTGGAAACTTTAGACCCTGAATCCACCTACAAAGTCTCCCTTTATCCTCTTTCTCCAGTGAGAAAACTGACTTAGGTTACTTTAACTTTCCATTCCTCTCCTCTATCAAATGTAATGTATGATGTCTACATATTTCTTCTAAGTCCAACCTGGCCTTCGGATTATCTTTCGTCTTTCCCTTTACCTCCATTACCGTATTAATTATGTTATCAAACACATTCTTCTTGATATGCATGACATCAAGGTTATGTCTGATCAGATTGGTGCTCCAATATGGCAGATCCTAGAATATACTCATACTCGTCCAGTTATGGGTACGACCAAATCCGTCATACTTGTACCCCTTAGCAGGCTCTTCGATAGCACTTGGTAAATCTTTTACCTCTTCCCATATCGTGTATTCGGGCTACCTTGGCGGTGGATTGGCCTTCTCCACATCTCCCGTATGAAAAGTATTAATGTTCCTCCGGTACGGATGATCCTTGGGCAGAAATTGTCGATGACAATCGAAGAAGCACTGTTTGCCTCCTTATTTTAAACGAAAAGCCTTAGTACATTCCATGCAGTACGGACATGAGAGACGACCATGGGTGCTCCATCCCGATAATATTCCATAGGCTGGAAAGTCGTTGATGGTTCATATAAGTGCTGCCCTCATATGAAAATTTTGCTTTCTAGAAATATCGTACGTGTTGGCACCTACTTTCCACAGTTGATTCAACTTATCTATCAAAGGATGTAAATATACATCGATGTTCCTCTTCGGATTGTTCAGACACGGGATAATAACGGTTAGGAACATATACGGAGTCTTCATGCACATCCAAGGTGGTAGATTGTACGTAGTGACGATCACAGGCCAACACGAATACTGGGAGCCCGAAAGTTCGAATGGGGTAAAACCGTCAGAGGAGAGCCCCAATATGATATTACGCGGATCCGAAGCAAAATCGGGATACTCTCGATCAAAGTGCTTTCATGCTTCTTCATCGGATGGATGATCCAATATTTCTTTGATCTATCTTCGCCTGTGCCAACTCATGTTTTTTGCAGTCTCCTTAACCATAAACAACCGCTGCAAACGCGGCGTCAAAGGCAAGTAGTGAATCGAATCGATAGGCTTCCTTGCACCGACAGACTTTCCTCTAACAGTGGCCTTATAGCGATCAGCACCACAGAATCTGCACGCATCTTCATCCTTGTCGTCTTTGTAGTATAACATGCACCCGTTTTGACATGCATCGATTTTCTCGTATCCCATCCAGAGCGATCTCACCATCCTCTTAGATCGATAGAAGCCTTTAGGTAACTTTGCACCCTCGGGCAAGATCTCTATAATCAAATCGATCAGTCGATTATAGCATTCTTGCGACATGTTAAAATCGGACTTGATGCTCAATAATCTTGTAACCACCTCTGTCACGCCCCAGTCCCAAAGTACATAGGACTAGGACACGTAAGCATGCCAGCCGCATGGATATGGCAACTCCAATATATGGAAACCAAAATCCACACGTACGCTGTAATATGAATATCAATCCACAAGTGGTATAAATATATGTCACAAGTCACAGGGTATAATCTAAATCTCATCCACGAAAATCAAATATAAATAAATAACCAGTATCTATGAAACTAGATCTCAATATAAGTATTTAAGGATAATAGTTGGATGAAAACAAATCTACTACCAACTCGAATGGAAAAGTACAACACAATAAACACAATATAAGAATACCAGCTAACTGTTACAGATGTACGAGGCCAAGTGGTTTTTTGGTCCTCCGCCGGTACTTTTGACCACGGGGCTCGAAGAGAAGACATCCTCGAAACATATGTAACCATCCAAATCTGAGCTCCTGCGAATACTCAAGAACAGATACACCTGGAAAGGGACCAGGTCCTCAGAGGGACATAACAAAATACATAGAAGCAAGCCAATTTGAATACAGTGAACATGCATAATGTTTGAAAATATATAAGTACGCTGTACAAGACAATATATATGAATGCAAATGAGGACAACTTTTTGACGTATGGGAAAGGGTAGGCTACTCGATCTAAGTCTCATAACTCACACACCCGTCTAGAACATCATCAGCCGACATACCTCGGGGGTAGCGACCCTTGTGACTCCATCAATCAACATACCTCGGGGGTAGACCATTGGACATGACTACCATAGTGCGTGCTAGTTATTATGGTTCACCAGAGTGGTTAAAGCCTATACGGCTACTGATTGTCCTCTATGATACTAAGTGTCAAGTGTGTGTCAATATATCTAATATATAGTAATGACTGAAAGAAACTATACATGCAATGAATAAACATAAATGCAATAAATATACTGAAATATACTAAGCATGTAAAATATTGTAAGCAATTTGGCAAGGTATCTTGCCTGGTTTGAAAAAGAATGAAGTTCCAACTCAAGGCGTCGTCCGATCTACCCGTCACATAAATTAAACAAGTTAGGTTACAAAAGTGGGTGAATAGGTTCCTCCATTTTAATCTATTTTAATTCTGAATAAAATAATCTAAAATATTATTTTAATCTTATTATAATCTTATTTTATTATTAAATCCTAATTTTGGTCTAAAGAAAGTTAACTTTACAGATTTGTGATCCGTGACACGTAAATTAAGGCAATCCGTTGACCAAAAAGTCAACCGACTCAAATCCTGAATTTGTGTACAAAATTCTATAGATTTTAGCGCTACATGAATGCCAGAATCGACAGTTTTATAAAATCACTAGTCGGTAAAAGTTATGGCCATAAGGGCGAATAGATGATAGTTTTCGGTAGTTTTCTATTTACGTCTATGTTGCACAAATTTTACAGTAGATTAAACTTATATGTTAAATTCTGGAAAATTAATTTTATGTAAGTTCATCATGTCAACTTTCCGAAACTTCAAACGGTTCATAATTCCGAGTTCGGGATGTCCCGTAATCTCAAAAATACCAAAATGCGTCTGATTTTGGACAACTGACACTTTTAGAATTTTTTGGAAAAATAGTTTCATAAATTATTAAAATAATTTATATATTCAGAAAACTAACCTTGATATAGTTCTAACAAAAAAAACTGGAGCACGTTTGGAGTTCGGACCTAGGAGATATCGTCTTTTTAAGTCGTCATAACTACTAGAAAATGAGGCTGAATTTATGACGAATTTTGACTCTTTTTGGACGAAAAAGAGAGGATTTTGGGGAAGAAAAATATGAAGGATGAGGTATTTATAATGGTGGACACTACTTAATTGAATATGACTATAATTGGTTAATTTGGATACGATTAGGATCAGTTTAAATAAGGATAAGATATGCATGAAGTTGCTTTCCTAGTAGGCTCAGGATTTGAATTAATTTAAAATAGAGTTATAGTTTATCTCAATAATTTATAATCTTAAATAGAATTAAATTTAATACAAATAATTTATATATAATCTTATTAATATCTATTAACACTAAATTAGCATATATCAAATATTAAGACTATATATATCCAAATAAATCCTAAATAATTTCAAAAATATAAATAAATTTCTTAAAATTCTAAATAAATTACAAAAAAATATAATTAAATATTTAACCTAAAATAAATATTTGGTAGGAACAATATGCTAGTATAGTCTCATAGTAAATCATGCAAGTCCTAGAAATTTAGGTTTTCTATGTTTTAATTACCTAAAAATTCTAGAAAAAATCTTCAAAAATCTAAAATAGCCTAAAAATGTTCTAAATAAATATTTACATAAGTAAATATACTAAAAATTTTATTTTCTAATTAACTAAGAGAATACTCTAAAGTAATTTAATATCTATAATAAATATAATAATATAAAATATATACAAAATATCTATTTTTGGTGAGGGGGTTTACAATCTACCCAACTTAAAAGAATTTCGTCCTCAAAATTAACACTAACCAATATTCGTAATAAATCATAATTGCTATTAACACTTCGTTGCTAGCTTGTAGTGCTTCCTAAAATATTATGGTTAGCCACCCTAACACTTTTCTCCCTTATTGTCCATATACTATTCTTTTATCCTCTAACTCATCTACACTACCCAACTTAAAAGAATTTTACTAGTAGTCAAAAAATTTTGTGGCCATTGTCTAGGTTGTTAGACGAATTTATTTATTGGGTCGAGAATCTTGGGATACCTGTGTCACGACCCGCACCAAAAAAATCGGGCATGAGTCGTGGGTACGTCCAGCCTACGCCGCAGAATCGGCGGTAGAACGCTATAAAGGTCCGTTCTAGGTCAACAATCTATAACTCACAAAACCTGTCAATATAACCTCTCCAAAAGGAGGGCAACCACGCAATATATATATGCCTCAATCACAATAACTAGGGGAAGATTAAAAGCATGATAAGATATCACAAGAAACAAAGAAACGAAGAGCAAGACAATATCCAAAATATACAGTCCAAGTCTACAATATCTCACAGCAGCAAAATAATAAGTACAATCATCCAAAATAGCAACTGGGAACAACCCAGGAAAACCCACCTAGCTAACTAGGGCGCTGTCACGACCCACACCCGGAATTGTGGCACGAGTACGCGGGTACGTCCAGCCTACGCCGCAACATCGGCGGTAGAACGCTGTCAAGGTCTTGATACTATCTAGCCAATCTCACACAAGCATCCAATCTCCATAAGGAGGCACGGATGACACAAAAATACGAACACATACTCAATCACATGACTACAGCACGTTAAGATATCGAACAAATAAAATTAAATACAACATAAGACTAATGTAATAATCTAACTCAACAAAATCCATGTCTCAACAAGTATGCCGGAGACAAATCCGGTACCAAAAAGTCTACTAAAAGAACTAACTGAAAAAATTAGTGATTCCGGCTAAACCTCCCGGAATCATAACTAAACTACCAAGCCCAAGTTGCAGCTACTCACCATAGGGTCCATAAAGTGTTGGACACCAATCCTCTAAGACATAGTCTGGAAAAAATATTTCCAGTCAGGAAGGAGCAAAGTACAATCTCAAATAACAGTTCTATTTAATTGATAAGGACTATAAAACAATAAACAGTTGATGCTAGATACTGAGAA